>CM026399.1:50860501-50907962 GCA_014843695.1 Archivesica marissinica
ATGTATGTACCGTATGTATGTACGGTATGTATGTACCAATACACCTCCCGTATGTATGTACCAATACACCTCCCGTATGTATGTGCCAATACAGCTCCCGTATGTATGTACCAATACACCTCCTGTATGTATGTACCAATACACCTCCCGTATGTATGTACCAATACACCTCCCGTATGTATATACCAATACACCTCCCTTATGTATGTACCAATACACCTCCCGTATGTATGTGCCAATACACCTCCCGTATGTATATACCAATACACCTCCCGTATGTATGTACCAATACACCTCCCGTATGTATGTACCAATACACCTCCCGTGTGTATGTACCAATACACCTCCCATATGTATGTACCGTATGTATGTACCAATACACCTCCCGTATGTATGTACCAATACTCCTCCCGTATGTATGTACCAATACACATCCCGTATGTATGTACCGTATGTATGTACCAATACACCTCCCGTATGTATGTACCAATACACCTCCCGTATGTATGTACCAATACACCTCCTGTATGTATGTACCAAAACACCTCCCGTATATATGTACCAATACACCTCCCGTATGTATGTACCGTATGTATGTACCAATACACCTCCCGTATGTATGTACCAATACACCTCCCGTATGTATGTACCAATACACCTCCCGTATGTATGTACCAATACACCTCCCGTATGTATGTACTCCCGTATGTATGTACCAATACACCTCCCGTATGTATGTACCGTATGTATGTACCAATACACCTCCCGTATGTATGTACCAATACACCTACCGTATGTATGTACCAATACACCTCCCGTATGTATGTACCAATACACCTCCCGTATGTATGTACCAATACACCTCCCGTATGTATGTACCAATACACCTCCCGTATGTATGTACCAATACACCTCCCGTATGTATGTACCAATACACCTCCCGTATGTATGTACCAATACACCTCCCGTATGTATGTACCAATACACCTCCCGTATGTATGTACCAATACACCTCCCGTATGTATGTACTGTATGTATGTACCAATACACCTCCCGTATGTATGTACCAATACACCTCCCGTATGTATGTACCGTATGTATGTACCGTATGTATGTACCATATACACCTCCCGTATGTATGTACCGTATGTATGTACCAATACACCTCCCGTATGTATGTACCGTATGTATGTACCGTATGTATGTACCAATACACCTCCCGTATGTATGTACCAATACACCTCCCGTATGTATGTACCGTATGTATGTACCGTATGTATGTACCAATACACCTCCCGTATGTATGTACCAATACACCTCCCGTATGTATGTACCAATAAACCTCCCGTATGTATGTACCAATACACCTCCCGTATGTATGTACCAATACACCTCCCGTATGTATGTACCAATACACCTCCCGTATGTATGTACCGTATGTATGTACCGTATGTATGTACCAATACACCTCCCGTATGTATGTACCAATACACCTCCCGTATGTATGTACCAATACACCTCCCGTATGTATGTACCAATACACCTCCCGTATGTATGTACCAATACACCTCCCGTATGTATGTACCAATACACCTCCCGTATGTATGTACCAATACACCTCCCGTATGTATGTACCAATACACCTCCAGTATGTATGTACCAATACATCTCCCGTATGTATGTACCGTATGTATGTACCAATACACCTCCCGTATGTATGTACTATACACCTACCGTATGTATGTACCAATACCCTCCCGTATGTATGTACCAATACACCTCACGTATGTATGTACCGTATGTATGTACCGTATGTATGTACCAATACACCTCCCGTATGTATGTACCAATACACCTCCCATATGTATGTACCAATACACTACCGTATGTATGTACCAATACACCTCCCGTATGTATGTACCAATACACCTCCCGTATGTATGTACCAATACACCTCCCGTATGTATATACCAATACACCTCCCGTATGTATGTACCAATACACCTCCCGTATGTATGTACCAATACACCTCCCGTATGTATGTACCAACCGTATGTATGTACCGTATGTATGTACCAATACACCTCCCGTATGTATGTACCAATACACCTCCCGTATGTATGTACCAATACACCTCCCGTATGTATGTACCGTATGTATGTACCAATACACCTCCCGTATGTATGTACCAATACACCTCCCGTATGTATGTACCAATACACCTCCCGTATGTATGTACCAATACACCTCCCGTATGCATGTACCAATACACCTCCCGTATGTATGTACCGTATGTATGTACCAATACACCTCCCGTATGTATGTACCAATACACCTCCCGTATGTATGTACCAATACACCTCCCGTATGTATGTACCAATACACCTCCCGTATGTATGTACCGTATGTATGTACCGTATGTATGTACCAATACACCTCCCGTATGTATGTACCAATACACCTCCCGTATGTATGTGCCAATACAGCTCCCGTATGTATGTACCAATACACCTCCCGTATGTATGTACCAATACACCTCCCGTATGTATGTACCAATACACCTCCCGTATGTATATACCAATACACCTCCCGTATGTATGTACCAATACACCTCCCGTATGTATGTACCAATACATCTCCCGTATGTATGTACCGTATGTATGTACCAATACACCTCCCGTATGTATGTACCAATACACCTCCCGTATGTATGTACCAATACACCTCCCGTATGTATGTACCAATACACCTCCCGTATGTATGTACCAATACCAATACACCTCCCGTATGTATGTACCGTATGTATGTACCAATACACCTCCCGTATGTATGTACCAATACACCTCCCGTATGTATGTACCAATACACCTCCCGTATGTATGTACCGTATGTATGTACCGTATGTATGTACCGTATGTATGTACCGTATGTATGTACCACTACACCTCCCGTATGTATGTACCGTATGTATGTACCGTATGTATGTACCAATACACCTACCGTATGTATGTACCAATACACCTCCCGTATGTATGTACCGTATGTATGTACCGTATGTATGTACCGTATGTATGTACCAATACACCTCCCGTATGTATGTACCAATACATCTCTCGTATGTATGTACCAATACACCTCCCGTATGTATGTACCAATACACCTCCCGTATGTATGTACCAATACACCTCCCGTATGTATGTACCAATACACCTCCCGTATGTATGTACCGTATGTATGTACCGTATGTATGTACCAATACACCTCCCGTATGTATGTACCAATACACCTCCCATATGTATGTGCCAATACAGCTCCCGTATGTATGTACCAATACACCTCCCGTATGTATGTACCAATACACCTCCCGTATGTATGTACCAATACACCTCCCATATGTATATACCAATACACCTCCCGTATGTATGTACCAATACACCTCCCGTATGTATGTACCAATACACCTCCCGTATGTATGTACCAATACACCTCCAGTATGTATGTACCAATACACCTCCCGTATGTATGTACCAATACACCTCCCGTATGTATGTACCGTATGTATGTACCAATACACCTCCCGTATGTATGTACCAATACACCTCCCTTATGTATGTACCAATACACCTCCTGTATGTATGTACCAATACACCTCCCGTATGTATGTACCAATACACCTCCCGTATGTATGTACCGTATGTATGTACCAATACACCTCCCGTATGTATGTACCAATACACCTCCCGTATGTATGTACCAATACACCTCCCGTATGTATGTACCAATACACCTCCCGTATGTATGTACAAATACACCTCCCGCGCTAATCGTGCACTTCCGCTAACACTACACCTATTATTAAAATGTAATGATTCCCTGACAATATACTGTAGTACAACAGTTATATACGTTCCTTTGAAAGTGTTCAATTATATGTACGAATACATTCAAAATTGACGCGACACATAAATAGAATGGCCCTCAAACACGTATTATAACAGAGGCTTGAATCATTAAATATTACAGAATATTGCATCCGAATATCTTGTGGTATACGATTTTTTTATGAATTATACCATACAATCGCCAACAATAGTCAAAAAAGTGAGGTGCATTTGAAGAGCTAATCACTTGTATTATATAATTATATACGTTATTGAAGAAGGGAGATGAACATAATTCAAGCAAAGTAAACTTTAAAAAAAGTAAAGTGTCACCCCTATTGAAAGGTCCAGCCATTACTAACTTATGAGACACCTTTTATGGACATTAGTACCTCCCGAATCCTATCCTTGAAGGCCAGGCTCACCTACCGGTCATATCGGAACGAACCTCTGACGAGGTTCGAACCTTCGACACCCTGCTCCTTGTTACTAGGCAACGGAGATGCTTTGGAAACAACCACTCAATCCAATCTTAACCAATAACAAAATTATTTTCAAACTAATGTTTTACATATAAATCATGTTTGTAGCTTTTTCTATGTATACTTTACATCTTACTGACACATATACATTATATCACTGACATACATACATTATATCACTGACAACCATACATTATATCACTGACATGCATAACATTATACACATACATTATATCACTGACATAGATATATTATATAACTGACACACATACATTATATCACTGACATATATACATTATATCACTGACAACCATACATTATATCACTGACATGCATAACATTATTCACATACATTATATCACTGACATACATACATTATATAACTGACAACAATACATTATATCACTGACATGCATAACATTATACACATACATTATATCACTGGCACACATACATTATATCACTGACATACATACATTATATCACTGACATACATATATTATATAACTGACATACATACATTATACACATACATTATATCACTGACATACATACATTATATCACTGACATACATACATTATATCACTGACATACATACATTATATCACTGACATACATACATTATATACATACATTATATAACTGACATACATACATTATATATCTGACACACATACATGATATCACTGACATACATACATTATATCACTGACATACATACATTATATAACTGACACACATACATTATATATCTGACACACATACATTATATAACTGTCACACATACATTATATAACTGACACACACACATTATATAACTGACATACATACATTATATAACTGACACACATACATTATACACATACATTATATCACTGAGACACATACATTAAATAACTGACACACATACATTATATAACTGACACACATTCATTATATCACTGCCATACATACATTATATAACTGACACACATACATTATATAACTGACATACATACAGTATATCACTGACATACATTATATCACTGCCATACATACATTATATAACTGACATACATACATTATATCACTGACATACATTATATCACTAACATACATACATTATATCACTGACACACATACATTATATCAATGACACACATATATTATATCACTGACACACATACATTATATCACTGACATACATACATTATATCACTGATATACATACATTATATCACTGACATACATACTTTATATCACTGACAAACATACATAAGATCACTGACACACATACATTATATATCACTGACACATATACATTATATCACTACATTATATCACTGACACATCTATTATATCACTGACACACATATATTATATCGCTGACATACATACATTATATCACTGACACACATACATTATATCACTGACACACATACATTATACACATACATTATATCACTGACATACATACATTATATCATTGACACACATACATTATATCACTGACATACATACATTATACACAAACATTATATCACTGTTATACATACATTATACAAATACATTATATAACTGACATACATATATTATACACATACATTATATCAATGACACACATACATTATAGACATACATGATATCACTGACATACATACAGTATATCACTGACACACATACATTATATCACTGACATACATTATATCACTGACACAAATACATTATACACATACATTATATCACTGACATACATACATTATACAGATACATTATGTCACTACCATACATACATTATATCACTGACACACATACATTATATCACTGACACACATACATTATATCACTGACACATATAGCTTATATCACTGACATACATGCATTATATCACTGACACATATACATTATATCACTGACACATATACATTATATTACTGACACATATACATTATATCACTGACACATATACATTATATCACTGACACATATACATTATATCACTGACACATATACATTATATCACTGACATACATGCATTATATCACTGACAACCATACATTATATCACTGACACACATACATTATATCACTGACATACACACATTATAATACTGACACACATACATTATATCACTGACATACATACATTATATCACTGATAACCATACATTATATCACTGACATACATACAGTATATCACTGACATACATGCATTATATCATCACTGACACACATACATTATGTCACTGACACATATACATTATATCACTGACACACATACATTATATCACTGACATACATACATTATATCACTGACACACATACATTATATCACTGACATACATACATTATATCACTGACAACCATACATTATATCACTGACATACATACATTATATCACTGACAACCATACATTATATCACTGACAACCATACATTATATCACTGACATGCATAACATTATATCATCACTGACATACATACATTATATCACTGGCATACATACATTACTTCACGGACACACATACATTATATCACTGACATACATACATTTTATCACTAACAACTATTCATTATATCTCTGACATGCATAACATTATACACATACATTATATCACTGACATACATACATTATATCATCACTGACATACATACATTATATCACTGACATACATACATTATACATATACATTATATCACTGACATACATATATTATATCACTGACATACATACATTATATCACTGACATACATACATTATATCACTGACATACATACATTATATAACTGACATACATACATTATATCACTGGCATATATACATAATATCACTGACATACATACATTATATCACTGACACACATACATTATATCACTGACATACATACATTATATAACTGATATACATACATTATATCACTGACACATACACATTATATCACTGACATACATACATTATATCACTGACACAAATACATTATATCACTGATATACATTATATCACTGACATACATACATTATACACATACATTATATCACTGACATACATTATATCACTAACATACATACATTATATCACTGATATACATACATTATATCACTGACACACATACATTATATCACTGACATACATACATTATATCACTGACATACATACATTATACCACTGACATACATACATTATATCACTGACACACATACATTATATCACTGACATACATACATTATATCAATGACACACATACATTATATCACTGACACACATACATTATATCACTGACATACATACATTATATCACTGACATACATACATTATATCACTGACATACATACATTATATCACTGACATACATACATTATATAACTGACACACATACATAAGATCACTGACACACATACATTATATATCACTGAGACATATACATTATATCACTACATTATATCACTGACACATATATTATATCACTGACACACATACATTATATCACTGACATACATACATTATATCACTGACATACATACATTATACACATACATTATATCAATGACACACATACATTATACACATACATTATATCACTGACATACATACATTATACATATACATTATATCACTGACATACATATATTATACACATACATTATATCACTGACACACATACATTATACACATACATTATATCACTGACACACATACATTATATCACTGACATACATACATTATATCACTGACACATATACATTATATCACTGACACACATACATTATATCACTGACACACATACATTATATCACTGACATACATACATTATATCACTGACATACATACATTTTATCACTGACATACATACATTATACACATACATTATATCACTGACATACATACATTATATCACTGACACACATACATTATATAACTGACACACATACATTATATCACTGACACACACACATTATATCACCGACATACATACATTATATCACTGACATACATACATTATATCGCTGACATACATACATGATATCACTGACATACATACATTATACACATACATTATATCACTGACACACATACATTATATCACTGACACACATACATTACACACATACATTATATCACTGACACACATACATTATACACATACATTATATCAATGACACACATACATTATATCACTGAAATACATACAAGATATCACTGACATACATACATTATACACATACATTACATCACTGACACACATACATGATATCACTGACATACATACATTATACACATACATTATATCACTGACACACATACATTATACACATACATTATACACATACATTATACACATACATTATATCACTGACACACATACATTATATCACTGACACACATACATTATATCACTGACACACATACATTATACACATACATTATATCAATGACACACATTCATTATATCACTGACACACATACATTATACACATACATTACTTCACTGACACACATACATTATATCACTGACATACATACATTATATCACTGACAACTATTCATTATATCTCTGACATGCATAACATTATACACATACATTATATCACTGACATACATACATTATATCATCACTGACATACATACATTATATCACTGACATACATACATTATACATATACATTATATCACTGACATACATATATTATATCACTGACATACATACATTATATCACTGACATACATACATTATATCACTGAGATACATACATTATATCACTGACATACATACATTATATAACTGACATACATACATTATATCACTGGCATATATACATAATATCACTTACATACATACATTATATCACTGACACACATACATTATATCACTGACATACATACATTATATAACTGATATACATACATTATATCACTGACACATACACATTATATCACTGACATACATACATTATATCACTGACACACATACATTATATCACTGATATACATTATATCACTGACATACATACATTATACACATACATTATATCACTGACATACATTATATCACTAACATACATACATTATATCACTGACATACATACATTATATCACTGACACACATACATTATATCACTGACATACATACATTATATCACTGACATACATACATTATATCACTGACATACATACATTATATCACTGACACACATGCATTATATCACTGACATACATACATTATATCAATGACACACATACATTATATCACTGACACACATACATTATATCACTGACATACATACATTATATCACTGACACACATACATTATATCACTGACATACATACATTATATCACTGACATATATACATTATATAACTGACACACATACATAAGATCACTGACACACATACATTATATATCACTGACACATATACATTATATCACTACATTATATCACTGACACATATATTATATCACTGACATACATACATTATATCACTGACACACATACATTATACACATACATTATATCAATGACACACATACATTATACACATACATTATATCACTGACATACATACATTATACATATACATTATATCACTGACATACATATATTATACACATACATTATATCACTGACACACATACATTATACACATACATTATATCACTGACACACATACATTATATCACTGACATACATACATTATATCACTGACACATATACATTATATCACTGACACACATACATTATATCACTGACACACATACATTATATCACTGACATACATACATTATATCACTGACATACATACATTTTATCACTGACATACATACATTATACACATACATTATATCACTGACATACATACATTATATCACTGACACACATACATTATAACACTTACACACACACATTATACAACAGACACACATACATTATATCACTTACACACATACATATATCACATACATACATACATTATACACATACATACATACATTAACACAACAACAACAACATCACTACACACATACATTATACACATACATTATATCACTGACACACATACATTATATCACTGACACACATACATTATACACATACAATATATCACTGACATACATACATTATACACATACATTATATCAATGACACACATACATTATATCACTGACATTCATACATGATATCACTGACATACATACATTATACACACACATTATATCACTGACACACATACATTATACACATACATTATACACATACAGTATACACATACATTATATCACTGACACACATACATTATACCCATACATTATATCACTGACACACATACATTATATCACTGACACACATACATTATACACATACATTATATCACTGACACACATACATTATACACATACATTATATCAATGACACACATACATTATATCACTGACATACATACATGATATCACTGACATACATACATTATACACATACATTATATCACTGACACACATACATTATACACATACATTATACACATACATTATACACATACATTATATCACTGACACACATACATTATACACATACATTATATCACTGACACACATACATTATATCACTGACACACATACATTATATCAATGACACATACATTATACACTACATTATACACATACTATGCACATACATTATACACACATTATACACATACATTATACACATACATATACACATACATTATACACATACTATGCACATACATTATACACATACATTATACACATACTATACACATACATTATACACATACATTATACACATACATTATACACATACATATACACAACATTATACACATACATTATATTATACACATACATTATACACATACATTAAACACATACATTATACACACACATTATACACACACATTATACACATACAGTATACACATACATTATACACATACATACACACATTATATCACATACATACATACATTATACACATACATACATACATTATATCACTAACACACATGCATTATATCACTGACATACATACATTATATCAATGACACACATACATTATATCACTGACACACATACATTATATCACTGACATACATACATTATATCACTGACACACATACATTATATCACTGACATACATACATTATATCACTGACATATATACATTATATAACTGACACACATACATAAGATCACTGACACACATACATTATATATCACTGACACATATACATTATATCACTACATTATATCACTGACACATATATTATATCACTGACATACATACATTATATCACTGACACACATACATTATACACATACATTATATCAATGACACACATACATTATACACATACATTATATCACTGACATACATACATTATACATATACATTATTTCACTGACATACATATATTATACACATACATTATATCACTGACACACATACATTATACACATACATTATATCACTGACACACATACATTATATCACTGACATACATACATTATATCACTGACACATATACATTATATCACTGACACACATACATTATATCACTGACACACATACATTATATCACTGACATACATACATTATATCACTGACATACATACATTTTATCACTGACATACATACATTATACACATACATTATATCACTGACATACATACATTATATCACTGACACATATACATTATATCACTGACACACATACATTATATAACTGACACACATACATTATATCACTGACACACATACATTATATCACCGACATACATACATTATATCACTGACATACATACATTATATCACTGACATACATACATGATATCACTGACATACATACATTATACACATACATTATATCACTGACACACATACATTATATCACTGACACACATACATTATACACATACATTATATCACTGACATACATACATTATACACATACATTATATCAATGACACACATACATTATATCACTGACATTCATACATGATATCACTGACATACATACATTATACACATACATTATATCACTGACACACATACATTATACACATACATTATACACATACATTATACACATACATTATATCACTGACACACATACATTATACCCATACATTATATCACTGACACACATACATTATATCACTGACACACATACATTATACACATACATTATATCACTGACACACATACATTATACACATACATTATATCAATGACACACATACATTATATCACTGACACACATACATTATATCACTGACACATATACATTATATCACTGACACACATACATTATATCACTGACACACATACATTATATCACTGACATACATACATTATATCACTGACATACATACATTTTATCACTGACATACATACATTATACACATACATTATATCACTGACATACATACATTATATCACTGACACACATACATTATATAACTGACACACATACATTATATCACTGACACACACACATTATATCACCGACATACATACATTATATCACTGACATACATACATTATATCGCTGACATACATACATGATATCACTGACATACATACATTATACACATACATTATATCACTGACACACATACATTATATCACTGACACACATACATTACACACATACATTATATCACTGACACACATACATTATACACATACATTATATCAATGACACACATACATTATATCACTGACATACATACATGATATCACTGACATACATACATTATACACATACATTACATCACTGACACACATACATGATATCACTGACATACATACATTATACACATACATTATATCACTGACACACATACATTATACACATACATTATACACATACATTATACACATACATTATATCACTGACACACATACATTATATCACTGACACACATACATTATATCACTGACACACATACATTATACACATACATTATATCAATGACACACATTCATTATATCACTGACACACATACATTATACACATACATTACTTCACTGACACACATACATTATATCACTGACATACATACATTATATCACTGACAACTATTCATTATATCTCTGACATGCATAACATTATACACATACATTATATCACTGACATACATACATTATATCATCACTGACATACATACATTATATCACTGACATACATACATTATACATATACATTATATCACTGACATACATATATTATATCACTGACATACATACATTATATCACTGACATACATACATTATATCACTGAGATACATACATTATATCACTGACATACATACATTATATAACTGACATACATACATTATATCACTGGCATATATACATAATATCACTGACATACATACATTATATCACTGACACACATACATTATATCACTGACATACATACATTATATAACTGATATACATACATTATATCACTGACACATACACATTATATCACTGACATACATACATTATATCACTGACACACATACATTATATCACTGATATACATTATATCACTGACATACATACATTATACACATACATTATATCACTGACATACATTATATCACTAACATACATACATTATATCACTGACATACATACATTATATCACTGACACACATACATTATATCACTGACATACATACATTATATCACTGACATACATACATTATATCACTGACATACATACATTATATCACTGACACACATGCATTATATCACTGACATACATACATTATATCAATGACACACATACATTATATCACTGACACACATACATTATATCACTGACATACATACATTATATCACTGACACACATACATTATATCACTGACATACATACATTATATCACTGACATATATACATTATATAACTGACACACATACATAAGATCACTGACACACATACATTATATATCACTGACACATATACATTATATCACTACATTATATCACTGACACATATATTATATCACTGACACACATACATTATATCACTGACATACATACATTATATCACTGACACACATACATTATACACATACATTATATCAATGACACACATACATTATACACATACATTATATCACTGACATACATACATTATACATATACATTATATCACTGACATACATATATTATACACATACATTATATCACTGACACACATACATTATACACATACATTATATCACTGACACACATACATTATATCACTGACATACATACATTATATCACTGACACATATACATTATATCACTGACACACATACATTATATCACTGACACACATACATTATATCACTGACATACATACATACATTATATCACTGACATACATACATTTTATCACTGACATACATACATTATACACATACATTATATCACTGACATACATACATTATATCACTGACACATATACATTATATCACTGACACACATACATTATATAACTGACACACATACATTATATCACTGACACACATACATTATATCACCGACATACATACATTATATCACTGACATACATACATTATATCACTGACATACATACATTATACACATACATTATATCACTGACACACATACATTATATCACTGACACACATACATTATACACATACATTATATCACTGACATACATACATTATACACATACATTATATCAATGACACACATACATTATATCACTGACATTCATACATGATATCACTGACATACATACATTATACACACACATTATATCACTGACACACATACATTATACACATACATTATACACATACAGTATACACATACATTATATCACTGACACACATACATTATACCCATACATTATATCACTGACACACATACATTATATCACTGACACACATACATTATACACATACATTATATCACTGACACACATACATTATACACATACATTATATCAATGACACACATACATTATATCACTGACACACATACATTATATCACTGACACACATACATTATACACATACATTATATCAATGACACACATACATTATATCACTGACACACATACATTATATCACTGACACACTTACATTATACACATACATTATATCACTGACACACATACATTATATCACTGACACACATACATTATACACATACATTATATCACTGACACACATACATTATACACATACATTATATCAATGACACACATACATTATATCACTGACATACATACATGATATCACTGACATACATACATTATACACATACATTATATCACTGACACACATACATTATACACATACATTATACACATACATTATACACATACATTATATCACTGACACACATACATTATACACATACATTATATCACTGACACACATACATTATATCACTGACACACATACATTATATCAATGACACACATACATTATATCACTGACATACATACATTATATCAATGACATACACACATTATATCACTGACATACATACATTATACACATACATTATATCAATGACACACATACATTATACATATACATTATATCACTGACATACATACATTATATCACTGACATACATACATTATATCACTGACACACATACATTATATCAATGACACACACACATTATATCACTGACATACATACATTATATCAATGACATACATACATTATACACATACATTATATCAATGACATACATACATTATACACATACATTATATCAATGACATACATACATTATATAACTGACATACATTCATTATATCACTGACATACATACATTATATCACTGACACTCATACATTATATCACTGACATACATACATTATATCACTGACACACATACATTATATCACTGACATACATACATTATATCACTGACACACATACATTATATCACTGACATACATACATTATATCACTGACACACATACATTATATCACTGACATACATTATATCACTGACACATATACATTATATCACTGACATACATTATATCACTGACACATATACATTATATCAATGACACACATACATTATACATATACATTATATCACTGACATACATACATTATATCACTGACATACATACATTATATCATTGACAAACATACATTATATCATTGACACATATACATTATATCATTGACCCACATACGTTATATCACTGACACATATACATTATATCACTGACACACATACATTATATCACTGACACATATACATTATATCACTGACACATATAAATTATACACATACATTATATCACTGACACACATACATTATACACATACATTATATCACTGACACATATGCATTATATCATTGACACATATACATTATATCACTGACA
Source organism: Archivesica marissinica (assembly GCA_014843695.1). NCBI lineage: Eukaryota > Metazoa > Mollusca > Bivalvia > Venerida > Vesicomyidae > Archivesica > Archivesica marissinica. The sequence goes on from CM026399.1 coordinate 50,877,240, forward strand.
CACATACATTATATCACTGACACACATACATTATACACATACATTATATCACTGACACACATACATTATACACATACATTATATCACTGACACATATACATTATACACATACATTATATCACTGACACATATACATTATATCATTGACACACATACATTATATCACTGACACATATACATTATATCACTGACACACCTACATTATATCACTGACATATATACATTATATCACTGACACATATACATTATATCACTGACACATATACATTATATCATTGACACACATACATTATATCACTGACACATATATATTATATCACTGACACACATACATTATACACATACATTATATCACTGACACATATACATTATATCACTGACACATACACATTATATCACTGACACACATACATTATATCACTGACACATATACATTATACACATACATTATATCACTGACACACATACATTATACACATACATTATATCACTGACACATATACATTATACACATACATTATATCACTGACACATATACATTATACACATTTATATCACTGACACATATACATTATACACTACATTATATCACTGACACACATACATATACATACATTATATCACTGACACATATACTTATACACATACATTATATCACTGACACATATACATTATACACATACATTATATCACTGACACATATACATTATACACATACATTATATCACTGACACATATACATTATACACATACATTATATCACTGACACATATACATTTACACATACATTATATCACTGACACATATACATTATACACATACATTATATCACTGACACCATACATTATACACATACATTATATCACTGACACATATACATTATCCATACATTATATCACTGACACATATACATTATATCATGACACACATACATTATATCACTGACACATATACATTATATCACTGACACACATACATTATATCACTGACACACATACATTATATCACTGACACATATACATTATATCACTGACACACATACATTATATCACTGACACACATACATTATATCACTGACACATATACATTATATCACTGACACACATACATTATATCACTGACACATATACATTATATCACTGACACACATACATTATATCACTGACACATATACATTATATCACTGACACATATACATTATATCACTGACACACATACATTATATCACTGACACATATACATTATATCACTGACACACATACATTATATCACTGACACATACATTATATCACTGACACATATACATTATATCACTGACACACATACATTATATCACTGACACATATACATTATATCACTGACACACATACATTATATCACTGACACACATACATTATACACATACATTATATCACTGACACATATACATTATATCACTGACACATATACATTATATCACTGACACACATACATTATATCACTGACACATATACATTATACACATACATTATATCACTGACACACATACATTATACACATACATTATATCACTGACACATATACATTATACACATACATTATATCACTGACACATATACATTATATCATTGACACACATACATTATATCACTGACACATATACATTATATCACTGACACACATACATTATATCACTGACACATATACATTATATCACTGACACACATACATTATATCATTGACACACATACATTATATCACTGACACATATACATTATATCACTGACACATATACATTATACACATACATTATATCACTGACACATATACATTATATCACTGACACACATACATTATATCACTGACACATATACATTATACACCTACATTATATCACTGACACATATACATTATATCACTGACACATATACATTATATCACTGACACATATACATTATATCATTGACACACATACATTATATCACTGACACATATATATTATATCACTGACACACATACATTATACACATACATTATATCACTGACACATATACATTATATCACTGACACATACACATTATATCACTGACACACATACATTATATCACTGACACATATACATTATACACATACATTATATCACTGACACACATACATTATACACATACATTATATCACTGACACATATACATTATACACATACATTATATCACTGACACATATACATTATACACATACATTATATCACTGACACATATACATTATACACATACATTATATCACTGACACACATACATTATACACATACATTATATCACTGACACATATACATTATACACATACATTATATCACTGACACATATACATTATACACATACATTATATCACTGACACATATACATTATACACATACATTATATCACTGACACATATACATTATACACATAATATATCACTGACACATATACATTATACACATACATTATATCACTGACACATATACATTATACACATACATTATATCACTGACACACATACATTATACACATACATTATATCACTGACACATATACATTATACACATACATTATATCACTGACACATATACATTATATCATTGACACACATACATTATATCACTGACACATATACATTATATCACTGACACACCTACATTATATCACTGACACATATACATTATATCACTGACACACATACATTATATCACTGACACATATACATTATATCACTGACACATATACATTATATCACTGACACACATACATTATATCACTGACACATATACATTATATCACTGACACACATACATTATATCACTGACACACATACATTATATCACTGACACATATACATTATATCACTGACACACATACATTATATCACTGACACATATACATTATATCACTGACACACATACATTATATCACTGACACATATACATTATATCACTGACACATATACATTATATCACTGACACACATACATTATATCACTGACACATATACATTATATCACTGACACACATACATTATATCACTGACACACATACATTATATCACTGACACATATACATTATATCACTGACACACATACATTATATCACTGACACATATACATTATATCACTGACACACATACATTATATCACTGACACACATACATTATACACATACATTATATCACTGACACATATACATTATATCACTGACACATATACATTATATCACTGACACACATACATTATATCACTGACACATATACATTATACACATACATTATATCACTGACACACATACATTATACACATACATTATATCACTGACACATATACATTATACACATACATTATATCACTGACACATATACATTATATCATTGACACACATACATTATATCACTGACACATATACATTATATCACTGACACACATACATTATATCACTGACACATATACATTATATCACTGACACACATACATTATATCATTGACACACATACATTATATCACTGACACATATACATTATATCACTGACACATATACATTATACACATACATTATATCACTGACACATATACAGTATATCACTGACACACATACATTATATCACTGACACATATACATTATACACATACATTATATCACTGACACACATACATTATACACATACATTATATCACTGACACATATACATTATACACATACATTATATCATTGACACACATACATTATATCACTGACACATATACATTATATCACTGACACACATACATTATATCACTGACACACCTACATTATGTCATTGACACACATACATTATATCACTGACACACATACATTATATCACTGACACACATACATTATATCACTGACACACATACATTATATCACTGACACACCTACATTATATCACTGACACATATACATTATATCACTGACACATATACATTATATCACTGACACATATACATTATATCATTGACACACATACATTATATCACATAGTAATCACTAGTTAGTTGAATATCTTGAAATTCTTCTTGTTAAATAGTTTAAAACTTGTGGCAATCTTTTTATTTTGTGCTTTGTCATCTTTCTTGTCTGTACTATTTCTGGGTGACCGTGGTCTAGTTCTTGGCATGACGTGATACTTGTCTTCAGAAATAAATAGCGGTGAATAAGCGAGACTTCGTTCTCCCCTATGTCGTTGTATCGAATGAACAATTCCGTGGAAAATGTCCTCTACATATTCGTATTCCTCCGCCGCTGTGCACTCGTAGAAAATGCCGTCATATTCGCAGGATAGAGTTTGTCCATCAGCTTTACTTATTTGCCTTTAATGTAATAAGTAACTGTGATTATATGAACCTCAATAAATATAATTATATGTGTTTATCCAGATAGGAGTCGGAGTATAAGAGCTCGCGATCAGAATACTGGTTTCACTGAACACACTCCAGCAATATGATCGTATTTCTCCGAATATTTAAATTTCTAAATACAATATACCACCACCAAGATATACCGGACTATCTTAAAATGCCAATTATTGTAGATATTGTATACCGCAGATGGTAGTATTTCATAAACGTTAAGATTTCAGTAAGATAAAGTTCCTTGAGTCTCCGATGATATGCCGTAAAATGAATGTTGGTATTGTCCATAACGGACCTGACGGGTCATACACATTGAACAATATCGATAGATACATGCAATCCGTGGTCTAGTGGTTAATGTCGTTGTATGCCACTGTAAACCTACCATCACTGATGGTCTCAGACCGCGTCTCTCGATAGATACATGCAATCCGTGGTCTAGTGGTTAATGTCGTTGTATACCACTGTAAACCTACCATCACTGATGGTCTCTGACCGTGTCTCTCGATAGATACATGCAATCCGTGGTCTAGTGGTTAATGTCGTTGTATACCACTGTAAACCTATCATCACTGATGGTCTCAGACCGTGTCTGATGGTCTCAGACCGCGTCTCTTTATATGAAAAAGTTGGCAGTTTCCTACGGAGGTTGGTGCACCAAGTACTGGTTAACCGCTGGATCCTGCACCGGAAAGGTGTTGCTAGGTAAACTGTCCGTCGTCGAAATGGGGCCCATTTAGCGTCGTTAAATAAACATAAATTAAAAAACAAGATACATGCAAGATAAAGAAACTGATAACGAAACAAGCTACATGGAAATTGACGTGCATTCGAAATAAGATAAATAGTGTGTATTTTTAAAGATGTTTATTTTTACTTGATATAGCAATTATATTACAATATATGTTTAATAGGTCGTATCTTTGATTTGTTTGCGCGCTAGCTGTGCTAATTGCAGCAGTCAAATATGGTCGTTGATTTCAAATCACTGCATGGCTACAAGTTCGAAGCCCAAAGGGGCGTCGAATTCTTTCAAGTGAGGACGTTATCTAACTTGTTTTCAGAAGGTAGGATATTCTACCTGGGTACCTGTCAGTGTCTGTAATACTGCTTGGAGGGCATCCAGTGTCTTCCCCACCAGTAATAGCTCGATAATCGCCATATGACCTAAGCCTTTTGTGCGACTTAACACCCTCCAAAAAAAACAAACAATTGATTTACCTACGTAAGACACAATAATTATTGATGATGATTTTCGCAGAGATTTCCCAAGCTGATCGATTGGCTGTCTTTATTCCATCTGTGTCGACTAGTTGGAGCGTGTGGGCGAAGCATGAACTTTCGTCTGATATGCATTCGTAATCATTTACGTGATAGCGCCGTGGTAACGTGTTCGCTTCATGGGCGAAATACTGGAGTTCGCGCCCCGCTGGAGTAGTTACGATTGTGTCCTTAGGCAAGGCATTTAAATTCCACATTGCCTCTTTCGCAATCGAGCTAAATTAATTTGTATAAACTATCTACTGCGGCATTGCTGACGTCAGTGCCTTGTTCTTGTTCGATCTTGTCACCTCAATCTGTGTCGGAAGTGGCGATTCTGAACCTGTGTCGGAATTGTCGATGGTTTCGAAATCAGGTCAACTAACACGAATTGATCATGCTAGGCGCGATATATGTAGCGATATCGATAGCGATATCTGTAGCGATATCTGTAGCTGTAGCGATATCTGTAGCGATATCTGTAGCGATGTACGAAATCTTCCTGGATGCTTCAAAACTGGTCATGGTTATTCATATTGCTACAGACTGTTGTCGGCAGTATAACTGTCACGTGCAAGCAAACACAATCGATTCTAGACACCAGTCGGTGATGCTATGTCTGGTAATACCAACTGCCTATTGAACCATACATTGATAGTCAGATATATGCTGGGAGACTGATACACTTGTCTTGTCAGTTTATGTTGAATTACAGTACAATAAAGGTGTTTCCTGCTGGCAATCACATAGCGAATACCTAAGCATTCCAACAATTTGTGAAACTTTGAGCTATCGACAGTAGATGCAAATCACATGCATTTGGAGTGAGCGATTTGTTGTATAAGTGTTGTATCTTGGCTGAACAAATGTTGTGATCGTAGTCTAGGTTGTCTCCATTTCACGTTGTACCTATCTTAAACGTGTGGAAATAGAAGTCGGCAAAATAAATATTTTGTTTAGTTAATCTACTAGTAGATAAAGTATTGACTATTGTACTATGAATAGTGAGCTAGAGAATTACCTATATCTTTCCAGGTCACTTTTGTTGCCTACCAGAGCAATAGGGCTATCTTTATTGGAGCTGCGTTGGTAGTCCGACACACGGTGGAGATATTGTCGAGCCGTGTCGAAACTATGACGGTCCGTTATACTGTATACAATAACGAATGCGTCGGCCCATCTCAGATAACGCTGACTACTACAATCATCCTGACATGAAAGTATAATCACAGTTGATAATCACATATTTCATCTTATGTTAGCATATAATGAATATCAAAGAGACGCATGCTAGCATCCAATGAACATCAAGAAGAAGAATGTTAGTATCCAATGAACATCAAGAAGAAGAATGTTAGCATCCAATGAACATCAAGAAGAAGAATGTTAGCATCCAATGAACATCAAGAAGAAGAATGTTAGCATCCAATGAACACCAAGATGAAGACTGTTGCATCCAATGAACACCAAGAAGAAGAATGATAGCATCCAATGAACATCAAGAAGAAGAATGTTAGCATCCAATGAACATCAAGATGAAGACTGTTGCATCCAATGAACACCAAGAAGAGGAATGTTAGCATCCAATGAACATCAAGAAGAAGAATGTTAGCATCCAATGAACACCAAGATGAAGACTGTTGCATCCAATGAACACCAAGAAGAAGATTGTTAGCATCCAACGAACACCACGAAGAAGAATGATCGCATCCAATGAACATCAAGAAGAAGAATGTTAGTATCCAATGAACACCAAGACAAAGAACGATGCACCCAATGAACACCAAGAAGATGAATGTTAGCATCCAATGAACATCAAGAAGAAGGATGTGAGCATCCAATGAACATCAAGAAGAAGACTGTTGCACCCAATGAACACCAAGATGAAGAATGTGAACATCCAATGAACACCAAGAAGAAATATGTGAGCATCCAATGAACATCAAGAGGAAGAATGAAACATCCAATGAATATCAAGAAGAAGAATGTTAGCATCCAATGAACACCAAAAAGAAGAATGTTAGCATTCAATGAATATCAAGAAGAAGAATGTGAGCATCCAAGGAACACCAAGAAGAAGGATGATAGCATCCACTGAACATCAAGAAGAGGAATGTTAGCATCCACTCAACATCAAGTAGAAGAATGATAGCATCCAATGAACTTCGAGAAGAAGAATGGTAGCATCCACTCAACATCAAGTAGAAGAATGATAGCATCCAATGAACATCAAGAAGAAGAAAGTTAGCATCCAATGAACATCAAGAAGAAGATGTTAGCATCCACTCAACATCAAGTAGAAGAATGTTAGCATCCAATGAACATCAAGAAGACGAAAGTTAGCATCCAATGAACACCATGAAGAAGAATGTTAGCATACCATGAACATCAAGAAGGATGTGAGCATCCAATGAACACCAAGACAAAGAATGATGCATCCAATGAACATCAAGGACAAGAATGTTAGCATACAATGAACATCAAGAAGAAGCATGTTAGCATACCATAAACATCAAGAAGAAGAATGTTAGCATGCAATGAACATCAGGAAGAAGAATGTTAGCATCCAATGAACACCAAGAAGAAGACTGTTGCATCCAATGAACACCAAGATGACGAATGTGAACATCCAATGAACACCAAGAAGAAGAGCATCCAATGAACACCAAGACAAAGAATGATGCATCCAATGAACATCAAGGACAAGAATGTTAGCATACAATGAACATCAAGAAGAAGCATGTTAGCATACCATAAACATCAAGAAGAAGAATGTTAGCATGCAATGAACATCAGGAAGAAGAATGTTAGCATCCAATGAACACCAAGAAGAAGACTGTTGCATCCAATGAACACCAAGATGACGAATGTGAACATCCAATGAACACCAAGAAGAAGAATGAAGCATCCAATGAACATCAAAAAAAAGAATGTTATCATGCATTGAACATCAAGAAGAAGAATATTAGCATCCAATGAACATCAAGAAGAAGAATGTTAGCATCCAATGAACATCAAGAAAACGAATGTTATCATACAATGCACATCAAGAAAAAGAATGTTAGCATCCAATGAACATCAAGAACAAGAATGCTAGCATCCAATGAACATCCAGAACAAGAATGTTAGCATCCAATGAACACCAATAATGTTAGCATGCAATGAACATCAAAAAGAAGAATGTTAGCATGCAATGAGCATCAAGAAGAAGAATGTTAGCATCCAACGAACACCAATAGGAAGAATGTTAGCATCCAAAGAACATCAAGAAGAAGAATGTTAGCATCCAATAAACACCAAGATAAAGAATAATGCATCCAATGAACATCAAGAAGAAGAATGTTAGCATCCAATTAACACCAAGATGAAGAATGTGAACATCCAATGAACACCAAGAAGAAAGATGTGAGCATCCAATGAACATCACGAAGAAGAATGAAGCAGCCAATGAATATCAAGAAGAAGAATGTTAGCATCCAATCAACACCAAGAAGAAGAATATTAGCATCCAATGAATATCAAGAAGAAGATTGTTAGCATCCAATGAACACCAAGAAGTAGAATGTTAGCATCCAATGAATACCAAGAAGAAGAATGATGCATCCAATGACCACCAAGAAGAAGAATGTTAGTATCCAATGATCATCAAGAAAAAGAATGTCAGCATCCAATGAACACCAAGAGGAAGAATGTTAGCATCCACTCAACTACAAGAAGAAGAATGCTGGCATCCAATGAACACCAAGACGAAGGATGTGAGAATCCAATGAACACCACGAAAAGAAATGTTAGCATCCACTCAACATCAAGAAGAAGAATGTTAGCTTGCAATGATCATCAAGAAGAAGAATGTTAGCATGCAATGAACACCAAGAAAAAGAATGTTAGCATCCAATGAACACCAAGAAAAAGAATGTTAGCATGCAATGAACATCAATAAAAAGAATGTTAGCATCCAATGAATATCAAGTAGAAGAATGCTAGCATCCAATGAACATCAAGAAGATAAGTGTTAGCATCCAAGGAACACCAAGAATGTTAGCATTCAATGATCACCAATAAGAAGAATGTTAGCATCCAATGAACACCAAGAATGTTAGCATCCAATGAACACCAAGAAGAAGAATGTTAGCATCCTCTCAACATCACGGAGAAGAACAATAGCATGCAATGAACATCAATAAAAAGAATGTTATCATCCAATGATCATCAAGTAGAAGAATGCTAGCATCCAATGAACATCAAGAAAATAAATGTTAGCATCCAATGAACACCAAGAATGTTAGCATTCAATGAACACCAAGAGGAAGAATGTTAGCATCCAATGAACACCAAGAATGTTAGCATGCAATGAACATCAAGAAGAAGAATGTTAGCATCCAATGAATATCAAGAAGTAGAATGTTAGCATCCAATGAATCCCAAGAAGAAGAATGATGCATCCAATGAACACCAAGAAGAAGAATGTTAATATCCAATGAACATCAAGAAAAAGAATGTCAGCATCCAATGAACACCAAGAAGAAGAATGTTAGCATACAATGAACATCAAGAAAATGAATGTTAGCATCTAATGAATACCAAGAAGAAGAATGATGCATCCAATGAACACCAAGAAGAAGAATGTTAGTATACAATGAACACCAAGAAGAAGAATGTTAGCATCCACACAACACCAAGAAGAAGAATGCTTGTATCCAATGAACACCAAGACGAAGGATGTGAGCATCCAATGAACACGAAGAAAAGGAATGTTAGCATCCACTCAACATCAAGACGAAGAATGTTAGCTTGCAATGAGCATCAAGAAGAAGAATGTTAGCATCCAATGAACACCAAGAAAACGAATGTTAGCATCCAATGAACACCAAGATGAAGAATGTGAACATCCAATGAACACCAAGAAGAAGGATGTGAGCATCCAATGAACATCACGAAGAAGAATGAAACATCCAATGAATATCAAGAAGAAGAATGTTAGCATCCAATGAACACCAAGAAGAAGAATATTAGCATCCAATGAATATCAAGAAGAAGAATGTTAGCATCCAATGAACACCAAGAAGAAGAATGTTAGCATCCAATGAACATACAGAGAAAAATGTTAGCATCCAATGAACATCAAGAAAAAGAATGTGAGCATCCAATGAACACCAAGAAGAAGGATGTGAGCATCCAATGAATATCGAGAAGAAGAATGTTAGCGTGCAATGAACATCAAGAAGAAGAATGTTAGCATCCAATAAACATCAAGAATAAGAATGTTAGCATCCACTCAACATCATGAAGAAGAATGTTAGCATCCAATGAACATCAAGAAAAAGAATGTTAGCATCCAATGAACACCAAGAAGAAGAATGTTAGCATCCAATGAACATCAATAAGTAGAATTTTAGCATCCACTGAATACCAAGAGGAAGAATGATGCATCCACTGAACACCAAGAAGAAGAATGTTAGCATCCAATGAACACCAAGAAGAAGAATGTCAGCATCCAATGAACACCAAGAAGAAGAATGTTATCATCCACACAACATCAAGAAGAAGAATGCTGGCATCCAACGAACACCAAGACGATGGATGTGAGCATCCAATGAATACCAAGAAAGGAATGTTAGCATCCACTCAACATCAAGACGAAGAATGTTAGCTTGCAATGAGCATCAAGAAGAAGAATGTTAGCATGCAATGAACACCAAGAAAAAGAATGTTAGCATCCAATGAACATCAAGTAGAAGAATGCTAGCATCCAATGAACATCAAGAGGCTAAATGTTAGCATCCAATGAACACCAAGAATTTTAGCATGCAATGAACATCAAGAGGAAGAATGTTAGCATCCAATGAACATCAAGAAGAAGAATGTTATCATCCAATGAACACCAAGAAGAAGACTGTTGCATCCAATGAACACCAAGATGACGAATGTGAACATCCAATGAACACCAAGAAGAAGGATGTCAGCATCCAATGAACATCATGAAGAAGAATGAAGCATCCAATAAATATGAAGAAGAGGAATGTTAGCATCCAATGAACACCAAGAAGAAGAATATTAGCATCCAATGAATATGAAGAAGAGGAATGTTAGCATACAATGAACATCAAGAAAAAGAATGTTAGCATACAATGAACATCAAGAAAAAGAATGTTAGCATCCAATGAACATCAAGAAAAGGAATGCTAGCATCCAATGAGCATCCAGAAGAAGAATGTTAGCATCCAATGAACACCAAGAATGTTAGCATGCAATGAACATCAAGAAAAAGAATGCTAGCATCCAATGAACATCAAGAAGAAGAATGTTAGCATCCAATGAACATCAAGAAGAAGAATGTTAGCATGCAATGAGCATCAAGAAGAAGAATGTTAGCTTGCAATGAGCATCAAGAAGAAGAATGTTAGCATCCAACGAACACCAAGAAGAAGAATGTTAACATCCAATGAACATCAAGAAGAAGAATGTTAGCATCCAATAAACACCAATAAGAAGGATGTGAGCATCCAATGAACATCACGAAGAAGAATGAAGCAGCCAATGAATATCAAGAAGAAGAATGTTAGCATCCAATGGACACCCAGACGAAGAATATTAGCATCCAATGAATATCAAGAAGAAGAATGTTAGCATCCAATGAACACCAAGAAGAAGAATGTTAGCATCCAATGAACATCAAGAAGAAGAATGTGAGCATCCACTGAACACCAAGAAGAAGGACGTGAGCATCCAATGAACATCGAGAAGAAGAATGTTAGCGTGCAATGAACATTAAGAAGAAGAAGGTTAGCATCCAATAAACATCAAGAAGAAGAATGTTAGCATCCAAAGAACACCAAGAAGAAGAATGTTAGCATCCAATGAACATCACGGAGAAGAACATTAGCATGCAATGAACACCAAGAAGAAGCATGAAGCATCCAATGAACATCAAGAAGAAGCATGTTAGCATCCACTCAACATCAAGAAGAAGAATGTTAGCATCCAATGAACATCAAGAAGAAGAATGTTAGCATCCAATGAACACCAAGAAGAAGAATGTTAGCATCCAATGAACATCAAGAAGTAGAATGTTAGCATCCAATGAACACCAAGAAGAAGCATGAAGCATCCAATGAACATCAAGAAGAAGCATGTTAGCATCCACTCAACATCAAGAAGAAGAATGTTAGCATCCAATGACCACCAGGAAGAAGAATGTTAGTATCCAATGATCATCAAGAAAAAGAATGTCAGCATCCAATGAACACCAAGAAGAAGAATGTTATCATCCACTCAACATCAAGAAGAAGAATGCTGGCATCCAATGAACACCAAGACGAAGGATATGAGCATCCAATGAACACCACGAAAAGGAATGTTAGCATCCACTCAACATCAAGACGAAGAATGTTAGCTTGCAATGAGCATCAAGAAGAAGAATGTTAGCATGCAATGAATACCAAGAAAAAGAATGTTAGCATCAAATGAACACCAAGAAAAAGAATGTTAGCATCCAATGAACATCAAGTAGAAGAATGCTAGCATCCAATTAACATCAAGAAGATAAATGTTAGCATCCAATGAACACCAAGAATGTTAGCATTCAATGAACACCAAGAAGAAGAATGTTAGCATCCAATGAACACCACGAATGTTAGCATGCAATGAACATCAAGAAGAAGAATGTTACACAAACACAAAAAACACAAAAACCAAAAAAAAGCATCCAATGAACACAAGAAGAAGAATGTTAGTATCCAATGAACACAAGAAACAGAATGTCAGCATCCAATGAACACCAAGAAGAAGAATGCTGCATCCAATGAACACCAAGACGAAGGATGTGAACCAAAACACAAAAAAACACCAAACACAAAAAAACAAACACAAAAGAAGAATGTGAGCATCCAATGAACACCAAGAAAAGAATGTTAACATCCAATGAACATCAAGAAGAAGAATGTGAACATCCAATGAACACCAAGAAGAAGGATGTGAGCATCCCATGAACATCACGAAGAAGAATGAAACATCCAATGAATATCAAGAAGAAGAATGTTAGCATCCAATGAACACCAAGAAGAAGAATATTAGCATCCAATGAATATCAAGAAGAAGAATGTTAGCATCCAATGAACACCAAAGAAGAATGTTAGCATCCAATGAACATCCAGAGAAAAATGTTAGCATCCAATGAACATCAAGAAGAAGAATGTGAGCATCCAATGAACACCAAGAAGAAGGATGTGAGCATCCAATGATCAGAATGTTAGCGTGCAATGAACATCAAGAAAAGAATGTTAGCATCCAATAAACATCAAGAAAAGAATGTTAGCATCCACTCAACATCAAGAAGAAGAATGTTAGCATCCAATGAACATCAAGAAGAAGAATGTTAGCATCCAATGAACACCAAGAAGAAGAATGTTAGCATCCAATGAACATCAATAAGTAGAATGTTAGCATCCAATGAATACCAAGAAGAAGAATGATGCATCCAATGAACACCAAGAAGAAGAATGTTAGCATCCAATGAACACCAAGAAGAAGAATGTTAGCATCCAATGAACACCAAGAAGAAGAATGTTAGCATCCAATGAACATCAAGAAGAAGAATGTGGCATCCAATGAACACCAAGAAGAAGGATGTGAGCATCCAATGAATCAAGAAAAGAATGTTAGCATCCACTCAACATCAAGAAGAAGAATGTTATTAGCATCCAATGAACACCAAGAAGAAGAATGTTAGCATCCAATGAACACCAAGAAGAAGAATGTTAGCATCCAATGAACATCAAGAAGAAGAATGTTAGCATCCAATGAACACCAAGAAGAAGAATGAGCATCCAATGAACACCAAGAAGAAGAATGTTAGCATCCAATGAACACCAAGAAGAAGAATGTTAGCATCCAATGAACATCAAGAATAAGAATGTCAGCTTCCAATGAACACCAAGAAGAAGAATGTTAGCATCCAAACAACATCAAGAAGAAGAATAGCATCCAATGAACACCAAGAAGAAGGATGGAGCATCCAATGAACACCAAGAAAAAGAATGTTAGCATCCACTCAACATCAAGAAGAAGAATGTTAGCATCCAATGAACATCAAGAAGAAAAATGTTAGCATCCAATGAACACCAAGAAGAAGAATGTTAGCATCCAATGAAACCAAAATGTTAGCATCAATGAACACCAAGAAGAAGAATGTTAGCATCCAATGAACACCAAGAATGTTAGCATCCAATGAACATCAAGAAGAAGAATGTTAGCATCCAATGACACCAAGAAGAAGAGTTGCATCCAATGAACACCAAGAGAGAATGTGAACATCAATGAACACCAAGAAGAAGAATGAAGCATCCAATAAATCAAGAAGAGAATGTAGCATCAATGAACATCAAGAAAAGAATGTTACATCATGACATCAAGAAGAAGAATGTTAGCATCCAATGAACACCAAGAAGAAGAATGTTAACATCCAATGAACATCAAGAAAAAGAATGTTAGCATCCAATGAACATCAAGAAGAAGAATGTTAACATCCAATGAACATCAAGAAAAAGAATGCTAGCATCCAATGAACATCAAGAAGAAGAATGTTAGCATCCAATGAACACCAAGAATGTTAGCATCCAATGAACATCAAGAAAAAGAATGCTAGCATCCAATGAACATCAAGAAGAAGAATGTTAGCATGACAATGAGCATCAATAACACAAAGAAAAATGTTAGCATCCACTCAACATCAAGACGAAGAATGTTAGCTTGCAATGAGCATCAAGAAGAAGAATGTTAGCATCCAATGAACACCAAGAAAAAGAATGTTAGCATCAAATGAACACCAAGAAAAAGAATGTTAGCATCCAATGAACATCAAGTAGAAGAATGCTAGCATCCAATTAACATCAAGAAGATAAATGTTAGCATCCAATGAACACCAAGAATGTTAGCATTCAATGAACACCAAGAAGAAGAATGTTAGCATCCAATGAACACCACGAATGTTAGCATGCAATGAACATCAAGAAGAAGAATGTTAGCATCCAATGAACACCAAGAAGAAGACTGTTAGCATCCAATGAACACCAAGAAGAAGAATGTTAGCATCCAATGAACAGCAAGAAGAAGAATGTTAGTATCCAATGAACATCAAGAAACAGAATGTCAGCATCCAATGAACACCAAGAAGAAGAATGCTGGCATCCAATGAACACCAAGACGAAGGATGTGAGTATCCAATGAACACCAAGAAAAGGAATGTTAGCATCCACTCAACATCAAGATGAAGAATGTGAACATCCAATGAACACCAAGAAGAAGGATGTGAGCATCCCATGAACATCAAGAAGAAGAATGAAACATCCAATGAATATCAAGAAGAAGAATGTTAACTTGCAATGAGCATCAAGAAGAAGAATGTGAACATCCAATGAACACCAAGAAGAAGGATGTGAGCATCCCATGAACATCACGAAGAAGAATGAAACATCGAATGAATATCAAGAAGAAGAATGTTAGCATCCAATGAACACCAAGAAGAAGAATATTAGCATCCAATGAATATCAAGAAGAAGAATGTTAGCATCCAATGAACACCAAGAAGAATGTTAGCATCCAATGAACATCCAGAGAAAAATGTTAGCATCCAATGAACATCAAGAAGAAGAATGTGAGCATCCAATGAACACTAAGAAGAAGGATGTGAGCATCCAATGATCAGAATGTTAGCGTGCAATGACCATCAAGAACAAGAATGTTAGCATCCAATAATCATCAAGAAGAAGAATGTTAGCATCCACTCAACATCAAGAAGAAGAATGTTAGCATCCAATGAACATCAAGAAGAAGAATGTTAGCATCCAATGAACACCAAGAAGAAGAATGTTAGCATCCAATGAACATCAAGAAGTAGAATGTTAGCATCCAATGAATACCAAGAAGAAGAATGATGCATCCAATGAACACCAAGAAGAAGAATGTTAGCATCCAATGAACACCAAGAAGAATGTTAGCATCCAATGAACATCCAGAGAAAAATGTTAGCATCCAATGAACATCAAGAAGAAGAATGTGAGCATCCAATGAACACCAAGAAGAAGGATGTGAGCATCCAATGATCAGAATGTTAGCGTGCAATGAACATCAAGAACAAGAATGTTAGCATCCAATAATCATCAAGAAGAAGAATGTTAGCATCCACTCAACATCAAGAAGAAGAATGTTAGCATCCAATGAACATCAAGAAGAAGAATGTTAGCATCCAATGAACACCAAGAAGAAGAATGTTAGCATCCAATGAACATCAAGAAGTAGAATGTTAGCATCCAATGAATACCAAGAAGAAGAATGATGCATCCAATGAACACCAAGAAGAAGAATGTTAGCATCCAATGAACACCAAGAAGAAGAATGTTAGCATCCAATGAACATCAAGAATAAGAATGTCAGCTTCCAATGAACACCAAGAAGAAGAATGTTAGCATCCACACAACATCAAGAAGAAGAATGCTGGCATCCAATGAACACCAAGACGATGGATGTGAGCATCCAATGATCACCAAGAAAAGGAATGTTAGCATCCACTCAACATCAAGACGAAGAATGTTAGCTTGCAATGAACATCAAGAAGATACATGTTAGCATTCAATGAACACCAAGAAGAAGAATGTTAGCATCCAATGAACACCAAGAATGTTAGCATTCAATGAACACCAAGAAGAAGAATGTTAGCATCCAATGAACACCAAGAATGTTAGCATCCAATGAACATCAAGAAGAAGAATGTTAGCATCCAATGAACACCAAGAAGAAGACTGTTAGCATCCAATGAACACCAAGAAGAAGAATGTTAGCATCCAATGAACAGCAAGAAGAAGAATGTTAGTATCCAATGAACATCAAGAAACAGAATGTCAGCATCCAATGAACACCAAGAAGAAGAATGCTGGCATCCAATGAACACCAAGACGAAGGATGTGAGTATCCAATGAACACCAAGAAAAGGAATGTTAGCATCCACTCAACATCAAGATGAAGAATGTGAACATCCAATGAACACCAAGAAGAAGGATGTGAGCATCCCATGAACATCACGAAGAAGAATGAAACATCCAATGAATATCAAGAAGAAGAATGTTAACTGGCAATGAGCATCAAGAAGAAGAATGTGAACATCCAATGAACACCAAGAAGAAGGATGTGAGCATCCCATGAACATCACGAAGAAGAATGAAACATCGAATGAATATCAAGAAGAAGAATGTTAGCATCCAATGAACACCAAGAAGAAGAATATTAGCATCCAATGAATATCAAGAAGAAGAATGTTAGCATCCAATGAACACCAAGAAGAATATTAGCATCCAATGAACATCAAGAAGAAGAATGTGAGCATCCAATGAACACCAAGAAGAAGGATGTGAGCATCCAATGATCAGAATGTTAGCATGCAATGAACATCAAGAACAAGAATGTTAGCATCCAATAATCATCAAGAAGAAGAATGTTAGCATCCACTCAACATCAAGACGAAGAATGTTAGCTTGCAATGAGCATCAAGAAGAAGAATGTTAGCATCCAATGAACACCAAGAAAAAGAATGTTAGCATCCAATGAACACCAATAAAAAGAATGTTAGCATCCAATGAACATCAAGTAGAAGAATGCTAGCATCCAATGAACATCAAGAAGATACATGTTAGCATTCAATGAACACCAAGAAGAAGAATGTTAGCATCCAATGAACATCAAGAAGATATGTGTTAGCATCCAATGAACACCAAGAATGTTAGCATTCAATGAACATCAAGAAGAAGAATGTTAGCATCCAATGAACACAAAAAAAAACACAAACATCAAGAAGAAGAATGTTAGCTTCAATGAGCATCAAGAAGAAGAATGTTAGCATCCAATGAACATCAAGAAAAAGAATGTTAGCATCCAATGAACACCAAGAAGAAGAATGTTAGCATCCAATGAACATCAATAAGTAGAATGTTAGCATCCACTGAATACCAAGAGGAAGAATGATGCATCCACTGAACACCAAGAAGAAGAATGTTAGCATCCAACGAACACCAAGAAGAAGAATGTCAGCATCCAATGAACACCAAGAAGGAGAATGTTATCATCCACACAACATCAAGAAGAAGAATGCTGGCATCCAATGAACACCAAGACGATGGATGTGAGCATCCAATGAATACCAAGAAAGGACTGTTAGCATCCACTCAACATCAAGACGAAGAATGTTAGCATCCAATGAACACCAAGAAAAAGAATGTTAGCATGCAATGCACATCAATAAAAAGAATGTTAGCATCCAATGAACATCAAGTAGAAGAATGCTAGCATCCAATGAACATCAAGAAGATAAATGTTAGCATCCAATGAATACCAAGAATGTTAGCATTGAATGATCACCAAGAAGAAGAATGTTAGCATCCAATGAACACCATGAATGTTAGCATGCAATGAACATCAAGAGGAAGAATGTTAGCATCCAATGAACACCAAGAAGAAGACTGTTGCATCCAATGAACACCAAGATGACGAATGTGAACATCTAATGAACACCAAGAAGAAGAATGAAGCATCCAATAAATATCAAGAAGAGGAATGTTAGCATACAATGAACATCAAGAAAAAGAATGTTATCATGCATTGCACATCAAGAAGAAGAATATTAGCATCCAATGAACACCAAGACGAAGAATGTTAACATCCAATGAACATTAAGAGAAAGAATGTTAGCATACAATGAACATCAAGAAAAAGAATGTTAACATCCAATGAACATCAAGAAAAGGAATGCTAGCATCCAATGAGCATCCAGAAGAAGAATGTTAGCATCCAATGAACACCAAGAATGTTAGCATGCAATGAACATCAAGAAAAAGAATGCTAGCATCCAATGAACATCAAGAAGAAGAATGTTAGCATGCAATGAGCATCAAGAAGAAGAATGTTAGCTTGCAATGAGCATCAAGAAGAAGAATGTTAGCATCCAACGAACACCAAGAAGAAGAATGTTAACATCCAATGAACATCAAGAAGAAGAATGTTAGCATCCAATAAACACCAATAAGAAGGATGTGAGCATCCAATGAACATCACGAAGAAGAATGAAGCAGCCAATGAATATCAAGAAGAAGAATGTTAGCATCCAATGGACACCCAGACGAAGAATATTAGCATCCAATGAATATCAAGAAGAAGAATGTTAGCATCCAATGAACACCAAGAAGAAGAATGTTAGCATCCAATGAACATCAAGAAGAAGAATGTGAGCATCCACTGAACACCAAGAAGAAGGACGTGAGCATCCAATGAACATCGAGAAGAAGAATGTTAGCGTGCAATGAACATTAAGAAGAAGAAGGTTAGCATCCAATAAACATCAAGAAGAAGAATGTTAGCATCCAAAGAACACCAAGAAGAAGAATGTTAGCATCCAATGAACATCACGGAGAAGAACATTAGCATGCAATGAACACCAAGAAGAAGCATGAAGCATCCAATGAACATCAAGAAGAAGCATGTTAGCATCCACTCAACATCAAGAAGAAGAATGTTAGCATCCAATGAACATCAAGAAGAAGAATGTTAGCATCCAATGAACACCAAGAAGAAGAATGTTAGCATCCAATGAACATCAAGAAGTAGAATGTTAGCATCCAATGAACACCAAGAAGAAGCATGAAGCATCCAATGAACATCAAGAAGAAGCATGTTAGCATCCACTCAACATCAAGAAGAAGAATGTTAGCATCCAATGACCACCAGGAAGAAGAATGTTAGCATCCAATGAACACCAAGAAGAAGAATGTTAACATCCACTCAACATCAAGAAGAAGAATGCTGGCATCCAATGAACACCAAGACGAAGGATATGAGCATCCAATGAACACCACGAAAAGGAATGTTAGCATCCACTCAACATCAAGACGAAGAATGTTAGCTTGCAATGAGCATCAAGAAGAAGAATGTTAGCATGCAATGAATACCGAGAAAAAGAATGTTAGCATCAAATGAACACCAAGAAAAAGAATGTTAGCATCCAATGAACATCAAGTAGAAGAATGCTAGCATCCAATTAACATCAAGAAGATAAATGTTAGCATCCAATGAACACCAAGAATGTTAGCATTCAATGAACACCAAGAAGAAGAATGTTAGCATCCAATGAACACCACGAATGTTAGCATGCAATGAACATCAAGAAGAAGAATGTTAGCATCCAATGAACACCAAGAAGAAGACTGTTAGCATCCAATGAACACCAAGAAGAAGAATGTTAGCATCCAATGAACAGCAAGAAGAAGAATGTTAGTATCCAATGAACATCAAGAAACAGAATGTCAGCATCCAATGAACACCAAGAAGAAGAATGCTGGCATCCAATGAACACCAAGACGAAGGATGTGAGTATCCAATGAACACCAAGAAAAGGAATGTTAGCATCCACTCAACATCAAGATGAAGAATGTGAACATCCAATGAACACCAAGAAGAAGGATGTGAGCATCCCATGAACATCAAGAAGAAGAATGAAACATCCAATGAATATCAAGAAGAAGAATGTTAACTTGCAATGAGCATCAAGAAGAAGAATGTGAACATCCAATGAACACCAAGAAGAAGGATGTGAGCATCCCATGAACATCACGAAGAAGAATGAAACATCGAATGAATATCAAGAAGAAGAATGTTAGCATCCAATGAACACCAAGAAGAAGAATATTAGCATCCAATGAATATCAAGAAGAAGAATGTTAGCATCCAATGAACACCAAGAAGAAAGTTAGCATCCAATGAACATCCAGAGAAAAATGTTAGCATCCAATGAACATCAAGAAGAAGAATGTGAGCATCCAATGAACACTAAGAAGAAGGATGTGAGCATCCAATGATCAGAATGTTAGCGTGCAATGACCATCAAGAACAAGAATGTTAGCATCCAATAATCATCAAGAAGAAGAATGTTAGCATCCACTCAACATCAAGAAGAAGAATGTTAGCATCCAATGAACATCAAGAAGAAGAATGTTAGCATCCAATGAACACCAAGAAGAAGAATGTTAGCATCCAATGAACATCAAGAAGTAGAATGTTAGCATCCAATGAATACCAAGAAGAAGAATGATGCATCCAATGAACACCAAGAAGAAGAATGTTAGCATCCAATGAACACCAAGAAGAATGTTAGCATCCAATGAACATCCAGAGAAAAATGTTAGCATCCAATGAACATCAAGAAGAAGAATGTGAGCATCCAATGAACACCAAGAAGAAGGATGTGAGCATCCAATGATCAGAATGTTAGCGTGCAATGAACATCAAGAACAAGAATGTTAGCATCCAATAATCATCAAGAAGAAGAATGTTAGCATC
This sequence comes from Archivesica marissinica, assembly GCA_014843695.1. Taxonomy (NCBI): domain Eukaryota; kingdom Metazoa; phylum Mollusca; class Bivalvia; order Venerida; family Vesicomyidae; genus Archivesica; species Archivesica marissinica. Next base: position 50,899,248 of record CM026399.1, read on the forward strand.
CACTCAACATCAAGAAGAAGAATGTTAGCATACAATGAACATCAAGAAGAAGAATGTTAGCATCCAATGAACACCAAGAAGAAGAATGTTAGCATCCAATGAACATCAAGAAGTAGAATGTTAGCATCCAATGAATACCAAGAAGAAGAATGATGCATCCAATGAACACCAAGAAGAAGAATGTTAGCATCCAATGAACACCAAGAAGAAGAATGTTAGCATCCAATGAACATCAAGAATAAGAATGTCAGCTTCCAATGAACACCAAGAAGAAGAATGTTAGCATCCACACAACATCAAGAAGAAGAATGCTGGCATCCAATGAACACCAAGACGATGGATGTGAGCATCCAATGATCACCAAGAAAAGGAATGTTAGCATCCACTCAACATCAAGACGAAGAATGTTAGCTTGCAATGAGCATCAAGAAGAAGAATGTTAGCATCCAATGAACACCAAGAAAAAGAATGTTAGCATCCAATGAACACCAATAAAAAGAATGTTAGCATCCAACGAACATCAAGTAGAAGAATGCTAGCATCCAATGAACATCAAGAAGATACATGTTAGCATTCAATGAACACCAAGAAGAAGAATGTTAGCATCCAATGAACACCAAGAATGTTAGCATTCAATGAACACCAAGAAGAAGAATGTTAGCATCCAATGAACACCAAGAATGTTAGCATCCAATGAACACCAAGAAGAAGAATGTTAGCATCCAATGAACAGCAAGAAGAAGAATGTTAGTATCCAATGAACATCAAGAAACAGAATGTCAGCATCCAATGAACACCAAGAAGAAGAATGCTGGCATCCAATGAACACCAAGACGAAGGATGTGAGTATCCAATGAACACCAAGAAAAGGAATGTTAGCATCCACTCAACATCAAGATGAAGAATGTGAACATCCAATGAACACCAAGAAGAAGGATGTGAGCATCCCATGAACATCACGAAGAAGAATGAAACATCCAATGAATATCAAGAAGAAGAATGTTAACTGGCAATGAGCATCAAGAAGAAGAATGTGAACATCCAATGAACACCAAGAAGAAGGATGTGAGCATCCCATGAACATCACGAAGAAGAATGAAACATCGAATGAATATCAAGAAGAAGAATGTTAGCATCCAATGAACACCAAGAAGAAGAATATTAGCATCCAATGAATATCAAGAAGAAGAATGTTAGCATCCAATGAACACCAAGAAGAATATTAGCATCCAATGAACATCAAGAAGAAGAATGTGAGCATCCAATGAACACCAAGAAGAAGGATGTGAGATCCAATGATCAGAATGTTAGCATGCAATGAACATCAAGAACAAGAATGTTAGCATCCAATAATCATCAAGAAGAAGAATGTTAGCATCCACTCAACATCAAGACGAAGAATGTTAGCTTGCAATGAGCATCAAGAAGAAGAATGTTAGCATCCAATGAACACCAAGAAAAAGAATGTTAGCATCCAATGAACACCAATAAAAAGAATGTTAGCATCCAATGAACATCAAGTAGAAGAATGCTAGCATCCAATGAACATCAAGAAGATACATGTTAGCATTCAATGAACACCAAGAAGAAGAATGTTAGCATCCAATGAACACCAAGAATGTTAGCATTCAATGAACACCAAGAAGAAGAATGTTAGCATCCAATGAACACCAAGAATGTTAGCATGCAATGAACATCAAGAAGAAGAATGTTAGCATCCAATGAACACCAAGAAGAAGACTGTTAGCATCCAATGAACACCAAGAAGAAGAATGTTAGCATCCAATGAACAGCAAGAAGAAGAATGTTAGTATCCAATGAACATCAAGAAACAGAATGTCAGCATCCAATGAACACCAAGAAGAAGAATGCTGGCATCCAATGAACACCAAGACGAAGGATGTGAGTATCCAATGAACACCAAGAAAAGGAATGTTAGCATCCACTCAACATCAAGATGAAGAATGTGAACATCCAATGAACACCAAGAAGAAGTATGTGAGCATCCCATGAACATCACGAAGAAGAATGAAACATCCAATGAATATCAAGAAGAAGAATGTTAACTTGCAATGAGCATCAAGAAGAACAATGTGAACATCCAATGAACACCAAGAAGAAGGATGTGAGCATCCCATGAACATCACGAAGAAGAATGAAACATCGAATGAATATCAAGAAGAAGAATGTTAGCATCCAAAGAATATCAAGAAGAAGAATGTTAGCATCCAATGAACACCAAGAAGAATGTTAGCATCCAATGAACATCCAGAGAAAAATGTTAGCATCCAATGAACATCAAGAAGAAGAATGTGAGCATCCAATGAACACCAAGAAGAAGGATGTGAGCATCCAATGATCAGAATGTTAGCGTGCAATGAACATCAAGAACAAGAATGTTAGCATCCAATAATCATCAAGAAGAAGAATGTTAGCATCCACTCAACATCAAGAAGAAGAATGTTAGCATCCAATGAACATCAAGAAGAAGAATGTTAGCATCCAATGAACACCAAGAAGAAGAATGTTAGCATCCAATGAACATCAAGAAGTAGAATGTTAGCATCCAATGAATACCAAGAAGAAGAATGATGCATCCAATGAACACCAAGAAGAAGAATGTTAGCATCCAATGAACACCAAGATGAAGAATGTTAGCATCCAATGAACATCAAGAATAAGAATGTCAGCTTCCAATGAACACCAAGAAGAAGAATGTTAGCATCCACACAACATCAAGAAGAAGAATGCTGGCATCCAATGAACACCAAGACGATGGATGTGAGCATCCAATGATCACCAAGAAAAGGAATGTTAGCATCCAATGAACACCAATAAAAAGAATGTTAGCATCCAATGAACATCAAGTAGAAGAATGCTAGCATCCAATGAACATCAAGAAGATACATGTTAGCATTCAGTGAACACCAAGAAGAAGAATGTTAGCATCCAATGAACACCAAGAATGTTAGCATGCAATGAACATCAAGAAGAAGAATGTTAGCATCCAATGAACACCAAGACGAAGAATGCTAGCATACAATGAACATCAAGAAGAAAAATGTTAGCATCCAATGAACATCAAGAAGAAAAATGTTAGCATCCAATGAACATCAAGAAGAAAAATGTTAGCATCCAATAAACATCAAGAAGTAGACGAATAAGAATGGTTTTATTAAGACACAAACTGATACAGCGTACTATCCAGTGTATGGTCTACAAACAAATGAATATAATAATAATAATTACTAATCAATCAATCGTGTAGTACTATCGGGCATTATTAACGCGTGCTTACTAATTGAAGCTTTTAAATGTGTACTATATTAATCATGTTGGCGGATAATCTCAAAATATCGTAACAATATAATACCGTCATAATAGTTACCAATCGTCTGATACTGTTGTTTCACTACGCATTCTTACAATGTTCACACTATACATGGAAGCATTTCACAGAACTGAATAATGCCAAATGAAATCCGCTGTCATTGAAAAACAGTGGCTTCTTAGATTATTTCTTAATCAAAGCAAAACATCGATGACTAAAAACTTTAATTTCGTTTTAAAACTACGACTGTTTAAAATGTGGACAAAGATTATTTGGGAAATATTGACATATCTAGAAGAATATATGCGAATATTGACATATCTAGCTGGTTATGTGAGAAATATTGACATATCTAGAAGGTTATGTGGACATATTGACATATATATAAGGTTATTTGGGAAATATTGACATATCTAGAAGGTTATGTGGGAAATATTGACATGTTTAGAAGGTTATGTGGGAAATATTGACATATCTAGAAGGTTATGTGGGAAATATTGACATATCTAGACGGTTATTTGGGAAATATTCACATATGTAGAAGGTTATGTGAGAGATATTGACATATATATATAGAAGGTTATGTGGGAAATATTGACATATATAGAAGGTTATGTGGAAATATTGACATATATAGAAGGTTATGTGGGAAATCTTGACATATATATAGAGAAGGTTATGTGGGAAATATTGACATATATATATAGAAGGTTATGTGGGAAATATTGGCATATATATATAGAAGGTTATGTGGGAAATATTGACATATCTAGAAGGTTATGTGGAAATATTGACATATATAGAAGGTTATGTGGGAAATATTGGCATATCTAGAAGGTTATTTGGGAAATATTCACATATATAGAAGGTTATGTGGGAAATATTGACATATCTAGACGGTTATTTGGGAAATATTCACATATATAGAAGTTTATGTGGGAAATATTGACATATCTAGACGGTTATTTGGGAAATATTCACATATCTAGAAGGTTATGTGGGAAATATTGACATATATAGAAGGTTATGTGAGAAATATTGATATATATAGAAGGTTATGTGGGAGATATTGACATATCTAGTCGGTTATTTGGGAAATATTCACATATCTAGAAGGTTATGTGGGAAATATTGACATATATAGAAGGTTATGTGGGAAATATTGACATATCTAGACGGTTATTTGGGAAATATTCACATATCTAGAAGGTTATGTGGGAAATATTGACATATATAGAAGGTTATGTGAGAAATATTGATATATATAGAAGGTTATGTGGGAGATATTGACATATCTAGTCGGTTATTTGGGAAATATTCACATATCTAGAAGGTTATGTGGGAAATATTGACATATATAGAAGGTTATGTGGGAAATATTGACATATCTAGACGGTTATTTGGGAAATATTCACATATCTAGAAGGTTATGTGGGAAATATTGACATATATAGAAGCTATGTGGAAATATTGACATATATAGAAGGTTATGTGGGAAATATTGACAATTTAGAAGGCTATGTGAGAAATATTGATATATTTAGAAAGCTATGTGAGAAATATTGATATATATATATATATATATATATATATATATATATATAGAAGGTTATGGGAGAAATATTGACATATCTGTGGAAACTATTGACATATCTAGAAATTGTGTGAGTACTATTGACATAACTAGAAAGCTATATGGGAAATATTGACATATCTAGAAAGCTATGTGGGAAATATTGACATATCTAGAAAGCTATGTGGGAAATATTGACATATCTAGAAAGCTATGTGGGAAATATTGACATATCTAGAGGGCTATGTGGGAACTATTGACATATCTGGAAAGCTATGTGGGAAATATTGACATATCTAGAAGGTTATGTGGGAAATATTGACATATCTAGAAGATTATGTGGGAAATATTGATATATCTAGAAGGCTATGTGGGAGCTATTGACATATCTAGAAGGCTTTGTGGGAACTATTGATATATATAGAAGGCTATGTGGGAACTATTGATATATCTAGAAGGCTATGTGGGAGGTATTGATATATCTAGAAGGCTATGTGGGAGGTATTGACATATCTAGAAGGCTATGTGGGAACTATTGATATATCTAGAAGGCTATGTGGGAGCTATTGACATATCTAGAAGGCTATGTGGGAGCTATTGACATATCTAGAAGGCTATGTGGGAGCTATTGATATATCTAGAAGGCTATGTGGGAGCTATTGATATATCTAGAAGGCTATGTGGGAGCTATTGACATATATAGAAGGCTATGTGGGAGCTATTCACATATATAGAAGGTTATGTGGGAACTATTGACATATCTAGAAGATTATGTGGGAAATATTGATATATCTAGAAGGCTATGTGAGAACCATTGATATATCTAGAAGGCTATGTGGGAGCTATTGATATATCTAGAAGGCTATGGTGGGAGCTATTGATATATATAGAAGGCTATGTGGGAACTATTGATATATCTAGAAGTCTATGTGGGAGGTTTTGATATATCTAGAAGGCTATGTGGTAGGTATTGACATATCTAGAAGGCTATATGGGAACTATTGATATATCTAGAAGGCTATGTGGGAGCTATTGACATATCTAGAAGGCTATGTGGGAGTTATTGACATATCTAGAAGGCTATGTGGGAGCTATTGACATATCTAGAAGGCTATGTGGGAGCTATTGATATATCTAGAAGGCTATGTGGGAGCTATTGACATATATAGAAGGCTATGTGGGAGCTATTCACATATATAGAAGGTTATGTGGGAACTATTGATATATCTAGAAGGCTATGTGGGAGCTATTGATATATATAGAAGGCTATGTGGGAGCTATTCACATATATAGAAGGTTATGTGGGAACTATTGATATATCTAGACGGCTATGTGGGAGCTATTGATATATATAGAAGGCTATGTGGGAAAAATTGATATATCTAGAAGGTTATTTGGGAAATATTGACATATCTAGAAGGTTATTTGGGAAATATTGACATATCTAGAAGGTTATGTGGGAAATATTGACATGTTTAGAAGGTTATGTGGGAAATATTGACATAAAAAGAAGGCTGTGTGGGAAATATTCACATATATAGAAGGTTATGTGGGAAATATTGACATATCTAGACGGTTATTTGGGAAATATTCACATATGTAGAAGGTTATGTGAGAGATATTGACATATATATATATAGAAGGTTATGTGGGAAATATTGACATATATAGAAGGTTATGTGGAAATATTGACATATATAGAAGGTTATGTGGGAAATATTGACATATATATAGAGAAGGTTATGTGGGAAATATTGACATATATATATAGAAGGTTATGTGGGAAATATTGCCATATATATATAGAAGGTTATGTGGGAAATATTGGCATATATATATAGAAGGTTATGTGGGAAATATTGACATATCTAGAAGGTTATGTGGAAATATTGACATATATAGAAGGTTATGTGGGAAATATTGGCATATCTAGAAGGTTATTTGGGAAATATTCACATATATAGAAGGTTATGTGGGAATATTGCATATCTAGACGGTATTTGGGAAATATTCACATATCTAGAAGGTATGTGGGAAATATTGAATATCTAGACGGTATTTGGGAAATATTCACAATCTAGAAGGTTATGTGGGAAATATTGACATATCTAGACGGTTATTTGGGAAATATTCACATATCTAGAAGGTTATGTGGGAAATATTGACATAATAGAGGTTATTTGGGAAATATTCACATATCTAGAAGGTTATGTGGGAAATATTGACATATCTAGACGGTTATTTGGGAAATAATCACATATCTAGAAGGTTATGTGGGAAATATTGACATATATAGAAGGTTATGTGAGAAATATTGATATATATAGAAGGTTATGTGGGAAATATTGACATATTTAGAAGGCTATGTGAGAAATATTGATATATTTAGAAAGCTATGTGAGAAATATTGATATATATATATAGAAGGTTATGGGAGAAATATTGACATATCTGTGAAAACTATTGACATATCTAGAAATTGTGTGAGTACTATTGACATAACTAGAAAGCTATATGGGAAATATTGACATATCTAGAAAGCTATGTGGGAAATATTGACATATCTAGAGGGCTATTTGGGAACTATTGACATATCTGGAAAGCTATGTGGGAAATATTGACATAACTAGAAGGTTATGTGGGAAATATTGACATATCTAGAAGATTATGTGGGAAATATTGATATATCTAGAAGGCTATGTGGGAGCTATTGACATATCTAGAAGGCTTTGTGGGAACTATTGACATATCTAGAAGATTATGTGGGAAATATTGATATATCTAGAAGGCTATGTGAGAACCATTGATATATCTAGAAGGCTATGTGGGAGTATTGATATATCTAGAAGGCTATGGTGGGAGCTATTGATATATATAGAAGGCTATGTGGGAACTATTGATATATCTAGAAGGCTATGTGGGAGGTATTGATATATCTAGAAGGCTATGTGGTAGGTATTGACATATCTAGAAGGCTATATGGGAACTATTGATATATCTAGAAGGCTATGTGGGAGCTATTGGCATATCTAGAAGGCTATGTGGGAGCTATTGACATATATAGAAGGCTATGTGGGAGCTATTGACATATCTAGAAGGCTATGTGGGAGCTATTGATATATCTAGAAGGCTATGTGGGAGCTATTGACATATATAGAAGGCTATGTGGGAGCTATTCACATATATAGAAGGTTATGTGGGAACTATTGATATATCTAGAAGGCTATGTGGGAGCTATTGATATATATAGAAGGCTATGTGGGAGCTATTCACATATATAGAAGGTTATGTGGGAACTATTGATATATCTAGACGGCTATGTGGGAGCTATTGATATATCTAGAAGGCTATGTGGGAGTTATTGATATATATAGAAGGCTATGTGGGAGCTATTCACATATATAGAAGGTTATGTGGGAACTATTGATATATCTAGAAGGCTATGTGGGAGCTATTGATATATATAGAAGGCTATGTGGGAAAAATTGATATATCTAGAAGGCTATGTGGGAACTATTGATATATCTAGAAGGCTATGTGGGAAATATTGATATATCTAGAAGGCTATGTGGGAAATATTGATATATCTAGAAGGCTATGTGGGAACTATTGATATATCTAGAAGGCTATGTGGGAGCTATTGATATATATAGAAGGCTATGTGGGAACTATTGATATATCTAGAAGGCTATGTGGGAAATATTGATATATCTAGAAGGCTATGTGGGAACTATTGATATATCTAGAAGGCTATGTGGGAAATATTGATATATCTAGAAGGCTATGTGGGAGCTATTGATATATATAGAAG
>CM026399.1:50908962-50929650 GCA_014843695.1 Archivesica marissinica
CCTACTCGCCAACATCATATCATGTACTTACATATATACTTTATTGTCAGCCTACTCGCCAACATCATATCATGTACTTACATATATACTTTATTGTCAGCCTACTCGCCAACATCATATCATGTACTTACATATATACTTTATTGTCAGCCTACTCGCCAACATCATATCATGTACTTACATATATACTTTATTGTCAGCCTACTCGCCAAAATCATATCATGTACTTACATATATACTTTATTGTCAGCCTACTCGCCAACATCATATCATGTACATACATATATACTTTATTGTCAGCCTACTCGCCAACATCAAATAATGTACATACATATATACTTTATTGTCAGCCTACTCTCCAACATCATATCATGTACTTACATATATACTTTATTGTCAGCCTACTCGCCAACATCATATCATGTACTTACATATATACTTTATTGTCAGCCTACTCGCCAACATCATATCATGTACTTAATATACTTTATTGTCAGCCTACTCGCCAACATCATATCATGTACTTACATATATACTTTATTGTCAGCCTACTCGCCAACATCATATCATGTACTTACATATATACTTTATTGTCAGCCTACTCGCCAACATCATATCATGTACATACATATATACTTTATTGTCAGCCTACTCACCAACATTATACAATGTACATACATATATACTTTATTTTCAGCATAATCTCGAACATCATATCATGTACATACATATATACTTTATTGTCAGCCTACTCGCCAACATCATATCATGTACCTACATATAAACTCTATTGTCAGCATATTCGCCAACATCATATCATGTACTTATATATATACTGTATTGTCAGCATATTCGCCAACATCATATCATGTACTTATATATAGACTTTATTGTCAGCATATTCGCCAATATCATATCATGTACTTATATATAGACTGTATTGTCAGCCTACTCGCCAATATCATATCATGTACATACATACATACTTTATTGTCAGCCTACTCACCAACATTATACAATGTACATACATATATACTTTATTTTCTGCATAATCTCCAACATCATATCATGTACATACATATATACTTTATTGTCAGCCTACTCGCCAACATCATATCATTTACTTACATATATACTTTATTGTCAGCCTACTGCGAATATCATATCATGTACATACATATATACTTTATTGTCAGCCTACTCGCCAACATCATATCATGTACATACATATATACTTTATTGTCAGCATACTCACCAACATCATATCATGTACTTACATATATACTTTATTGTCAGCCTACTCGCCAACATCATATCATGTACTTACATATATACTTTATTGTCAGCCTACTCGCCAACATCATATCATGTACTTACATATATACTTTATTGTCAGCCTACTCGCCAACATCATATCATGTACTTACATATATACTTTATTGTCAGCCTACTCGCCAACATCATATCATGTACTTACATATATACTTTATTGTCAGCCTACTCGCCAACATCATATCATGTACTTACATATATAATTTATTGTCAGCCTACTCGCCAACATCATATCATGTACTTACATATATACTTTATTGTCAGCCTACTCGCCAACATCATATCATGTACTTACATATATACTTTATTGTCAGCCTACTCGCCAACATCATATCATGTACTTACATATATACTTTATTGTCAGCCTACTCGCCAACATCATATTACGTACTTACATATATACCTTATTGTTACATACATACTTTATTGTCAGCCTACTCGCAAACATCATATCATGTACTTACATATATGTTTTTTGTCAGCCTACTCGCCAACATCAAATCATGTACTTACATATATACTTTATTGTCAGCCTACTCGCCAACATCATATAATGTACCTACATATATAATTTATTGTAAGCATAATCGCCAACATCATATCATGTACTTAAATATATACTTTATTGTCAGCCTACTCGCCATATCATATCATGTACTTACATATATACTTTATTGTCAGCCTACTCGCCAACATCATATCATGTACTTATATATATACTTATTGTCAGCCTACTCGCCAACATCATCATGTACTTACATATATACTTTATTGTAAGCCTACTCGCCAACATCATATCATGTACTTATATATATACTTTATTGTCAGCCTACTCCAACATCATATCATGTACTTAAATATATACTTTATTGTCAGCCTACTCGCCAACATCATATCATGTATTTACATATATACTTTATTGTCAGCCTACTCGCCAACATCATATCATGTACTTACATATATACTTTATTGTCAGCCTACCCGCCAATATCATATCATGTACATACATACATACTTTATTGTCAGCCTACTCACCAACATTATACAATGTACATACATATATACTTTATTTTCTGCATAATCTCGAACATCATATCATGTACATACATACATACTTTATTGTCAGCCTACTCGCCAACATCATATCATTTACTTACATATATATTTATTGTCAGCCCACTTGCGAATATCATATCATGTACATACATACATACTTTATTGTCAGCCTACTCGCCAACATCATATCATGTACATACATATATACCTTATTGTCAGAATACTCACCAGCATCATATCATGTACTTACATATATACTTTATTGTCAGCCTACTCGTCAACATCATATGATGTACTTACATATATACTTTATTGTAAGCCTAATCGTCAACATCATATCATGTACTTACATATATACTTTATTGTCAAGCTACTCGCCAACATCATATTACGTACTTACATATATACTTTATTGTTACATACATACTTTATTGTCAGCCTACTCGCCAACATCATATCATGTACCTACATATATAATTTATTGTAAGCATACTCGCCAACATCATATCATGTACCTACATATAAACTGTATTGTCAGCATATTCGCCAACGTCATATCATGTACTTATATATAGACTGTATTGTCAGCATATTCGCCAACATCATATCATGTACCTACATATATACTGTATTGTCAGCATATTCGCCAACGTCATATCATGTACTTATATATAGACTGTATTGTCAGCATATTCGCCAACATCATATCATGTACCTACATATAAACTGTATTGTCAGCATATTCGCCAACGTCATATCATGTACTTATATATAGACTGTATTGTCAGCCTACTTGCCAACATCATATCATGTACTTATATATATACTTGATTGTTACATACATACTTTATTGTCAGCCTACTCGCCAACATCATATCATGTACCTACATATATAATTTATTGTTAGCATACTCGCCAACATCATATCATGTACTTACATATATACTTTATTGTCAGCCTACTCGCCAACATCATATCATGTATTTACATATATACTTTATTGTCAGCCTATTCACCATCATCATATCATTTACTTACATATATATTTATTGTCAGCCTACTCGTGAATATCATATCATGTACATACATACATACTTTATTGTCAGCCTACTCGCCAGCACCATATCATGTACATACATATATACTTTATTGGCAGCATACTCACCAACATCATATCATGTACTTATATATATACTTTATTGTCAGCCTACTCGCCAACATCACATCATGTACTTACATATATACTTTATAGTCAGTCTACTCGCCAACGTCATACCATGTACTTACATATATACTTTTTTGTCAGCCTACTCGCAAAAATCATATCATGTACTTATATATATACTTTATTGTCAGCCTACTCTCGAACATCATATCATGTACTTACATATATAATTTATTGTCAGCCTACTCGCCAACATCATATCATGTACTTATATATATACTGTATTGTCAGCATATTCGCCAACATCATATCATGTACTTATATATATACTTTATTGTCAGCCTACTCGCCATCATCATATCATGTACATACATACATACTTTATTGTCAGCCTACTCGACAACATCATATCATGTACCTACATATATAATTTATTGTAAGCATACTCGCCAACATCATATCATGTACTTACATATATACTTTATTGTCAACCTACTCGCCAACATCATATCATGTATTTACATATATACTTTATTGTCAGCCTACTCGCCAACATCATATCATGTACTTACATATATACTTTATTGTCAACCTACTTGCGAATATCATATCATGTACATACATACATACTTTATTGTCAGCCTACTCGCCAACATCATATCATGTACATACATATATACTTTATTGTCAGCATACTCACCAGCATCATATCATGTACTTACATATATATTTATTGTCAGCCTACTTGCGAATATCATATCATGTACATACATACATACTTTATTGTCAGCCTACTCGCCAACATCATATCATGTACATACATATTTACTTTATTGTCAGCATACTCACAAACATCATATCATGTACATACATATATACTTTATTGTCAGCCTATTCGTCAACATCATATCATGTACTTACATATATACTTTATTTTCAGCCTACTCGCCAACAGCATATCATGTACTTACATATATACTTTATTGTTACATACATACTTTATTTTCAGCCTACTCGCCAACATCATATCATGTACCTACATATATAATTTATTGTAAGCATAATCGCCAACATCATATCATGTACTTACATATACCCTTTATGTTCAGCCTACTCGTCAACATCATATCATGTACTTACATATATGCTTTATTGTCAGCCTACTCGCCAATATCAAATAATGCACATACATATATATTTTATTGTCAGCCTACTCGCCAAATCATATCATGTACTTATATATATACTTTATTGTCAGCCTATTCACCAACATCATATCATTTACTTACATATATATTTATTGTCAGCCTACTCGTGAATATCATATCATGTACATACATACATACTTTATTGTCAGCCTACTCGCCAACATCATATCATGTACATACATATATACTTTATTGTCAGCATACTCACCAACATCATATCATGTACTTATATATATACTTTATTGTCAGCCTACTCGCCAACATCACATCATGTACTTACATATATACTTTATAGTCAGTCTACTCGCCAACATCATACCATGTACTTACATATATACTTTTTTGTCAGCCTACTCGCAAAAATCATATCATGTACTTACATATATACTTTATTGTCAGCCTACTCTCGAACATCATATCATGTACTTACATATATAATTTATTGTTAGCCTACTCGCCAACATCATATCATGTACTTATATATATACTGTATTGTCAGCATATTCGCCAACATCATATCATGTACTTATATATATACTTTATTGTCAGCCTACTCGCCATCATCATATCATGTACATACCTACATACTTTATTGTCAGTTACTCGCCAACATCATATCATGTACCTACATATATAATTTATTGTAAGCATACTCGCCAACATCATATCATGTACTTACATATATACTTTATTGTCAACCTACTCCCCACCATCATATCATGTATTTACATATATACTTTATTGTCAGCCTACTCGCCAACATCATATCATGTACTTACATATATACTTTATTGTCAACCTACTTGCGAATATCATATCATGTACATACATACATACTTTATTGTCAGCCTACTCGCCAACATCATATCATGTACATACATATATACTTTATTGTCAGCATACTCACCAGCATCATATCATGTACTTACATATATATTTATTGTCAGCCTACTTGCGAATATCATATCATGTACATACATACATACTTTATTGTCAGCCTACTCGCCAACATCATATCATGTACATACATATTTACTTTATTGTCAGCATACTCACAAACATCATATCACGTACATACATATATACTTTATTGTCAGCCTATTCGTCAACATCATATCATGTACTTACATATATACTTTATTTTCAGCCTACTCGCCAACAGCATATCATGTACTTACATATATACTTTATTGTTACATACATACTTTATTTTCAGCCTACTCGCCAACATCATATCATGTACCTACATATATAATTTATTGTAAGCATAATCGCCAAATCATATCATGTACTTACATATACCCTTTATTTTCAGCCTACTCGCCAACATCATATCATGTACTTACATATATGCTTTATTGTCAGCCTACTCGCCAATATCAAATAATGCACATACATATATATTTATTGTCAGCCTACTCGCCAAATCATATCATGTACTTATATATATACTTTATTGTCAGCCTACTCGCCAACATCATATCATGTAATTACATATATCCTTTATTGTCAGCCTACTCGCCAAATCATATCATGTACTTATATATATACTTTATTGTCAGCCTACTCGCCAACATCATATCATGTAATTACATATATATTTTATTGTCAGCCTACTCGCCAACATCATATCATGTAATTACATATATCCTTTATTGTCAACCTACTCGCCAAATCATATCATGTACTTATATATAAACTTTATTGTCAGCCTACTCGCCAACATCATATCATGTAATTACATATATATTTTATTGTCAGCCTACTCGCCAACATCATATCATGTAATTACATATATCCTTTATTGTCAGCCTACTCGCCTAATCATATCATGTACTTTCATATATATTTTATTGTCAGCCTACTCGCCAACATCATATCATGTACCTATATATATACTGTAATGTCAGCATAGTCGCCAACATCATATCATGTACCTACATATATACTGTATTGTCAGCATATTCGCCAACATCATATCATGTACTTATATATATTCTTTATTGTTACATACATACTTTATTGTCAGCCTACTCGCCAACATCATATCATGTACCTACATATATAATTTATTGTAAGCATACTCGCCAACATCATATCATGTACTTACATATATACTTTATTGTAAGCCTAATCGTCAACATCATATCATGTATTTACATATATACTTTATTGTCAGCCTACTCACAAACATCATATCATGTACTTACATATATACTTTATTGTCAGCCTAACATCATATCATGTACTTACATATATACTTTATTGTCAGCCTACTCGCCAATATCATATCATGTACATACATACATACTTTATTGTCAGCCTACTCGCCAATATCATATCATGTACATACATATATACTTTATTGTCAGCCTACTCTCCAACATCATATCATTTACTTACATATATATTTATTGTCAGCCTACTCGCGAATATCATATCATGTACATACATATATACTTTATTGTCAGCCTACTCGCCAACATCATATCATGTACTTACATATATACTTTATTGTCAGCCTACTCGCCAACATCATATCATGTACTTACATATATACTTTATTGTCAGCCTACTCGCCAACATCATATCATGTACATACATATATACTTTATTGTCAGCCTACTCGCCAACATCATATCATGTACTTACATATATACTTTATTGTCAGCCTACTCGCCAACATCATATCATGTACTTACATATATACTTTATTGTCAGCCTACTCGCCAACATCATATCATGTACCTACATATATAATTTATTGTAAGCATACTCGCCAACATCATATCATGTACTTATATATATACTTTATTGTCAGCCTACTCGCCAATATCATATCATGTACATACATACATACTTTATTGTCAGCCTACTCGCCAACATCATATCATGTACATACATATATACTTTATTGTCAGCATACTCTCGAACATCATATCATGTACATACATATATACTTTATTGTCAGCATACTCGCCAACATCATATCATGTACTTACATATATACTTTATTGTCAGCCTACTCGCCAACATCATATCATGTACTTACATATATACTTTATTGTCAGCCTACTCGCCAACATCATATCATGTACTTACATATATACTTTATTGTCAGCCTACTCGCCAACATCATATCATGTACTTACATATATACTTTATTGTCAGCCTACTCGCCAACATCATATCATGTACTTACATATATATTTTATTGTCAGCCTACTCGCCAACATCATATCATGTACTTACATATATACTGTATTGTCAGCATATTCGCCAACATCATATCATGTACTTATATATATACTTTATTGTCAGCCTACTCGCCAACATCATATCATGTACATACATATATACTTTATTGTCAGCCTACTCGCCAACATCATATCATGTACTTACATATATACTTTATTGTCAGCCTACTCGTCAACATCATATCATGTACTTACATATATACTTTATTGTCAGCCTACTCGCCAACATCATATTATGTACTTACATATATACTTTATTGTCAGCCTACTCGCCAACATCATATTACGTACTTACATATATACTTCAGTACATACATACTTTATTGTCAGCCTACTCGCCAACATCATATTACGTACTTACATATATACTTTATTGTTACATACATACTTTATTGTCAGCCTACTCGCCAACATCATATCATGTACCTACATATATAATTTATTGTAAGCATACTCGCCAACATCATATCATGTACTTACATATATACTTTATTGTCAACCTACTCGCCAACATCATATCATGTATTTACATATATACTTTATTTTCAGCCTTCTCGCCAACATCATATCATGTACTTACATATATACTTTATTGTCAACCTACTTGCGAATATCATATCATGTACATACATACACACTTTATTGTCAGCCTACTCGCCAACATCATATCATGTACATACATATATACTTTATTGTCAGCATACTCACCAGCATCATATCATGTACTTACATATATATTTATTGAAAGCCTACTTGCGAATATCATATCATGTACATACATACATACTTTATTGTCAGCCTACTCGCCAACATCATATCATGTACATACATATATACTTTATTGTCAGCATACTCACCAACATCATATCATGTACATACATATATACTTTATTGTCAGCCTATTCGCCAACATCATATCATGTACTTACATATATACTTTATTGTCAGCCTACTCGCCAACATCATATACGTACATATACCATACATACTTTATTGTCAGCCTACTCGCCAACATCATATCATGTACTTACATATATACTTTATTTTCAGCCTACTCGCCAACATCATATCATGTACTTACATATATACTTTATTGCTACATACTTTATTTCAGCCTACTCGCCAACATCATATCATGTACCTACATATATAATTTATTGTAAGCATAATCGCCAAATCATATCATGTACTTACATATACCCTTTATTTTCAGCCTACTCGCCAACATCATATCATGTACTTACATATATACTTTATTGTCAGCCTACTCGCCAACATCATATAATGCACATACATATATATTTTATTGTCAGCCTACTCGCCAAATCATATCATGTACTTATATATATACTTTATTGTCAGCCTACTCGCCAACATCATATCATGTACTTACATATATATTTTATTGTCAGCCTACTCGCCAACATCATATCATGTACTTACATATATCCTTTATTGTCAGCCTACTCGCCAAATCATATCATGTACTTACATATATACTTTATTGTCAGCCTACTCGCCAACATCATATCATGTACTTACATATATATTTTATTGTCAGCCTACTCGCCAACATCATATCATGTACTTACATATATACTTTATTGTCAGCCTACTCGCCAAATCATATCATGTACTTACATATATACTTTATTGTCAGCCTACTCGCCAACATCATATCATGTACTTATATATATAATTACATACATACTTTATTGTCAGCCTACTCGCCAACATCATATCATGTACCTACATATATACTTTATTGTCAGCCTACTCGCCAACATCATATCATGTACTTACATATATACTTTATTGTCAGCCTACTCGCCAACATCATATCATGTACTTACATATATACTTTATTGTCAGCATACTCGCCAACATCATATCATGTACTTACATATATACTTTATTGTCAGCCTACTCGCCAACATCATATCATGTACATACATATATACTTTATTGATCAGTACTCGCCAACATCATATCATGTACCTACATATATAATTTTTGTAAGCATAATCGCCAACATCATATCATGTACTTATATATATACTTTATTGTCAGCCTACTCGCCAATATCATATCATGTACATACATACATACTTTATTGTCAGCCTACTCGCCAACATCATATCATGTACATACATATATACTTTATTGTCAGCATACTCGCCAACATCATATCATGTACATACATATATACTTTATTGTCAGCCTACTCGCCAACATCATATCATGTACTTACATATATACTTTATTGTCAGCCTACTCGCCAACATCATATCATGTACTTACATATATACATTATTGTCAGCCTACACAAAATATATTTTATTGTCAGCCTACTCGCCAACATCATATCATGTAATTACATATATACTTTATTGTCAGCCTACTCGCCAACATCATATCATGTACTTACATATATACTTTATTGTCAGCCTACTCGCCAAAATCATATCATGTACTTACATATATACTTTATTGTCAGCCTACTCGCCAACATCATATCATGTACTTACATATATACTTTATTGTCAGCCTACTCGCCAAATCATATCATGTACTTATATATATACTTTATTGTCAGCCTACTCGCCAACATCATATCATGTAATTACATATATATTTTATTGTCAGCCTACTCGCCAACATCATATCATGTAATTACATATATACTTTATTGTCAGCCTACTCGCCAAATCATATCATGTACTTACATATATATTTTATTGTCAGCCTACTCGCCAACATCATATCATGTACTTACATATATACTTTATTGTCAGCCTACTCGCCAACATCATATCATGTACCTACATATATACTTTATTGTCAGCATACTCGCCAACATCATATCATGTACTTAATATATTGTTACATATATACTTTATTGTCAGCCTACTCGCCAACATCATATCATGTACCTACATATATACTTTATTGTCAGCCTACTCGCCAACATCATATCATGTACTTACATATATACTTTATTGTCAGCCTACTCGCCAACATCATATCATGTACTTACATATATACTTTATTGTCAGCCTACTCGCCAACATCATATCATGTACTTACATATATACTTTATTGTCAGCCTACTCGCCAACATCATATCATGTACTTACATATATACTTTATTGTCAGCCTACTCGCCAACATCATATCATGTACTTACATATATACTTTATTGTCAGCCTACTCGCCAACATCATATCATGTACTTACATATATACTTTATTGTCAGCCTACTCGCCAAATCATATCATGTACTTACATATATACTTTATTGTCAGCCTACTCGCCAACATCATATCATGTACTTACATATATATTTATTGTCAGCCTACTCGCCAATATCATATCATGTACATACATATATACTTTATTGTCAGCCTACTCGCCAACATCATATCATGTACCTACATATATATTTATTGTAGCTATCGCCAAATCATATCATGTACTTACATATACTTTATTGTCAGCCTACTCGCCAACATCATATCATGTACTTACATATATACTTTATTGTCAGCCTACTCGCCAACATCATATCATGTACTTACATATATATTTATTGTCAGCCTACTCGCCAACATCATATCATGTACATACATATATACTTTATTGTCAGCCTACTCGCCAACATCATATCATGTACTTACATATATACTTTATTGTCAGCCTACTCGCCAACATCATATCATGTACATACATATATACTTTATTGTCAGCCTACTCGCCAACATCATATCATGTACTTACATATATACTTTATTGTCAGCCTACTCGCCAACATCATATCATGTACTTACATATATACTTTATTGTCAGCCTACTCGCCAACATCATATCATGTACTTACATATATACTTTATTGTCAGCATACTCGCCAACATCATATCATGTACTTATATATATACTTTATTGTCAGCCTACTCGCCAACATCATATCATGTACATACATATATACTTTATTGTCAGCCTACTCGCCAACATCATATCATGTACATACATATATACTTTATTGTCAGCCTACTCGCCAACATCATATCATGTACATACATATATACTTTATTGTCAGCCTACTCGCCAACATCATATCATGTACTTACATATATACTTTATTGTCAGCCTACTCGCCAACATCATATCATGTACTTACATATATACTTTATTGTCAGCCTACTCGCCAACATCATATCATGTACTTACATATATACTTTATTGTCAGCCTACTCGCCAACATCATATCATGTACTTACATATATACTTTATTGTCAGCCTACTCGCCAACATCATATCATGTACTTACATATATACTTTATTGTCAGCCTACTCGCCAACATCATATCATGTACTTACATATATACTTTATTGTCAGCCTACTCGCCAACATCATATCATGTACTTACATATATACTTTATTGTCAGCCTACTCGCCAACATCATATCATGTACTTACATATATACTTTATTGTCAGCCTACTCGCCAACATCATATCATGTACTTACATATATACTTTATTGTCAGCCTACTCGCCAACATCATATCATGTACTTACATATATACTTTATTGTCAGCCTACTCGCCAACATCATATCATGTACTTACATATATACTTTATTGTCAGCCTACTCGCCACATCATATCATGTACTTACATATATACTTTATTGTCAGCCTACTCGCCAACATCATATCATGTACTTACATATATACTTTATTGTCAGCCTACTCGCCAACATCATATCATGTACTTACATATATACTTTATTGTCAGCCTACTCGCCAACATCATATCATGTACTTACATATATACTTTATTGTCAGCCTACTCGCCAACATCATATCATGTACTTACATATATACTTTATTGTCAGCCTACTCGCCAACATCATATCATGTACTTACATATATACTTTAAATTACATATATACTTATTGTCAGCCTACTCGCCAACATCATATCATGTACTTACATATATACTTTATTGTCAGCCTACTCGCCAACATCATATCATGTACTTACATATATACTTTATTGTCAGCCTACTCGCCAACATCATATCATGTACATACATATATACTTTATTGTCAGCCTACTCGCCAACATCATATCATGTACTTACATATATACTTTATTGTCAGCCTACTCGCCAACATCATATCATGTACTTACATATATACTTTATTGTCAGCCTACTCGCCAACATCATATCATGTACTTACATATATACTTTATTGTCAGCCTACTCGCCAACATCATATCATGTACTTACATATATACTTTATTGTCAGCCTACTCGCCAACATCATATCATGTACATACATATATACTTTATTGTCAGCCTACTCGCCAACATCATATCATGTACATACATATATACTTTATTGTCAGCCTACTCGCCAACATCATATCATGTACTTACATATATACTTTATTGTCAGCCTACTCGCCAACATCATATCATGTACTTACATATATACTTTATTGTCAGCCTACTCGCCAACATCATATCATGTACTTACATATATACTTTATTGTCAGCCTACTCGCCAACATCATATCATGTACTTACATATATACTTTATTGTCAGCCTACTCGCCAACATCATATCATGTACTTACATATATACTTTATTGTCAGCCTACTCGCCAACATCATATCATGTACTTACATATATACTTTATTGTCAGCCTACTCGCCAACATCATATCATGTACTTACATATATACTTTATTGTCAGCCTACTCGCCAACATCATATCATGTACTTACATATATACTTTATTGTCAGCCTACTCGCCAACATCATATCATGTACTTACATATATACTTTATTGTCAGCCTACTCGCCAACATCATATCATGTACTTACATATATACTTTATTGTCAGCCTACTCGCCAACATCATATCATGTACTTACATATATACTTTATTGTCAGCCTACTCGCCAACATCATATCATGTACTTACATATATACTTTATTGTCAGCCTACTCGCCAACATCATATCATGTACTTACATATTTTATTGTCAGCCTACTCGCAAACATAAGTACATATACTTTATTGTCAGCCTACTCGCCAACATCATATCATGTACTTACATATATACTTTATTGTCAGCCTACTCGCCAACATCATATCATGTACTTACATATATACTTTATTGTCAGCCTACTCGCCAACATCATATCATGTACTTACATATATACTTTATTGTCAGCCTACTCGCCAACATCATATCATGTACTTACATATATACTTTATTGTCAGCCTACTCGCCAACATCATATCATGTACATACATATATACTTTATTGTCAGCCTACTCGCCAACATCATATCATGTACATACATATATACTTTATTGTCAGCCTACTCGCCAACATCATATCATGTACTTACATATATATTTATTGTCAGCCTACTCGCCAATATCATATCATGTACATACATATATACTTTATTGTCAGCCTACTCGCCAACATCATATCATGTACATACATATATACTTTATTGTCAGCCTACTCGCCAACATCATATCATGTACTTACATATATACTTTATTGTCAGCCTACTCGCCAACATCATATCATGTACTTACATATATACTTTATTGTCAGCCTACTCGCCAACATATAATTATATACTTTATTGTCAGCCTACTCGCCAACATCATATCATGTACTTACATATATACTTTATTGTCAGCCTACTCGCCAACATCATATCATGTACTTACATATATACTTTATTGTCAGCCTACTCGCCAACATCATATCATGTACTACATATATACTTTATTGTCAGCTACTCGCCAAATCATATCATGTACTTACATATACTTTATTGTCAGCCTACTCGCCAACATCATATCATGTACTTACATATATACTTTATTGTCAGCCTACTCGCCAACATCATATCATGTACATACATATATACTTTATTGTCAGCCTACTCGCCAAATCATATCATGTACTTATATATATACTTTATTGTCAGCCTACTCGCCAACATCATATCATGTACTTACATATATACTTTATTGTCAGCCTACTCGCCAACATCATATCATGTACTTACATATATCCTTTATTGTCAGCCTACTCGCCAAATCATATCATGTACTTATATATATACTTTATTGTCAGCCTACTCGCCAACATCATATCATGTACTTACATATATATTTTATTGTCAGCCTACTCGCCAACATCATATCATGTACTTACATATATACTTTATTGTCAGCCTACTCGCCAAATCATATCATGTACTTACATATATACTTTATTGTCAGCCTACTCGCCAACATCATATCATGTACAATACTTTATTGTCAGCCTACTCGCCAACATCATATCATGTACTTACATATATACTTTATTGTCAGCCTACTCGCCAACATCATATCATGTACTTACATATATACTTTATTGTCAGCCTACTCGCCAACATCATATCATGTACTTACATATATACTTTATTGTCAGCATACTCGCCAACATCATATCATGTACTTACATATATACTTTATTGTCAGCCTACTCGCCAACATCATATCATGTACATACATATATACTTTATTGCATACTCGCCACTCATATCATGTACTACATATATAATTTTTGTCAGCCTACTCGCCAACATCATATCATGTACTTACATATATACTTTATTGTCAGCCTACTCGCCAACATCATATCATGTACATACATATATACTTTATTGTCAGCCTACTCGCGAACATCATATCATGTACATACATATATACTTTATTGTCAGCCTACTCGCCAACATCATATCATGTACATACATATATACTTTATTGTCAGCATACTCGCCAACATCATATCATGTACTTACATATATACTTTATTGTCAGCCTACTCGCCAACATCATATCATGTACTTACATATATACTTATTGTCAGCTACTCGCCAACAAAACACCCAACATCATACATGTACTACATAATTATGCTGCACATCATATCATGTATTACTATATTTTATTGTCAGCCTACTCGCCAACATCATATCATGTAATTACATATATATTTTATAGTCAGTCTACTCGCCAACATCATACCATGTACTTACATATATACTTTTTTGTCAGCCTACTCGCCAAAATCATATCATTTACTTACATATATACTTTATTGTCAACCTACTCGCCAACATCATATCATGTAATTACATATATTCTTTATTGTCAACCTACTCGCCAAATCATATCATGTACTTATATATATACTTTATTGTCAGCCTACTCGCCAACATCATATCATGTAATTACATATATATTTTATTGTCAGCCTACTCGCCAACATCATATCATGTAATTACATATATCCTTTATTGTCAGCCTACTCGCCAAATCATATCATGTACTTACACATATATTTTATTGTCAGCCTACTCGCTAACATCATATCATGTAATTACATATATATTTTATTGTCAGTCTACTCGCCAACATCATACCATGTACATACATATATACTTTATTGTCAGCCTACTCTCAAAAATCATATCATGTACTTACATATATACTTTATTGTCAGCCTACTCGCCAACATCATATCATGTACCTATATATATACTTTATTGTCAGCATATTCGCCAACATCATATCATGTACCTACATATATACTGTATTGTCAGCATATTCGCCAACATCATATCATGTACTTATATATATACTTTATTTACATACATACTTTATTGTCAGCCTACTCGCCAACATCATATCATGTACCTACATATATAATTTATTGTAAGCATACTCGCCAACATCATATCATGTACTTACATATATACTTTAGTGTCAGCCTACTCGCCAACATCATATCATGTATTTACATATATACTTTATTGTCAGCCTACTCGCCAACATCATATCATGTACTTACATATATACTTTATTGTAAGCATACTCGCCAACATCATATCATGTACTTACATATATACTTTATTGTCAGCCTACTCGCCAACATCATATCATGTACTTACATATATACTTTATTGTCAGCCTACTCACCAACATCATATCATGTACTTACATATATATTTATTGTCAGCCTACTCGCGAAAATCATATCATGTACATACATACATACTTTATTGTCAGCCTACTCGCCAACATCATATCATGTACCTACATATATAATTTATTGTAAGCATAATCGCCAAATCATATCATGTACTTACATATACCCTTTATTTTCAGCCTACTCGCCAACATCATATCATGTACTTACATATATACTTTATTGTCAGCCTACTCTCCAACATCATATCATTTACTTACATATATATTTATTGTCAGCCTACTCGTGAATATCATATCATGAACATACATACATACTTTATTGTCAGCCTACTCGCCAACATCATATCATGTACTTACATATATACTTTATTGTAAGCCTACTCGTCCACATCATATCATGTACATACATATATACTTTATTGTCAACCTACTCGTCAACATCATATCATGTACTTACATATATACTTTATTGTCAGCCTACTCGCCAACATCATATTACGTACTTACATACATACTTTATTGTCAGCCTACTCGCCAACATCATATCATGTACATACATATATAATTTATTGTAAGCATGATCGCCAACATCATATCATGTACTTATATATATACTTTATTATCAGCCTACTCGCCAATATCATATCATGTACATACATACATACTTTATTGTCAGCTTACTCTCGAACATCATATCATGTACATACATATATACTTTATTGTCTGCATACTCTCGAAAATCATATCATGTACATACATATATACTTTATTGTCTGCATACTCGCCAACATCACATCATGTACTTACATATATACTGTATTGTCAGCCTACTCGTCAACATCATATCATGTACTTACATATATACATTATTGTCAGCCTACTCGTCAACATCATATCATGTACTTACATATATACTTTATTGTCAGCCTACTCGCCAACATCATATCATGTACTTACATATATATTTATTGTCAGCCTACTCGCCAACATCATATCATGTACTTATATATATATGATTGTCAGCATATTCGCCAACATCATATCATGTACTTATATATATACTTTATTGTCAGCCTACTCGCCAACATCATATCATGTACATACATATACTTTATTGTCAGCCTACTCGCAACATCATATCATGTACTTACAATTACGTATGCAGCCTACTCGTCAACATCATAACATGTACTTAATATAACTTTATTGTCAGCTACTCGCCACATCATATAGTACATACATATATACTTTATTGTTAATATATACATTATTGTACATACATACTTTATTGTCAGCCTACTCGCCAACTCATACATGTACCTACATATATAATTTATTGTAGCATACTCGCCAACATCATATCATGACTAATATATACTTTATTGTCAACCTACCGCCAACATCATATCATGTATTACATATATACTTTATTGTCAACCTACTTGCGAATATCATATCATGTACAAACATACATACTTTATTGTCAGCCTACTCGCCAACATCATATCATGTAATTACATATATCCTTTATTGTCAGCCTACTCGCCAACATCATATCATGTAATTACATATATATTTTATTGTCAGCATACTCGCCAAATCATATCATGTACATATATATATACTCTATTGTCAGCCTATTCACCAACATCATATCATTTACTTACATATATATTTATTGTCAGCCTACTCGTGAATATCATATCATGTACATACATACATACTTTATTGTCAGCCTACTCGCCAACATCATATCATGTACCTACATATATAATTTATTGTAAGCATAATCGCCAAATCATATCATGTACTTACATATATACTTTATTTTCAGCCTACTCGCCAACATCACATTATGTACTTACATATATACTTTATTGTCAGCCTACTCGCCAACATCATATCATGTACTTATATATATACTTTATTGTCAGCCTACTCGCCAATATCATATCATGTACATACATACATACTTTATTGTCAGCCTACTCTCGAACATCATATCATGTACATACATATATACTTTATTGTCAGCATACTCTCGAACATCATATCATGTACATACATATATACTTTATTGTCAGCATACTCGCCAACATCATATCATGTACTTACATATATACTTTATTGTCAGCCTACTCGCCAACATCATATCATGTACTTACATATATACATTATTGTCAGCCTACTCGCCAACATCATATCATGTACTTACATATATACTTTATTGTCAGCCTACTCGCCAACATCATATCATGTACTTACATATATACTTTATTGTCAGCCTACTCGCCAACATCATATCATGTACTTACATATATATTTTATTGTCAGCCTACTCGCCAACATCATATCATGTACTTACATATATACTTTATTGTCAGCCTACTCGCCAACATCATATCATGTACTTACATATATACTTTATTGTCAGCCTACTCGCCAACATCATATCATGTACATACATATATACTTTATTGTCAGCCTACTCGCCAACATCATATCATGTACTTACATATATACTTTATTGTCAGCCTACTCGCCAACATCATATCATGTACTTACATATATACTTTATTGTCAGCCTACTCGCCAACATCATATCATGTACTTACATATATACTTTATTGTCAGCCTACTCGCCAACATCATATCATGTACTTACATATATACTATCTTTATTGTCAGCCTACTCGCCAACATCATATCATGTACTTACATATATACTTTATTGTTACATACATACTTTATTGTCAGCCTACTCGCCAACATCATATCATGTACCTACATATATAATTTATTGTCAGCCTACTCGCCAACATCATATCATGTACTTACATATATACTTTATTGTCAGCCTACTCGCCAACATCATATCATGTACTTACATATATACTTTATTGTCAGCCTACTCGCCAACATCATATCATGTACTTACATATATACTTTATTGTCAGCCTACTCGCCAATATCATATCATGTACATACATACATACTTTATTGTCAGCCTACTCGCCAACATCATATCATGTACTTACATATATACTTTATTGTCAGCCTACTCGCCAACATCATATCATGTACTTACATATATACTTTATTGTCAGCCTACTCGCCAACATCATATCATGTACATACATATATACTTTATTGTCAGCCTACTCGCCAACATCATATCATGTACATACATATATACTTTATTGTCAGCATACTCGCCAACATCATATCATGTACTTACATATATACTTTATTGTCAGCCTACTCGCCAACATCATATCATGTACTTACATATATACTTTATTGTCAGCCTACTCGCCAACATCATACAGTACTTACATATATACTTATTGTTACATACATACTTTATTGTCAGCCTACTCGCCAACATCATATCATGTACTTACATATATACTTTATTGTCAGCCTACTCGCCAACATCATATCATGTACTTACATATATACTTTATTGTTACATACATACTTTATTGTCAGCCTACTCGCCAACATCATATCATGTACCTACATATATAATTTATTGTAAGCCTACTCGCCAAATCATATCATGTACTTACATATATACTTTATTT
>CM026399.1:50930650-50949188 GCA_014843695.1 Archivesica marissinica
ATATATATATATGATGTACATGTACTTGAGTATCTTAATCTAGAAATATATACATATGATGTACATGTACTTGAGTATCTTAATCTAGAAATATATACATGTGATATACATGTACTTGAGTATATTAATCTAGAAATATATACATATGATGTACATGTACTTGATTATCTTAATGTAGAAATATATATATGTGATGTACATGTACTTGAGTATCTTAATGTAGAAATATATACATGTGATGTACATGTACTTGAGTATCTTAATGTAGAAATATATACATGTGATGTACATGTATTTGAGTATCTTAATGTAGAAATATATACATGTGATGTACATGTACTTGAGTATCTTAATCTAGAAATATATACATATGATGTACATGTACTTGAGTATCTTAATCTAGAAATATATACATATGATGTACATGTACTTGAGTATCTTAATCTAGAAATAAATATATATATATGTGATATACATGTACTTGAGTATCTTAATCTAGAAACATATACATATGATGTACATGTACTTGAGTATCTTAATGTAGAAATATATATATATGATGTACATGTACTTGAGTATCTTAATCTAGAAATATATATATATGTGATGTACATGTAATTGATTATCTTAATGTAGAAATATATACATATGATATACATGTACTTGAGTATCTTAATCTAGAAATATATATATTGATATACATGTACTTGAGTATCTTAATGTAGAAATATATACATATGATGTACATGTACTTGAGTATCTTAATCTAGAAATATATACATGTGATGTACATGTACTTGAGTATCTTAATCTAAAAATATATACATGTGATGTACATGTACTTGAGTATCTTAATCTAGAAATATATACATGTGATGTACATGTACTTGAGTATCTTAATCTAGAAATATATACATGTGATGTACATGTACTTGAGTATCTTAATCTAGAAATATATACATGTGATGTACATGTACTTGAGTATCTTAATGTAGAAATATATACATGAGATGTACATGTACTTGAGTATCTTAATGTAGAAATATATACATGTGATGTACATGTACTTGAGTATCTTAATATAGAAATAAAATATATATATATATGATATACATGTACTTGAGTATATTAATCTAGAAATATATATATGTGATATACATGTACTTGAGTATCTTAATCTAGAAATATATATATGTGATGTACATGTACTTGAGTATCTTAATGTAGAAATATATACATGTGATGTACATGTACTTGAGTATCTTAATCTAGAAATATATACATGTGATGTACATGTACTTGAGTATCTTAATCTAGAAATATATACATGTGATGTACATGTACTTGAGTATCTTAATCTAGAAATATATACATGTGATGTACATGTACTTGAGTATCTTAATCTAGAAATATATACATGTGATGTACATGTACTTGAGTATCTTAATCTAGAAATATATACATGTGATGTACATGTACTTGAGTATCTTAATCTAGAAATATATACATGTGATGTACATGTACTTGAGTATCTTAATCTAGAAATATATACATGTGATGCACATGTACTTGAGTATCTTAATCTAGAAATATATACATGTGATGTACATGTACTTGAGTATCTTAATGTAGAAATATATACATGTGATGTACATGTACTTGAGTATCTTAATGTAGAAATATATACATGTGATGTACATGTACTTGAGTATCTTAATGTAGAAATATATACATGTGATGTACATGTAATTGAGTATCTTAATGTAGAAATATATACATGTGATGTACATGTAATTGAGTATCTTAATGTAGAAATATATACATGTGATGTACATGTATTTGAGTATCTTAATGTAGAAATATATAAATGTGATGTACATGTAATTGAGTATCTTAATGTAGAAATATATACATGAGATGTACATGTACTTGAGTATCTTAATGTAGAAATATATACATGTGAAATACATGTACTTGAGTATTTTAATCTAGAAATATATATATGTGATGTACATGTACTTGAGTATCTTAATCTAGAAATATATATATGTGATGTACATGTACTTGAGTATCTTAATGTAGAAATATATATATATGATGTACAGGTACTTGAGTATATTAATCTAGATATATATATATATGTGATATACATGTACTTGAGTATATTAATGTAGAAATATATATGTATGATATACATGAACTTGAGTATCTTAATCTAAAAATATATACATATGATGTACATGTACTTGAATATCTTAATCTAGAAATATAAACATGTGATGTACATGTACTTGAGTATCTTAATGTAGAAATATATACACGTGATGTACATGTACTTGAGTATCTTAATCTAGAAATATATACACGTGATGTACATGAGTATCTTAATGTATAAATTCATGCGTGATGTACATGTACTTTAGTATCTTAATATTGAAAAATAGACATGTGCTGTACATGTACATGGGTATCTTAATGTAAAAATATATACATGTGATGCACATGTACTTGAGTGTCGTAATCTAGAAATGTATACATGTGACGTACATGTACTTGAGTCTCTTAATCTAGAAATATATATATGTGATGTACATGTGCTTGAGTATCTAAATGTAGAAATATATACATGCTCTGAATATGTACTTGTTTATCTTAATGTAGAAATATATACATGCTCTGAACATGTACGTGTGTATCTTAATGTAGAAATATATACATGCTCTGAACATGTACTTGAGTATCTTAATATTTAAATATACACATGTGCTGTACATGTACATGAGTATCTTAATGTAGAAATATATACATGTGATAAACATGTACTTGAGTATCTTAATGTAGAAATATATAAATGAGATGTACATGTATTTGAGTATCTTAATGTAGAAATATATACTCAAATACATGTGTGATAAACATGTACTTTTGTATCTTCATCTAGAAATATAAACATGTGATGTACATGTACTTGAGTATCTTCATCAAGAAATATATACATATGATGTACATGTACTTGAGTATCTTAATCTAGATATATATGCATGTGATGTACATGTAATTGATTATCTTAATGTAGAAATATATACATATGATGTACATGTACTTGAGTATCTTAATGTAGAAATATAGATATATGATGTACAGGTACTTGAGTATATTAATCTAGAAATATATATATATGTGATATACATGTACTTGAGTATATTAATCTAGAAATATATATGTATGATATACATTTACTTGAGTATCTTAATGTAGAAATATATACATGTGATAAACATGTACTTGTGTATCTTCATCTAGAAATATATACATGTGATGTACATGTATTTGAGTATCTTAATGTAGAAATATATACATGTGAAATAAATGTACTTGAGTATCTTAATCTAGAAATATATACATATGATGTACATGTACTTGAGTGTCGTAATCTAGAAATATATACACCTGATGTTCATGTGCTTGAGTATCTTAATCTAGAAATAAATATATATATATATATAATATACATGTACTTGAGTATCTTAATCTAGTAATATACATATATGATATACAGGTACTTGAGTATATTAATCTAGAAATATATATATGTGATGTACATGTATTTGAGTGTCTTAATGTTGAAATATATACATGTGATGTACATGTAATTGAGTATCTTAATGTAGAAATATATACATGAGATGTACATGTATTTGAGTATCTTAATGTAGAAATATATACATGTGAAATACATGTACTTGGGTATTTTAATCTAGAAATATATATATGTGATGTATTTGTACTTGAGTGTCGTAATCTAGAAATATATACACGTGATTTACATGTACTTGAGTATCTTAATCTAGAAATAAATATATATATATATATATAATATACAGGTACTTGAGTATCTTAATGTAGAAATATATACATGAGATGTACATGTATTTGAGTATCTTAATCTAGAAATATATACATGTGATGCACATGTTCTTGAGTATCTTAATGTAGAAATATATATATGTGATGTACATGTACTTGAGTATCTTAATCTAGAAATATATACATATGCTGTACATGTACTTGAGTATCTTAATCTAGAAATATATACATGTGATATACATGTACTTGAGTATCTTAATGTAGAAATATATACATATGATGTACATGTACTTGAATGTCGTAATCTAGAAATATATACATGTGATGTACATGTACTTGAGTATCTTCATCTAGAAATATATACCTGTGATGTACATGTACTTGAGTATCTTTATCTAGAAATATATACATGCTATGTACATGTACTTGAGAATCTTCATCTATAAATATATACATGTGATGTACATGTACTTGAGTATCTTAATCTAGAAATATATACATGTGATATACATGTAATTGATTATCTTAATGTAGAAATATATACATGTGATGTACATGTATTTGAGTATTTTAATGTAGAAATATATATATATGATATACATGTACTTGAGTATATTAATCTAGAAATATATATGTATAATATACATGTACTTGAGCATCTAAATCTAGAAATATATACACGTGATGTACATGTACTTGAGTATCTTAATCTAGAAATATATTAAATGTGATGTACATGTACTTGAGTATCTTAATCTAGAAATATATACACCTGATGTACATGTACCTTAGTATCTTAATATTGAAAAATAGACATGTGCTGTACATGTACATGGGTATCTTAATGCAAAAATATATAAATGTGATGCACATGTACTTGAGTGTCGTAATCTAGAAATATATACATGTCATGTACATGTACTTGAGTATCTTAATCTAGAAATATATACATACGCTGTACATGTACTTGAGTATCTTAATCTAGAAATATATATATGTGATGTACATGTACTTGAGTATCTTAATCTAGAAATATATTAAATGTGATGTACATGTACTTGAGTATATTAATCTAGAAATATATATGTATGATATACATGTACTTGAGTATCTTAATGTAAAAATATATAAATGTGATGCACATGTACTTGAGTGTCGTAATCTAGAAATATATACATGTGACGTACATGTACTTGAGTCTCTTAATCTAGAAATATATACATGCTCTGAACATGTACTTGTGTATCTTAATGTAGAAATATATTAAATGTGATGTACATGTACTTGATTATCTTAATCTAGAAATATATACACCTGATGTACATGTGCTTGAGTATCTAAATGTAGAAATATATACATGCTCTGAATATGTACTTGTGTATCTTAATGTAGAAATATATACATGCTCTGAACATATACTTGTGTATCTTAATGTAGAAATATATACATGCTCTGAACATGTACTTGTGTATCTTAATGTAGAAATATATACATTTGATTTACATGTACTTGGGTATCTTAATGTAGAAATATATGCATGTGATGCGATACACATGTACTTGAGTATCTTAATCTATAAATATATACATGTGATGTACATGTAATTGATTATCTTAATGTAGAAATATATATATATGATATACATGTACTTGAGAATATTAATTTAGAAATATATATGTATGATATACATGTACTTGAGTATCTTAATCTAGAAATATATACACGTGATGTACATGTACTTGAGTATCTTAATCTAGAAATATATACACGTGATGGACATGTACTTGAGTATCTTAATCTAGAAATATATTAAATGTGATGTACATGTACTTGAGTATCTTAATCTAGAAATATATATGTATGATATACATGTACTTGAGTATCTTAATGTAGAAATATATGCATGTGATGCGATACACATGTACTTGAATGTCGTAATCTGGAAATATATACATGTGATGTACATGCACTTGAGTATCTTCATCTAGAAATATATACATGCGATGTACATGTACTTGAGCATCTTCATGTAGAAATATATACATGCTCTGAACATGTACTTGTGTATCTTAATGTAGAAATATATGCTTGTGATGTACATGTACTTGAGTATCTTAATGTAGAAATATATGCATGTGATGCGATACACATGTACTTGAGTGTCGTAATCTAGAAATATATGCATATCATGTACTTGAGTATTTTAATCTAGAAAAATATATATATGATATACATGTACTTGAGTATCTTAATCTAGAAATATATACATGTGACGCACATGTTATATATATATATATTTTATATTTCGAGTTTTACGCCTGCATCAGCACCATTTTGGGCTATATCGCCGGCGGGCAGTCTACCTAACAACACCTTTCTTGGGCACGTTCCAGCAGTTAACCAGTACTTGGGTGCACCATCTTCCGTAAGAAACTACCAACTTTTTCATATAAATGAGACACGGCCTGAGCGGGGCTCGAACCCGTGACCATCAGTGATGATAGGTTAAAGTGGTATACAAGTCAGCGACCTTAACCACTCGACCATGGAGGCGGACTGACGTACATGTTATCTTAATCTAGAAATATATACATGTGATGTACATGTACTTGAGTATCTTCATATCGAAATATATACATGTGACGTACTTGAGTATCTTAATGTAGAGATATATATATATGTGATGTACATGTACTTGAGTATCTTAATCTAGAAATATATACACCTGATATACATGTACTTTAGTATCTTAATATTGAAAAATAGACATGTGCTGTACATGTACATGGGTATCTTAATGTAAAAATATATAAATGTGATGCACATGTACTTGAGTCTCTTAATCTAGAAATATATACATGTGATGTACATGTACTTGAGTATCTGAATCTAGAAATATATACATATGCTGTACATGTACTTGAGTATCTTAATCTAGAAATATATATATGTGATGTACATGTACTTGAGTATCTTAATCTTGAAATATATTAAATGTGATGTACATGTACTTGAGTATCTTAATCTAGAAATATATATGTATGATATACATGTACTTGAGTATCTTAATGTAAAAATATATAAATGTGATGCACATGTACTTGTGTATCTTAATGTAGAAATATATACATGCTCTGAACATGTACTTGAGTATCTTAATCTAGAATTATATACATGCGATGTACATGTACTTGTGTATCTTCATGTAGAAATATATACATGTGATGTACATGTACTTGAGTATCTTAATCTAGAAATATATACATGTGATGTACTTGAGTGTCGTAATCTAGAAATATATACATGTGACGTACATGTACGTGATTATCTTAATCTAGAAATATATATACGTGATGTACATGTGCTTGAGTATCTAAATGCAGAAATATATGCATGCTCTGAATATGTACTTGAGTATCTTAATCTAGAAATATATACATGTGATGTACATGTACTTGAGTATCTTAATGTAGAAATATATGCATGTGATGCGATACACATGTACTTGAGTGTCGTAATCTGGAAATATATACATGTGATGTACATGCACTTGAGTATCTTAATCTAGAAATATATACATGCGATGTACATGTACTTGAGCATCTTCATGTTGAAATATATACATGCTCTGAACATGTACTTGTGTATCTTAATGTAGAAATATATGCTTGTGATGTACATGTACTTGAGTATCTTAATGTAGAAATATATGCATGTGATGCGATACACATGTACTTGAGTGTCGTAATCTAGAAATATATGCATATCATGTACTTGAGTATTTTAATCTAGAAAAATATATATCATATACATGTACTTGAGTATCTTAATCTAGAAATATATACATGTGACGTACATGTTATATATATATATTTTATATTTCGAGTTTTACGCCTGCATCAGCATCATTTTGGGCTATATCGCCGGCGGGCAGTCTACCTAACAACACCTTTCCTGGGCACGTTCCAGCAGTTAACCAGTACTTGGGTGCACCAACTTCCGTAAGAGACTACCAACTTTTTCATATAAATGAGACACGGCCTGAGCGTGGCTCGAACCCGTGACCATCAGTGATGATAGGTTAAAGTGGTATACAAGTCAGCGACCTTAACCACTCGACCATGGAGGCGGACTGACGTACATGTTATCTTAATCTAGAAATATATACATGTGATGTACATGTACTTGAGTATCTTCATATCGAAATATATACATGTGACGTACTTGAGTATCTTAATGTAGAGATATATATATATGTGATGTACATGTACTTGAGTATCTTAATCTAGAAATATATACATGTGATGTACATGTACTTGAGTATCTTAATCTAGAAATATATACATGTGACGTACATGTATTTGTGTATCTTAATCTAGAAATATATACATGCGATGCACATGTACTTGAGTGTCGTAATCTAAAAATATATACATGTGATGTACATGTACTTGAGTATTTTAATGTTGAAATATAGACGTGTGATGTACATGTACATGAGTATCTTAATTTAGAAATATATACATGTGAGGTACATGTACTTGAGTGTCGTAATCTAGAAATATATGCATATTATATACTTGAGTATTTTAATCTAGAAAAATATACATGTGATGTACATGTACTTGAGTATCTTCATCTAGAAATATATACATACGATGTACATGTACTTGAGTATCTTCATCTAGAAATATATACATGTGATGTACATGTACATGAGTATCTTAATCTAGAAATATATACATGTGATGTACATGTACTTGAGTATCTTCATCTAGAAATATATACATGTGATATACATGTACTTGAGTATCTTAATCTAGAAATATATACATGTGATGTACATGTACTTGAGTATCTTAATCTAGAAATATATACATGTGATGTACTTGAGTGTCGTAATCTAGAAATATATACATGTGATGTACATGTACGTGATTATCTTAATCTAGAAATATATATACGTGATGTACATGTGCTTGAGTATCTAAATGTAGAAATATATGCATGCTCTGAATATGTACTTGTGTATCTTAATGTAGAAATATATACATGCTCTGAACATGTACTTGAGTATCTTAATCTAGAAATATATACATGTGATGTATATGTACTTGAGTGTCGTAATCTATAAATATATGCATATCATGTACTTGAGTATTTTAATCTAGAAATATATATATATGATATACATGTACTTGAGTATCTTAATGTAGAAATATATACTTGTGATGCACATGTACTTGAGTATCTTAATGTAGAAATATATACTTGTGATGTACATGTACTTGAGTATCTTAATCTAGAAATATATACATGTGATGTAGGCCCAATGCTTCTATGAACTAGACACGTCGATGATGTTAGACATAGTTCATACTTTCACTTTACAAATCGTTTTACCATTTCAGATCCTGATATTCAAAGTAGTTAAGGGTCCATTCAAGGAACCTTTTTACCAATGTATGGATGCGGGATTCCGTGAAGTGGCCTGGAGTAAACGTGTATATAGTATCGTCTCTACATTCTTCAGTTTTGTTATTCCACTGATTATTATGGCGATCGCCTATGGTCTTATATCTAGTACAATCACAAGGAAATCGAGAGACTTCAGAGGTATGTACTGGAACGACAGAGTACTTGTAAGCCTAAATACCCTGCATATTCACAACAGTGCGTTATGGCACAGTGCAAATGAATTGCATTATGGCATCATATTCACTACAGTGGTAGTGGCACAGTGTAAATGAATTGCATTATAGCATCATATTCACTACATTTCGGTAGAGCACAGTGTAAATGAATTGCATTTTAGCATCATATTCACTACAGTGCGTTATGGCACAGTTAAAATGAATTGCATTATAACATCATATGCACTACAGTGCGTTATGGCACTGCAAATGAATTGCATTATAACATCGTATTCACTACAGTGCGTTATGGCACAATGAAAATGTATTGCATTATAACATCATATTCACTACAGTGCGTTATAGCACAATGCAAATGAATTGCATTATAACATCATATTCACTACAGTGCGGTATGGTACAAGACAAACGAATTGCATTATAACATCATATTCACTACAGTGCGTTATGGCACAATGCAAATTAATTGCATTATAACATCATATTCACTACATTGCGATATGGCACAGTGTAAATGAATTGCATTATAGCACCATATTCACTACAGTGCGTTATGGCACAGTGTAAATGAATTGCATTATAACATCATATTCACTACAGTGCGTTATGGCAAAATGCAAATGAATTGCATTATAACATCATATTCACTACAGTGCGTTATGGCACAATGCAAATGAATTGCATTATAGCATCATATTCACTACAGTGCGTTATGGCACAGTGTAAATGAAATGCATTATAACATCATATTCACTACAGTGCGTTATGGCACAATGCAAATGAATTGCATTATAACATCATATTCCGCACAGTGCGGTATGGTACAATGCAAATGAATTACATTATAACATCATATTGACTACAGTGCGTTATGGCACAATACAAATGAATTGCATTATAACATCATATTCACTACAGTGCGGTAAGGCACAATGCATATTAATTGCATTATATCATCATATGCACTACAGTGCGTTATGGCACTGTGCAAATGAATTGCATTATAACATCGTATTCACTACAGTGCGTTATGACACAATGCAAATTTATTGCATTATAACATTATATCCTCTACAGTGCGTTATGGCACAATACAAATGAATTGCATTATAACATCATATTCACTACAGTGCGTTATGGCACAATGCAAATGAATTGCATTATAACATCATATTCACTACAGTGCGGTATGGCACAATGCAAATGAATTGCATTATAACATCATATTCACTACAGTGCGTTATGGCACAATGCAAATGAATTGCATTATAACATCATATTCACTACAGTGCGTTATGGCACAATGCAAATGAATTGCATTATAACATCATATTCACTATATTTCGGTAGGGCACAGTGTAAATGAATTGCATTATAGCATCATATTCACTACAGTGCGTTATGGCACAGTGTAAATGAATTGCATTATAACATCATATTCACTACAGTGCGTTATGGCACTGTGCAACTGAATTGCATTATAACATCATATGCACTACAGTGCGTTATGGCACAATGCAAATGTATTGCATTATAACATCATATTCACTACAGTACGCTATGGCACAATGCAAATGATTTGCATACTAGAATCATATTCACTACAGTGCGCATATTCACTACAGTGCGTTATGGCACAATGCAAATGAATTGCATTATAACATCATATTCACTACAGTGCGCTATGGCACAATGCAAATGAATTGCATTATAAAATCATAATACTATCGTACATGACTGTAGTAACACTACTATCATACATGACTGTAGTAACACTACTATCATACATGACTGTAGTAACAGTACTATCGTACATGACTTTATGACTGTAGTAACACTACTATCGTACATGACTGTAGTAACACTTCTATCATACATGACTGTAGTAACAGTACTATCGTACATGACTGTATGACTGTAGTTACACTACTATCGTACATGACTGTAGTAACACTACTACCATACATGACTGTAGTAACACTACTATCATACATGACTGTAGTAACACTACTATCGTACATTACTGTAGTAACACTACTATCGTACATGACTGTAGTAACACTACTATCGTACATGACTGTAGTAACACTACTATCGTACATGACTGTAGTAACACTACTATCGTACATGACTGTAGTAACACTACTAATCGTACATGACTGTAGTAACACTACTATCGTACATGACTGTAGTAACACTACTATCATACATGACTATATTAACACTACTATCGTACATGACTGT
This sequence comes from Archivesica marissinica, assembly GCA_014843695.1. NCBI lineage: Eukaryota > Metazoa > Mollusca > Bivalvia > Venerida > Vesicomyidae > Archivesica > Archivesica marissinica. The sequence goes on from CM026399.1 coordinate 50,942,416, forward strand.
AGTAACACTACTATCGTACATGACTGTAATAACACTACTACCATACATGACTATATTAACACTACTATCGTACATGACTGTAGTAACACTACTATCGTACATGACTGTAGTAACACTACTATCGTACATGACTGTAGTAACACTACTATCGTACATGACTGTAGTAACACTACTTTCCTACATGACTGTAGTAACACTACTATCATACATGACTGTAGTAACACTACTATCGTACATGACTGTATGACTGTAGTAACACTACTATCATACATGACTGTAGTAACACTACTATCGGACAGGACTGTAGTAACACTACTATCGTACATGACTATAGTAACACTACTATCATACATGACTGTAGTAACACTACTATCCTACATGACTGTAGTAACACTACTACCATACATGACTGTAGTAACACTACTATCATATATGACTGTAGTAACACTACTATCGTACATGACTGTATGACTGTAGTAACACTACTATCATACATGACTATATTAACACTACTATCCTACATGACTGTAGTAACACTACTATCATACATGACTGTAGTAACACTACTATCGTACATGACTGTATGACTGTAGTAACACTACTATCATACATAACTGTAGAAACACTACTATCATACATGACTGTAGTAAACTACTATCGTACATGACTGTAGAAACACTACTATCATACAACTGTAATAACACTACTATCGTAAATGACTGTAGTAACACTACTATCGTACACGACAGTAGTAACACTACTATCATACATGACTGTAGTAACACTACTATCGTACATGACTGTAGTAACAGTACTATCGTACATGACTGTATGACTGTAGTAACACTACTTCCATACATGACAGTAGTAACACTACTATCGTACATGACTGTAGTAACACTACTAGCATACATGACTGTAGTAACACTACTATTATACATGACTGTAGTAACACTACTGTCGTACATGACTGTAATAACACTACTATCGTACATGACTGTAGTAACACTACTATCGTACATGACTGTAGTAACACTACTATCATACATAACTGTAGTAACACTACTATCGTACATGACTGTACTAACACTACTATCGTACATGACTCTAGTAACACTACTATCGTACATGACTGTAGTAACACTACTATCATACATGACTGTAGTAACACTACTATCGTACATGACTGTAGTAACACTACTATCGTACACGACTGTAGTAACACTACTATCGTACATGACTGTATGACTGTAGTAACATTACTATCGTACATGACTGTAGTAACACTATTTCCATACATGACTGTAGTTACTCTACTATCGTACATGACTGTAGTAACACTACTATCGTACATGCCTGTAGTAACACTACTATCATACATGACTGTAATAACAGTACTATCGTACATGACTGTATGACTGTAGTAACACTACTATCGTACATGACTGTAGTAACACTACTATCATACATGACTGTAGTAACACTACTATCATACATGACTGTAGTAACACTACTATCATACATGACTGTAGTAACACTAATATCGTACATGACTGTAGTAACACTACTATCGTACATGACTGTAGTAACACTACTATCGTACATGACTGTAGTAACACTACGATCGTACATGACTGTAGTAACCCCTGCTATCATACATGACTGTAGTAACACTACTATCGTACATGACTGTAGTAAAACTACTATCATACATGACTGTAGTAACACTACTATCGTACATGACTGTAGTAACACTACTATCATACATGACTGTAGTAACATTACTATCCTACATGACTGTAGTAACTCTACTATCGCACATAACTGTAGTAACACTACTACCATACATGACTGTAGTAACACTACTATCATACATGACTGTAGTAACACTACTATCGTACATGACTGTAGTAAAACTACTACCATACATGACTGTAGTAACACTACTACCATACATGACTGTAGTAACACTACTACCATACATGACTGTAGTAACACTACTACCATACATGACTGTAGTAACACTACTATCATACATGACTGTAGTAACACTACTATCGTACATGACTATGACTGTAGTAACACTACTTCCATACATGACTGTAGTAACACTACTATCGTACATGACTGTAGTAACACTACTAGCATACATGACTGTAGTAACACTACTATCATACATGACTGTAGTAACACTACTATCGTACATGACTGTAGTAACACTACTATCGTACATGACTGTAGTAACACTACTATCGTACATGACTGTAGTAACACTACTATCATACATGACTGTAGTAACACTACTATCGTACATGACTGTAGTAACACTACTATCGTACATGACTCTAGTAACACTACTATCGTACATGACTGTAGTAACACTACTATCATACATGACTGTAGTAACACTACTATCGTACATGACTGTAGTAACACTACTATCGTACATGACTGTAGTAACACTACTATCGTACATGACATGACTGTAGTAACACTACTATCGTACATGACTGTAGTAACACTACTACCATACATGACTGTAGTAACACTACTATCGTACATGACTGTAGTAACACTACTATCGTACATGACTGTAGTAACACTACTATCATACATGACTGTAGTAACACTACTATCGTACATGACATGACTGTAGTAACACTACTATCGTACATGACTGTAGTAACACTACTATCATACATGACTGTAGTAACACTACTATCATACATGACTGTAGTAACACTACTATCATACATGACTGTAGTAACACTACTATCGTACATGACTGTAGTAACACTACTATCGTACATGACTGTAGTAACACTACTATCGTACATGACTGTAGTAACACTACTATCATACATGACTGTAGTAACACTACTATCGTACATGACTGTAGTAACACTACTATCGTACATGACTGTAGTAACACTACTATCGTACATGACTGTAGTAACACTACTATCATACATGACTGTAGTAACACTACTACCATACATGACTGTAGTAACACTACTATCGTACATGACTGTAGTAACACTACTATCGTACATGACTGTAGTAACACTACTACCATACATGACTGTAGTAACACTACTATCGTACATGACTGTAGTAACACTACTATCATACATGACTGTAGTAACACTACTATCGTACATGACTGTAGTAACACTACTATCATACATGACTGTAGTAACACTACTACCATACATGACTGTAGTAACACTACTATCGTACATGACTGTAGTAACACTACTATCGTACATGACTGTAGTAACACTACTATCGTACATGACTGTAGTAACACTACTATCATACATGACTGTAGTAACACTACTATCATACATGACTGTAGTAACACTACTATCATACATGACTGTAGTAACACTACTATCGTACATGACTGTAGTAACACTACTATCGTACATGACTGTAGTAACACTACTATCGTACATGACTGTAGTAACACTACTATCATACATGACTGTAGTAACACTACTATCGTACATGACTGTAGTAACACTACTATCATACATGACTGTAGTAACACTACTATCGTACATGACTGTAGTAACACTACTATCGTACATGACTGTAGTAACACTACTATCATACATGACTGTAGTAACACTACTATCATACATGACTGTAGTAACACTACTATCGTACATGACTGTAGTAACACTACTATCATACATGACTGTAGTAACACTACTATCATACATGACTGTAGTAACACTACTATCATACATGACTGTAGTAACACTACTATCATACATGACTGTAGTAACACTACTATCATACATGACTGTAGTAACACTACTATCATACATGACTGTAGTAACACTACTATCATACATGACTGTAGTAACACTACTATCATACATGACTGTAGTAACACTACTATCATACATGACTGTAGTAACACTACTATCGTACATGACTGTAGTAACACTACTATCGTACATGACTGTAGTAACACTACTACCATACATGACTGTAGTAACACTACTATCATACATGACTGTAGTAACACTACTATCATACATGACTGTAGTAACACTACTATCATACATGACTGTAGTAACACTACTACCATACATGACTGTAGTAACACTACTATCATACATGACTGTAGTAACACTACTACCATACATGACTGTAGTAACACTACTATCATACATGACTGTAGTAACACTACTACCATACATGACTGTAGTAACACTACTATCGTACATGACTGTAGTAACACTACTATCGTACATGACTGTAGTAACACTACTACCATACATGACTGTAGTAACACTACTATCGTACATGACTGTAGTAACACTACTATCGTACATGACTGTAGTAACACTACTACCATACATGACTGTAGTAACACTACTATCGTACATGACTGTAGTAACACTACTACCGTACATGACTGTAGTAACACTACTATCATACATGACTGTAGTAACACTACTATCGTACATGACTGTAGTAACACTACTATCGTACATGACTGTAGTAACACTACTACCATACATGACTGTAGTAACACTACTATCGTACATGACTGTAGTAACACTACTACCATACATGACTGTAGTAACACTACTATCGTACATGACTGTAGTAACACTACTATCGTACATGACTGTAGTAACACTACTATCATACATGACTGTAGTAACACTACTATCATACATGACTGTAGTAACACTACTATCGTACATGACTGTAGTAACACTACTATCATACATGACTGTAGTAACACTACTATCGTACATGACTGTAGTAACACTACTATCGTACATGACTGTAGTAACACTACTATCATACATGACTGTAGTAACACTACTACCATACATGACTGTAGTAACACTACTATCGTACATGACTGTAGTAACACTACTACCATACATGACTGTAGTAACACTACTATCATACATGACTGTAGTAACACTACTACTATCGTACATGACTGTAGTAACACTACTATCATACATGACTGTAGTAACACTACTACCATACATGACTGTAGTAACACTACTATCATACATGACTGTAGTAACACTACTATCGTACATGACTGTAGTAACACTACTATCATACATGACTGTAGTAACACTACTATCGTACATGACTGTAGTAACACTACTATCATACATGACTGTAGTAACACTACTATCGTACATGACTGTAGTAACACTACTATCATACATGACTGTAGTAACACTACTATCGTACATGACTGTAGTAACACTACTATCGTACATGACTGTAGTAACACTACTATCGTACATATGACTGTAGTAACACTACTATCGTACATGACTGTAGTAACACTACTATCATACATGACTGTAGTAACACTACTATCGTACATGACTGTAGTAACACTACTATCGTACATGACTGTAGTAACACTACTATCGTACATGACTGTAGTAACACTACTCTACATGACGTAGTAACACTCTATCATACATGACTGTAGTAACACTACTATCGTACATGACTGTAGTAACACTACTATCGTACATGACTGTAGTAACACTACTATCATACATGACTGTAGTAACACTACTATCATACATGACTGTAGTAACACTACTATCATACATGACTGTAGTAACACTACTATCGTACATGACTGTAGTAACACTACTATCGTACATGACTGTAGTAACACTACTATCGTACATGACTGTAGTAACACTACTATCATACATGACTGTAGTAACACTACTATCGTACATGACTGTAGTAACACTACTACCATACATGACTGTAGTAACACTACTATCATACATGACTGTAGTAACACTACTATCATACATGACTGTAGTAACACTACTATCGTACATGACTGTAGTAACACTACTATCATACATGACTGTAGTAACACTACTATCATACATGACTGTAGTAACACTACTATCATACATGACTGTAGTAACACTACTATCGTACATGACTGTAGTAACACTACTATCGTACATGACTGTAGTAACACTACTACCATACATGACTGTAGTAACACTACTACCATACATGACTGTAGTAACACTACTATCGTACATGACTGTAGTAACACTACTATCGTACATGACTGTAGTAACACTACTACCATACATGACTGTAGTAACACTACTATCATACATGACTGTAGTAACACTACTATCATACATGACTGTAGTAACACTACTACCATACATGACTGTAGTAACACTACTATCGTACATGACTGTAGTAACACTACTATCATACATGACTGTAGTAACACTACTATCGTACATGACTGTAGTAACACTACTATCGTACATGACTGTAGTAACACTACTATCATACATGACTGTAGTAACACTACTATCATACATGACTGTAGTAACACTACTATCGTACATGACTGTAGTAACACTACTATCATACATGACTGTAGTAACACTACTACCATACATGACTGTAGTAACACTACTATCATACATGACTGTAGTAACACTACTATCGTACATGACTGTAGTAACACTACTATCGTACATGACTGTAGTAACACTACTTGTAGTAACACTACTATCGTACATGACTGTAGTAACACTACTTGTAGTAACACTACTATCATACATGACTGTAGTAACACTACTATCATACATGACTGTAGTAACACTACTATCGTACATGACTATGACTGTAGTAACACTACTATCGTACATGACTGTAGTAACACTACTATCATACATGACTGTAGTAACACTACTATCGTACATGACTGTAGTAAC
>CM026399.1:50950188-50987112 GCA_014843695.1 Archivesica marissinica
GAAACCATAGAGAATTACCACTACCTAGGTGTTACACTATCAAGTAATGGATCGTTTTTAAAGGCCAGAAAACATGTTACACAGCAGGCACATAAAGCAATGCATCTACTTTTTACTAAATATAACAATGCTGACTTATCACCAGATTTAACTATAAAACTATACGACCATATCTCAACATATGGATCAGAGGTATTTGGTTACGAAGATCTAGACATACAAGAAAAAAAGTAGATTCTACAGAACACTATTGCTTTACTTGTCCATTATACACAACGCACAGGACCACACTCATTAACGAGATCACCAACACAATTAGAAGGAAATGCACAACTCAGATCTGAACAAAATATAATAGTTTTCACTCACGTTCACAATTACATTAAGGACACAAAACGGTTTGCATAACACCACATAAAACAATTGTCATATGGAACGCTTACTTAATTTCCGTACATGCACGAGCAGGTGGCATCTGAATCTGTTTCGCTCTCCTCCATATTTTGTTTTGTTTTCTCTTTCTCCAATCCAATATTATCATAGCTAAGTGTGGTGATGTAATTGGATGATCAAGCACATTTGGTCACCCTGTTGCACAACCACCTTAATATCTATTTCAAATTTATTATTATTTTCTCACATTCTAAAATTAATGAGTTACTCAATATTCGACAGTAATTTTGTTGCCTAATATAAACGGTATATTTTGTAAATGATTCGTAGGAAAGAGGTAACCATAAATTATAAGCAAGTTGCTTTCTCCTCAATCCTACATGTATGTACATATTATGTATACGAGTCTATGTATATTCAAAGAAATAAATTATTATTTAAACTAACCTACAATATTATAAAATGGCGAGTTAGTGGTAAAATGTATGCATGATAATACGAGTAAATTTGGTAAAGTTGGTCAAGATAGTTTCAGATGACGAATTTAATATCATGGAGAAACAATTTAACTATGCTGTCGGACAACTTCATATCGTGTAAGTATGTGTTCCTATCGTGTGTAAAATAATCACATTTGAGCAGATAGTGTTGCTCAGAACCAACGTCCCCGTTATTACAAAACACACTATCTAGGACGGCGGTTCCGCCCCACCTGGATATGTCCAGAGGGAGGCGATTGTTACAGGTACGAAACGTAAAGAGTGTCAGATAGTCTTGTTTGGGGAGAATGTTGAATAATTTTCATATTATAATACTTGTTTAAAAAATGACACATTCTAACCCTGTTTGAAAGTTGGCTATGCCAATGCTGCTTATATTGATCTATTAATATTTTCTGTATAATTGTCTGGGTACTTTTATTAATTAACGTATGTGGGTTAAGCCAAATGTCAGGTATACCTACATAATTTCTTTTATTTCTTTTATTTAATAATCCATCGGAAATGTGCATCCTGTCGATTAATCATGTATTTATAATTATATTAATATAGACATTTTGTTTTCTTTTCCAAGTAGCAGCCTAGTCCAAAAGGATATCAGTTTTGTATGTGCAATTATAGATATAGGGTATATACCAAGTACTCCTAGTAACATATACGGTGGTGTACTTTTTCGCGCGTTCGTTATTCGCCTGAGAAATGAATTATGATTTTTTTTCTTGTATGTCTAGATCTTCGTAACCAAATACCTCTGATCCATATGTTGAGATATGGTCGTATAGTTTTATAGTTAAATCTGGTGATAAGTCAGCATTGTTATATTTAGTAAAAAGTAGATGCATTGCTTTATGTGCCTGCTGTGTAACATGTTTTCTGGCCTTTAAAAACGATCCATTACTTGATAGTGTAACACCTAGGTAGTGGTAATTCTCTATGGTTTCAAGATCTTGGTCACCTAATTTAAAGGCGTTCTCTACAGTTAGTAAAAATATAACAATAATAGAATGTGTTCATACGTGGTACATCACTAGTAGTATGTATTACTAACCAAATAATGAAATAAAATTGATATGCTAATGACTTCGTATTTTCTTATTATTTTTTTATAACATGCCTATTTTCCATTTCGGCCAATACTTTCTCATTTTGGCGACACAAGTAAAATAAAAAAATATTTGCAATTATTATGTGTGTATTATATATTAATATGTTACATATGACTATTAATCATAAGTACGTGTAACTGCAAACATAAAATATGCATATTTAGAATACAATAATCCTAAATCATGAATATTCCATGTTCGAGTACTTGATTTTGGTGAGAGTTTTTGTATTGTTCATGTAATATTTAGGATATAAATTCAATTTTGTTTTTTCACAATAATAGAATGTCCTCAAATGCCTAAGCTAAATACAATTGGTATGCTAATGACTCATTTTTTCTTTAAAACTTCTTGTCAGTAAGCTTACAACATGCATAATATTTTATAAAAATAACGTTTACAATATTATAGAAGATCTAATTATGTTCATGTATATTCATTAACATCATTGTTGACACAGGAAATAAGTAATGTAAGGGAGGTAATGTTTCTATCATGAAAATGAAAAACGCAAATATTGTGATAATATTTTAAACTAAGCACCATATATGATAACACTGATTAATACAGTCAAACCTGCCCAAATGAATACCTCAATAAGGATACCACATGTCGTAAGTGGCCAAATTAGATGGGTATTATGGTTATAACTAGTTGAAAGTATGGAAGTCGTGATCGCGTTCGCTTCAGGTGCGAAAGGCCATGAGTGTTCGCACCCAGCTGTAGCCATTATGATTGTGTCCTTAGGCAAGGCATTTAAATTCCACATTGCCTCCTCTCTCCCTCGTGGTGATGGATTCCATCGGGAATGAGTTCTCGAGAGGGATTAATATATGTTTTAAGAACTTGTTTCGCAATCAAGCTAAAATAAATTTGTAAAATAAACTAAAATTCCATAAATATTTCAACTTCAAATTGTTCTCAACTCAAGATTCTCAAAGTTAATAATTCCTTAAACGCCTTCATTGAGATATTGTTTCTGAATACTAATCAGAACATATCCCAAAAGTATTCAAGTTTAATGATTTATAAATGTAAGAAAATTTGAGCCTAGAAGCAATCCCAAGTGAGAAGTTTGATGAAAGTAGGGCCAGTGAGTGCATTGACAAATGGCCCAATTCAACACTCCTCCGGCCAGATGACCACGATTCTTTACTATCCGGAGTTATAGTACTGTCCGAATTACTTATTACCGGCTCAATATTTAACTCGTTGATAACGGAATTATCGTCCATTGTTTGGCCTTTATGCCATGCAGTCAAGCGCGCCGATGAATGTGCTGCCCGCCTGTCGCTTTTAGCGGATGCAAACCCTTTTGTATGGTTAAACGGCATGTTAAATCAAACTGTGTGTTTGCGTACACGTCGTAATAAGTTTCTACCGTGAATGTCTTTAAAATTAAAGTTATTACGGTGTCTAGCTCCAAAAACTATTACTTTTGTTTTATTAGGGCTTACTACTAATTTCCATTGGGCACAGTAATTATTAAAATGGTTCAGACTGTTTTGAAAGTCGGCAGGGTTATTGGAAACAATGACAGTGTCATTTGCGTACAGCAGTAGTAATAGTCCAAGCCAAGTTTCATCATTGCATGGGTCCTCAAGCTGTATACCCACGGCACCGTTTGCTTCCAGATGTGACTGTAGATCGTTTAAGTATAAAGGGAAGGATCGGGCTTATATTTGCACCCTGTTGGACACCAATTTCTGAAGAAAAGAATGGAGATTGGTTACCAGTATGGGTAACACATGGTTTTATATGTTGATACATGTTATATATAACCTGAAATGACTGTCCATTTTTAAAAGTTTGCAAAAGCTTGTGCCATAATCCGAAACGCAATATTTTATCAAAACATTGAGAAATATCTATAAAAGAACAAAAGAGCTTCTGTTTTCTTTATTTCAGTATTTCTACAAGGGCGTGTAATGTGAAAATAGTATCAGAACAGGAGTATATCCATTTCTAAAACCTGCTTAATTTGTGTTCAATAATTGGGAATCTTCAACATTGTTAAGGCTTGTTAATCTAAGATTAAGTACAGCAGTGAATAATATATATAGACATGAAAGTATTGTAAATGGTCTATATGATGCTGTGTATCCAGGGTTTCCTTTATTTTTATATATTGGAATTATAGAACCTTCTAGCCATGATCGTCTGAATCTAAGATACAGTTAAATAAACGATTATATATTGGTAATAGGGAGTCTTTTGTCGCCTTGCTATACTCGTTTAGGATGTTGTATGTCGAATTAGACGCTTTACCGTTATTAAGTTTGCTAGACTAAAGTACAGTAAAGTATTTCCTGGTCAGTAATTGTTGAGTTAAGATACTGGTCATTGGTTCTGAATTGATTGTTTTCAATTTCAAAGTGGGGATTTGTATTAATCCGTTTAATATGTTCGAATAGTTCATTTATTTCTGGCGATCCGTCAACATTAGATTTTGGTTTCAGCCTTTTAAGGAAATTCCAATATTGTTTTGGGTTATTAGAATACATGTTCCTTAATTTACTTGCATTTATATGTTTATATTGTATTTACTAATATACTAATTCATTGTACGCTTAAATTCCTTACCTAGCACTTTTTAAACGCAATTTATTATTTTCAGTATGATTAAGTCGATACTCGGATTTTGCACTGTAGTAATTTTGCCTTGCCCTAAAGCATAAGGAACAAAACCAAGATTTATTTTAATGACGTGTTATATATATATGCCAATTTTCGGGAACGTTTCAGATGCCGATTTTTAGAATTCTAATTTCATCAGTTACAGTCGATAGCATAATTATAATACTGTTTAAATGATTAACATCTTAATATGTGTAAAACTAGATGTGTAATGCAATTTTAATCGTCCAATAGAGTGCATTATGCCCATCCGAGTAAAATGTATCTGTTTCAATTAGTTCAAAGCTGTTAACTAATAAACCGTCAGCTGTTAAACAAGATAGCCAATAACTGATTTGTCTCAAAAAGTAAAATCCCCAAATGTATCTTCGCCAAACCGACCATTAACAAATACAGTAAAACCTGCGGTAGTGGTCACCTCCATTAAGCAGCCGACCTGTATTAAGTAGCCAGTTGCTATGTTCCCAATTTGCTGTTTTATTATACATTTGACCTCTATTAAGCAGCCACCTGTGCTAAGCAGCCACTTTCTGTGATTCCCTTGGCTGGCTGCTTAAGACAGGTTTGACTGTAAGCGCATTATTATGTGTACACAATTCAATTAACAATTCAATTCAACTGTATTTGCATAATCAGCAAACAAGTTGCCTTTGGCCATTTACAAACACAAAAAACTATGGCAAAGACACCTATAAATACAAATGGTAATGAATATTAAATATATACATGTATATTTATACATTTTCATACAACATACATTTAAGAAACAATTAAAATGTCCAGGTCATTTTTCATTATTAACATACAATCTTTAAATATATTTAGATACTTTTACTTGCAAATGTTTATTTTGTGTCGACATAAGAGTGAAAAATGTACACAAGGCCATGAAATATTGTTAAAATATGTTTTTTCTTACTGTTCTATATGTGTCACAACATAGCATAAAATGATATTCTGATTCAACTGCATGTTGACTACATAACTTACACAATCTGTTTTCACTTTCAATTCCTCTATACCGACCAAATTCAATCTCTAAGTTGTGAGAAAACAATCTTAATCTAGATAAATGTTTTCTTAATTCATCATTGGTAATATTACAAAGATAATCTTCAAATACAAAAACAAAATCTGTTTTATATTTACAATAGTAATCCAATTTTGACATAGTGTTAATAGCTTCTCTCCATTCTTGAATATACTGATCTCGAATTCTACACTGTATAATTGGGTAATAATTTACATCTACGTCATAATTACGTCTTACATTACCAAAACCAAATTGATCGATTACTGAATTAATTCTAGTCGCCCAACAATTCGTATTTACATTTTGAAAGAGATCATTCTACATTTTAAGCATATGTGAATCATTTTTTTCATAATATTTAACCAATTTGATCTTTCTCTTTTTAATTTCTTTTTTTAATTTTTTTATACAAATTTATTTTAGCTCGATTGTGAAACAAGTTATTACAACTTATATTTATCACTCTCGAGACCTCATTCCTGATGGAATCCATCGCCATAAGGGAGAGAGAAGAGGCAATGTGGAATTTAAATGCCTTGCCTAAGGGCATAATCGTAACGGCTCCAGCGGGGCTCGAACTCCAGACCTTTCGCACCTGAGGCGAACGCGCATCCACTGCGCTATCACGACTTCCATCTTTCTCTACAGATGATTGATAATGGGAATCTTCCCAGCTCTCCAAGTACACCACTATTTGGAGTTTGGTGTTTCACTCCAAGGATATATTTACAGAATCTTATAAAAAATTATGTAGTTTATCAACACATTTGAAACTAGTATTATTATATATTCCCCACACTTCAGCACCATACAACAATATTGGTACCACCATTTTGTCAAACAATGAGAGCTTAGTTTTAATATCAAAATTTACTTTATTAATCAATGATAAACGATTATGATAATCTCCAAGCGCTTGATCATGTAGGGATTTTACAGCTCCTGACATATTACCGTGTATGTACATGTTACACCTTGGTACTAACTGTTCTACTCTTTCAATGCTATCTCCATTATGTTAAAGTCAGGATAAACGTTTTGTTTACGCTTTTCAAACACACATATTTTAGTTTTACTAACGTTAATGTTCAAGCCCCATGTTTCTCAATACTGATATATACTATTAATTTGTGCCTGCATGCTTTTCGGATCAGTGGTGGACAAGACCATATCATCGGCAAATAATATCATATATATTGTTAGCAAATCAAGAGCTCTGTCTGTTAACGAATTAATATCCAAATCTCCAATAACATCATTTATAAATAGTATAAATAAGAGGGGGGATAAAGGTTCTCTCTGTACTAGACCGATTGTTACATCAAATAATTTGGACAACTCCACAGTACTTGACAATTTAACGCAATATTGAACAACATTATAAATACATTTGATCATATTGACCATTTTACAGCTGATACCTGTGTCGAATAATGTTACCCATAATGCATCACGATTAACGGTATCAAAGGCTCTCTGATAATCGATGAAAATGCACCACAGCCACACCACGTTTTGATAATACTTTTTGAATAATAGTATGTAACATAAAAATAGCATCAGCTGTAGAACGTCTGTCATGAAACCCATATTGTTTATCATGAAAGATATTTTCTGATTCACACCATTTATTTATACGATTTCTCAATAGCAGTGAGACGATTTTATCAATAACGTTTACTAATGTGATTCCTCTATAATTAAACACAGTTATCAAATATATGATTAAACATACATAAATAAGGCGAAATAAAAGATTTTGTATCAATGAAAACATCAGACACATTATTTTCATAATCACTACTCTTATAACGGTTTAACGTAGAACTTGTTTTTTTTTCTATTTCTTCTACTGTTATTGGTCTATCTAATTGATCGATATTTACAGTTTCGTCCAGTGACACATTGTGACCATTTATATCAAATCGATCTTGAGATTCATTAGAAATATTCGAAAAATGAGTTACAAATTCTTCCAAAGTCACGTTATTAGCAGTGGTAGTATTAGTTTTAAATGTCTTGCTCATATCTGACAATTTAGTTTTCTCTTTATAATAATGACTTGGCATTACGCTTTAGTCCATTGAAAACCCGCTTCCTCTTTTAAAAATGTAATTCATTTTCATCAGACCTATCAAACATAAATCGCCGTTTGGCTGCAAAAAAGTTATGCTTTGCTGTTCTACAATTTTCACCAAACCAAGGAGATTTCTTCTTTGTAAATTTCGGATGACTATTTACTATCCTTGCAAAACATTTAAAACAGATGTCATGAGCTAAATTTGAATACTAGTACTCGTTCATACACTGATCTATATCATATTCTCCCGATAACAATTTGCTATTAATACTAATGCTAAAAATAATAAACAGTTGCGATTTCCTTCTTCTAGAAAAGACTCTTTTTTGGATATATCCCATATTTTACAGAATCATTTTGTGGTAAATCTATACAATAATTCAATGCAAATACAATGATCCGAGAACTCTGTTATATCAAGAACACAACAATCTGTTATATCTTGATAATCCTCATATCCCGTAATGATATAGTCAACTAAACTAGAAACTGGTTTATTTTTTAAAGTAAAGTGAAAAGTACAGCTTCCGTCATCGTGGCGGCCATTTATTATACACATGTCATTTTCGTTACACATATTTAATAGGTTTAACCCAAAACTGTTGATCTGTTGATCTTGATCTAACAGGTAAACTGATCGTCTGCGCATCAGAATGTGGTATATCAACATAACAGTCAAGGTTTAGATTAGGGATATAATCGACCAAGTCACCAGTCCTGTGCGAGAATTTAGGTCACCTACCCAGTAAACAGCACAACGGTCACAATAATTACGTATTTCAAAACAATCAAATTCATATAATGTAGAATTATTGTTTCTATACACAGCTGAATTTTCAGGCGGTATGTAGCTCACACAAAAATAACAATCAGATTTGGCACGAGTAAAATGCTTATCAAGTTTAAACCAAATTATACCTCTCACATCTTAACCAATAAGCTCTAAATAATGTTTATAGCATTCTTTATAATACACAATAACTCTTCTCGTGTATCCCTTTTATTTGACTTTGGACGAGGGCAGTTAAAATTATCAAAACCTTAATTTTAATATTTGTGTTGTTAGAGTTCCATGATTCCACAAATAACAAAATATCAAAATCATTTACAAAGTTAATAAAGTTACCATTATTCAGTTTCGAATTTACATCCACACCTAGCTGTAACCAGAAGTGTACATGTTATTGTTTATGAACAGTTTATCATACGATATGTATGCTGGCTGCAAGTAGAATTCCGACGCCCATTTTGGTGCGCACTCGCCTGATTTAAAACACGGTTTCCACGAGAAGAGGCGGGGTTACCTTGATTGACCACATTTGCGGGATTGATCATTGGTGCACTACGCTGTATTGGCGAATTACTGGCGACCTAGATAATGGTCTATTTTTATATCTGTCATATTTCGATCAGCTATTTTACATGCGAGTTCATGACTGTGTCCCAGTCATCGAATTTGACTTCGTTGTCTCTGGTGATTTTGGCTGGGTATGCTAGAACAACCTTAGCATCGGGGTAGCGATGCCTAATAAATGTATATGTTGGCAATAGGGCTTTCCTAGCACTCGCAATTTCTGGTGGAAAATCTTTGTTTATGTTATAGTCGATATGACGTACTAAATATGCTCTGGACAATATGAATTTCACAACAGTAACATTTTCGAAATCGACTAAGATCGGGCGAGTTTTACCACTCACGAAATGTTCAAGTCTGTATGCACGTTCAATAGGCACAGTCCATTCGATTTCATGGTTGTGTCTCGAGAAGTCAAACACACGACCAGCACAGTTCTCGCCCTTGCTGTCATGCTCTATGGCCTTATATTCGCGATATTTTAGGCGTTGCTCATAAGAGGATATTTTGTTCTCGATGTCGAAAATAACCTTACTGTAAACAAACTGCAAACACTGGTCAAGCTGAATTTCAATAGCCTAGGTTTTTCAATTCAGAGTAAATAGCAGAGAGTTTATCATCTGTAGATAGGCAATTATATTGGTCCTTAGATATTTCATTGCTTCCTGTGTTTATACGCGCACGCTTGCCACGTTGAACCACTCTGGACGAGTGTTCATCAAACAAGTGGTCAGTTTCTGAGTCACTTTGTCCTTGATTGTCTATAAGATCTAGCGATTCATAACGGTTTTGAGTCAATACACTGGACTGTACCTGGGATATACCCACTCCTGGTTGACTGGCACTATCGTTCATGTTTTTATATTGTGTTTAGCATTCAAACAGTTTAGCAGTAAGAAACAATTAAATCGATCAATTTATTCTTGGATGTAAATAAGGTCTTCCATCTTGGTCGCTACCGGAAGTGGAAAAAACAATGTATCACTTTAAATAACCACATTTGCCTTTTGTTTTTTTCGCATCTTTTATGTATGTAACGTGCACATATAGTCAATTAAGCTAGAAATATACGTGGATATCACGAGTTATGCTCCATTGTACCCTGCCGCTTAGCAACCAGACTAATAATATATAATCTGCTGATTAAGGCACGCAGCATGTTGATTGAGCTTATTTACCCTCGCCACCGGCGAACCATGTGGGCGAGCGATCAGCATGTTGTATATTGGGATGGCTATTTATGACGAACTGCATTCCACAGTGCAAACATTGATGACACTTTTTTAGTTCAAACCTGCTGGACTGGCGACAACGGCCTTGCTGTCTGTAGACATGTGTGTATTTAATGAATCACGTTTGCATTGTAAGATGAAAGTTAAAAATGTGCAATTGAATTGTTATATTTCTAGTTTTATGTTTCATATTGCTCCGAACAATATTATTTGTGATATTGCTGTCAAAGCAAAGCCTGAATGTGCAAACACATGCTGATTAAAATGTGTGTGACCATTTCATAACAGCGTTTCACAATTACCTTCATTTGTTATGCAAATTAACTGAAATTTCATACATAGATGAAACGTGTGGAATGAAATGTGGAAGTCATGATAGCGCAGTGGATGCACGTTCGCTTCAGGTGCGAAAGGTCCGGAGTTCGAGCCCCACTGGAGCCGTTACGATTGTGCCCTTAGGCAAGGCATTTAAATCCCACGTTGCCTATTCTCTCTCCCTCGTGGCGATGGATCCCATCAGGAATGAGGTCTCGAGAGTGATTTATATCAGTTGAAATAACTTGTTTCGCAATCGAGCTAAAATAAATTTGTATAAACTATAGATGAAACGCAGAAAAAACGTGTTAAAATACTGTCTGTATATTTTGCCTTGTCAGTCATATGTTTAACACAGATACCATTAATTAAGCTTCTGTAACACCGATACCATTAATGCAACCACATTAAGTTTCTGTAACACCAATACCATTAATGCAACCACATTAAGCTTCTGTAACACCAATACCATTAATGCAACCACATTAAGCTTCTGTAACACCAATACCATTAATGCAACCACATTGAGCTTCTGTAACACCAATACCATTAATGCAACCACATTGAGCTTCTGTAACACCAATACCATTAATGCAACCACATTGAGCTTCTGTAACAACAATACCATTAATGCAACCACATTGAGCTTCTGTAACACCAATACCATTAATGCAACCACATTGAGCTTCTGTAACACCAATACCATTAATGCAACCCCATTGAGCTTCTGTAACACCGAGATCATTACTTTACCCGCATTGAGTTTCTGTAACACAAAGACAATTAATTCATCCGCATTGAGTCTCTGTAACACAAAGACAATTAATGCATCCGCATTGAGTCTCTGTAACACAAAGACAATTAATGCATCCACATTGAGTTTCTGTAACACCGAGACCATTAAATGCATCCGCATTGAGCTTCTGTAACACCGAGACCATTAACTGCATCCGCATTGAGCTTCTGTAACACCGATACCATTAACTGCATCCGCATTGAGCTTCTGTAACACCGAGACCATTAATTCATCCGCATTGAGCTTCTGTAACACCGAGACCATTAATTCATCCGCATTGAGCTTCTGTAACACCGAGACCATTAATTCATCCGCATTGAGCTTCTGTAACACCGAGACCATTAATTCATCCGCATTGAGCTTCTGTAACACCGAGACCATTAATTCATCCGCATTGAGCTTCTGTAACACCGATACCATTAATTCATCCGCATTGAGCTTTTGTAACACCAAGACCATTAAATGCATCCGCATTGAGCTTCTGTAACACCGAGACCATTAAATGCATCCGCATTGAGCTTCTGTAACACCGAGCCCATTAATACATCCGGATTGAGCTTTTGTAACACCGAGACCATTAGATGCATCCGGATTGAGCATCTGTGACACCGAGCCCATTAATACATCCGGATTGAGCATCTGTAACACCGAGACCATTAAATGCATCTGCATTGAGCTTCTGTAACACCGATACCATTAATTCATCCGCACTGAGCTTCTGTAACACCGATACCATTAATTCATCCGCACTGAGCTTCTGTAACACCAATACCATTAAATGCATCCGCATTGAGCTTCTGTAACACCGAGACCATTAATTCATCTGCATATATCTCACCATCGGGCAAAAGAACGAGGCTCAATCCTCGGGTTGGATTTCCTTATCTGCAACTCTTGGAAACGCTAGATTCACTTTATATGCAAAATAAGTGCAAGGGAGCGTTAGCGAACCGCAGCAATTGTATATAATATTTATACGTATATGTGATCAATAAGATACTTACACTTTGCGACTCCCACAATTACATCATTACTTTGATCTCGATGCTCATGCAGTGAGTGTACATTGTGTACGTATGCACACCTCTCCGCTTATTGAGAGTCTTCTCTGTCCAATTTTACATCAGTTGCGCATGCGCCATGGATATATGTACTCACTCACATTCACTTATTGGCAGTCTGCTCCGCCCACTTTTACATCAGCTGCGCATGGACAAACTGTCTGCATTTCTGTCCAATATCAAAAATAGGCATACACTCAATAAGTAACATATTTGGTCCATAAAATACAAACGTCGCAATATGGAAATAAGTTACCCGTTTGTAAACGAAATATAGGCTTTTGATTGGTTTACAAACTATGGCAACTGTAAGGAGAATTACTACGACGTGCATGTTTATAGTGTTGGGAACTAGCATTGGTCTATATTGGAGTATTTTTCAAACCAGAAATGGAAATAACCTGGATTGCATCATATAATTAACCTCGACAAATGTTCACATGATTAGTCTAAGAGTATAGTGTAGCATTCAGAAGATGTGAGATCTAAACCAAAATGTTCGTATATTTTCAGAGTGACATGGAGTATCGTTCCCGGAGTTCAACTGCTCTGATCAGTGGTGTTATTTGCTTGACGTTAGCAATAACAACACCAATGCCTATCTCGGAAGGGAACTACAACATTGATCTTGTTAGCTCGCTATATTTCGATGCATGCAAGCTTTGTTTAACTGTTTCGGACAACGATGCTTGCGAACATTGTCTTTCGACAATTATACCAGTAAAGAGTATGGTTGGAAAAAGAGGTGGTGTGTATTATCCTCTACTGAGAGGTGGATATCCCAAGAGAGCCTACCGCCCGTTTTATAACCCCCTTAATAGGGGCGGGTATTTGAAAAAGTCGTATTCTCCATCTGCCAATGTGTACCATCCGTTTTTGAGAGGGGGATACCGTGGTCCAATTTTGCCACAGAGTTACTGGAACACAGATGACGAAGATGACGAGCCCTAAGATTCACTCAAACATGCATCCACACAATTTATAGAAAGTATCCTGATGAACTAAAACAGGTGTTTTAATGTACAATATGTGCATATGTGATACCAATTGTTTTCTCCACACATTTCAATTATCAGTGAGAACATCTAGTTCTACTGCTTACAGTAACATAGTATACCAAAACATACATTTCATAAACAGGGGAATGGGCTGGGTAGCAAGTTCTACCGACATTAGTTAAGGCCCTACCGAATATGATATTTTACTAAGTGGAACTTCAACATCAGAAATTGAACGTTGAATCGGATGGGCATGTATGGTTATATTGTTAATACCTGTGTTGGAACTGTGTAATGCCAGGTGCTATACTTATACCTTACATAGATATAAATAACTACGATATGTAACGACACAGACATTGGGTTTGACAATCTGAATTCTTATCTGACGTCGAAGGAGTTGGTTACAACTTGATGTCACTGAGACCAGCCAATCAGGATGCTTCAATTTGGAAGCAATATGCAGATGCTTACTGAACATATTTACCAAACAAGGAAGAGCAACGTTTCGTTAAATAATGCAGATATGTTTAATATATCAATCTCAAGGAGAGTAACTAATTACATAGGAATACAGCCACGTTTCGTACACACATCGCTGCGGGTACGTCGGCGAGCAATCACAAGTTGACCACTATACCATGTAGCGTCATCGCAACAGCCCAAATAACCGCAATAAACCCAACAAACGGAACGCAAATAAGTCTAATATAGAGGATAGTTCTGCAAGATTGGGATTTATTTCATCTAGTGATAATCGAAATTTGCATTTACACCAGTGGCTTTATCCCCGAGCGGAAAACATTACTTGGATGCCTGAGATACTGCTAGGAGGGGTACCCGGCGTCTTCCAACACCAATAACCATGTGACCCAAGCTAAAGGCTCGATAGCTTTTGATGCACTTGATTATTGAGCTTCTTTTTTCTCACCGCCGATACACTTACAAAATATGCCAGCCTATATACGCGCATCAATGGAGTATGAATTTATTTTAAAGAGATGAGGTCATTGGAATGTGATATTTTTCTCGTATTGATTATGGTTGTCACTTAAATATAAACACCACGTACATGTTAAATAGCTTAAAGGTTTTTTTTTAATGCTAACCTTTTCCATCCAGCATGTAAAACATTTATGTTCATAAAACAATGAAATAATAAATAACACGATTTAAAGGGAGATCAGTCGCACTGTGATTAATGTTGTGGTGGTCACGCGAACAACACATGTTTAGTAACGATACGTCATTGGTTGCATCATCTATACCATATGGCTATTCTCAGAATGACGTTATCCAATGAATTGATACATATTTGGAAACGGAAACTGCTTGTTCGTTATATCTAATTAACATACCTTAGTCACCTTGTTTACCTGATTGGACATATTTAACTCATACCCCCAAAACGTAACCATCGCCTGTCTAGGTGAAAACTATTTATATTTTATAAATTAGTACTTGAACAACTATTAACTTACACATTTTGCTCTTTATATTTGTCTGCTAATAAAAATTATATGTTTTCATTAATGTGTTTGTTCATTTAACATATTTAGCCAAAGAAAAATATTTACATCGCTATTGCATTTCCTTCAATGAACGTATGTGCCCTGTATCTTATGAATTTCCTCACTAATAATATGCAGCTGACATGCGCACTCGAAGATACAGGCATGTAAATTCACAGTGTTGGTCAGTGTTCCTCGCAAGGCGTTTCTTACAGTTTATGCTGTTCCAAGGATGGTCTATTTACCAGGTCCGGCACACGGTAAGTCGCACATCTGGACTAAATACATTTTAAATGCAAGTTGTGCTATATTTTCCTTGTGCCATTGAAAATAATAATTAAATTAAATGTAAATGTAAGGAATGAATCGCAGGTTAATAGTTTCCATCTGGAATGAATGAATGAATGGTGTTTTACGGCGCATCGACATCTAAGGTCATGTAGCGCGCATTAAAGTTATGTTTATTGTCGAGTGTATGAAATAAAATTCTATATAAGTATATGCATTACGTAAAAATTAATACTAAGAAGTTATAAAGACGTAAGATTAATTACAGGTAATATATGAATAGTAGTGTAATCCAGCAATGAGTGATGTATTGTAATAGTGAATGAATTGTAAATGCCAATTGTCAAAAAAAATGGTGTATTCTAGTAGTGGATGATATGCAAATGTCGGCAAAAAAATAAAAAAACCTTTCTTAAATTATTTTCCATACTTGCTTTTCTGGCAGTGAGCACTGGGGAAATGTACGACTGTAAGGCAGCGTATTCCAGCAGTCGAAAATGTAATACAGCAGTGATAGTGAATGATTTGCAAATGCCAAATTTCGGAAAAACAATTATAAAAAATAATAATAATTTTTTTCGAAAATTGCTTAGTTGGGTAACCGGAAACAGGCAAATATACTTACTTCAGTGATGAGTACTGTGGTTTAGCGATGAGCGGCTCATTCCAGTGCTGTATTGCTGTACTGCTGTGTGGGTAGTGCTATCCAGAAGACAGTGATGTATTGTAATCGTGAATGATGTGCCAATTGTCAAAAATAAATAAATAAAATTAATAAATAAAACAAAATATTATTTCCGTACTTGCTTTTCTGGCAGTGAGCAGTGGGGATTGTACAGGTAGTGTATTCCAGCAGTGGGTAGTGTACTCCAGCAGTGAGTGGTGTATTCCATCAGTGGGTGGTGTATTCCAGCAGTGGGTAGTGTAATCCAGCAGTGAGTGGTGTATTCCAGCAGTGGGTAGTGTATTCCAGCAGTGGGTAGTGTATTCCAGCAGTGGGAAGTGTATTCCAGCAGTGGGTAGTATATTCCAGCAGTGGGTAGTGTATTCCAGCAGTGGGTAGTGTATTCCAGCAATGGGTGGTGTATTACAGCAGTGGGTGGTGTATTCCAGCAGTGGGTAGAGTATTCCAGCAGTGGGTAGTGTATTCCAGCAGTGGGTAGTGTATTCCAGCAGTGGGTAGTGTATTCCAGCAGTGGGTGGTATAATCCAGCAGTGGGTAGTGTATTCCAGCAGTGAGTAGTGTATTCCAGCAGTGTGTAGTGTATTCCAGCAGTGGGTGATGTAATCCACAGTGGGTGGTGTATTCCAGCAGTGGGTGGTGTAATCCAGCAGTGGGTGGTGTATTTCAGCAGTGGGTGGTGTATTCAAGCAGAGGGTAGTGTAATACAGCAGTGGGTGGTGTAATCCAGCAGTGGGTGGTGTAATCCAGCAGTGGGTTGTGTAATCCAGCAGTGGATAGTGTAATCCAGCAGTGGGTGGTGTAATCCAGCAGTGGGTAGTGTATTCCAGCAGTAGGTTGTGTATTCCAGCAGTGGGTGGTGTAATCCAGCAGTGGGTAGTGTATTCCAACAGTGGGTGGTGTAATCCAGCAGTGGGTGGTGTATTCCAGCAGTGGGTGGTGTATTCCAGCAGTGGGTAGTATATTCCAGCAGTTGGTTGTGTAATCCAGCAGTGGGTAGTGAATTCCAGCAGTGGGTGGTGTATTCCAGCAGAGAGTAGTGTAATCCAGCAGTGGGTAGTGTATTCCAGCAGTGGGTAGTGTATTCCAGCAGTAGGTAGTGTAATCCAGCAGTGGGTAGTGTAATCCAGCCGTGGGTGGTGTAATCCAGCAGTGGGTAGTGTACTCCAGCAGTGGATAGTGTATTCCAGCAGTGTGTAGTGTATTCCAGCAGTGGGTGGTGTAATCCAGCAGTGGGTAGTGTATTCCAGCAGTGGGTAGTGTATTCCAGCAGTAGGTAGTGTAATCCAGCAGTGGGTAGGGTAATCCAGCCGTGGGTGGTGTAATCCAGCAGTGGGTAGTGTACTCCAGCAGTGGATAGTGTATTCCAGCAGTGTGTAGTGTATTCCAGCAGTGGGTGGTGTAATCCAGCAGTGGGTAGTGTATTCCAGCAGTGGGTAGTGTATTCCAGCAGTAGGTAGTGTAATCCAGCAGTGGGTAGGGTAATCCAGCCGTGGGTGGTGTAATCCAGCAGTGGGTAGTGTACTCCAGCAGTGGATAGTGTATTCCAGCAGTGTGTAGTGTATTCCAGCAGTGGGTGGTGTAATCCAGCAGTGGGTAGTGTATTCCAGCAGTGAGTAGTGTATTCCAGCAGTGGGTATTTTTTTTATTTATTTTTTTGAGCCATGTTTAAGATCCGTTTATTTTCCTCGTCGTAGGTAGCAAGCGGGTCGAGGCCATCCCACTTGTACCTTACAAAGAACATAGTAATGAAATTTGTACAAAACAGTTACATTTACATATGTATACAATACATTACATAATTCAATATATAAGAATGTTATGTTTAGACAAAGCATGTGAAAAAACAGAGAAAAATTAACACAAAAAATAGAAAAATAATAGTCTTGTCTAAATATCGCAAGAGAGAAAGAAAAAAAAAAGAGAGAGAGATCTACTTCGGCTTGTTATATATATTGAATAAAATTACCAAGCAGTGGGTATTGTATTCCAGCAGTGGGTAGTGTATTCCAGCATTGGGTATTGTATTCCAACAGTGGGAAGTGTATTCCAGCAGAATTGGGTAGTATATTCCAGCAGTGGGTAGTGTATTCCAGCAGTGCGTGGTGTATTCCAGCAGTGGGTGGTGTATTCCAGCAGTGGGTAGTGTATTCCAGCAGTGGGTTATGTATTCCAGCAGTGGGTGGTGTAATCCAGCAGTGGGTAGTGTATTCCAGCAGTGGGTGGTGTATTCCAGCAGTGGGTAGTGTAATCCAGCAGTGGGTAGTGTATTCCAGCAGTGGGTAGTGTATTCCAGCAGTGGGTAGTGTATTCCAGCAGTGGGTAGTGTATTCCAGCAGTGGGTGGTGTATTCCAGCAGTGGGTGGTGTATTCCAGCAGTGGGTAGTGTATTCCAGCAGTGGGTAGTGTATTCCAGCAGTGGGTAGTGTATTCCAGCAGTGGGTGGTGTATTCCAGCAGTGGGTAGTGTATTCCAGCAGTGGGTAGTGTATTCCAGCAGTGGGTAGTGTATTCCAGCAGTGGGTAGTGTATTCCAGCAGTGGGTAGTGTATTCCAGCAGTGGGTGGTGTATTCCAGCAGTGGGTAGTGTAATCCAGCAGAGAGTGGTGTATTCCAGCAGTGGGTAGTGTATTCCAGCAGTGGGTGGTATAATCCAGCAGTGGGTAGTGTATTCCAGCAGTGAGTAGTGTATTCCAGCAGTGTGTAGTGTATTCCATCAGTGGGAAGTGTATTCCAGCAGTGGGTAGTGTAATCCAGCATTGGGTAGTGTATTCCAACAGTGGGTGGTGTAATCCAGCAGTGGGTGGTGTATTCCAGCAGTGGGTGGTGTATTCCAGCAGTGGGTGGTGTAATCCAGCAGTGGGTAGTGTAATCCAGAAGTGGGTGGTGTATTCCAGCAGTGGGTGGTGTAATCCAGCAGTGGGTGGTGTATTCCAGCAGTGCGTGGAGTAATCCAGCAGTGGGTGGTGTATTCCAGCAGTGGGTATTGTAATCCAGCAGTGGGTGGTGTATTCCAGCAGTGGGTGGTGTAATCCAGCAGTGGGTGGTGTATTTCAGCAGTGGATGGTGTATTCCAGCAGAGGGTAGTGTAATACAGCAGTGGGTGGTGTAATCCAGCAGTGGGTAGTGTAATCCAGCAGTGGGTTGTGTAATCCAGCAGTGGGTAGTGTAATCCAGCAGTGGGTGGTGTAATCCAGCAGTGGGTAGTGTATTCCAGCAGTGGGTTGTGTATTCCAGCAGTTGGTGGTGTAATCCAGCAGTGGGTAGTGTATTCCAACAGTGGGTGGTGTAATCCAGCAGTGGGTGGTGTATTCCAGCAGTGGGTGGTGTATTCCAGCAGTGGGTAGTATATTCCAGCAGTGGGTTGTGTATTCCAGCAGTGGGTGGTGTAATCCAGCAGTGGGTAGTGTATTCCAGCAGTGGGTGGTGTATTCCAGCAGTGGGTAGTGTAATCCAGCAGTGGGTAGTGTATTCCAGCAGTGGGTAGTGTATTCCAGCAGTAGGTAGTGTATTCCAGCAGTGGGTAGTTTATTCCAGCAGTGGGTAGTGTAATCCAGCCGTGGGTGGTGTAATCCAGCAGTGGGTAGTGTACTCCAGCAGTGGGTAGTGTATTCCAGCAGTGTGTAGTGTATTCCAGCAGTGGGTATTGTATTCCAGCAGTGGGTAGTGTATTCCAGCATTGGGTAGTGTATTCCAGCAGTGGGTAGTGTATTCCAGCAGTGGGTAGTGTATTCCAGCAGTGGGTAGTGTATTCCAGCAGTGGGTAGTGTATTCCAGCAGTGGGTGGTGTATTCCAGCAGTGGGTGGTGTATTCCAGCAGTGGGTAGTGTATTCCAGCAGTGGGTAGTGTATTCCAGCAGTGGGTGGTGTATTCCAGCAGTGGGTAGTGTATTCCAGCAGTGGGTGGTGTATTCCAGCAGTGGGTAGTGTAATCCAGCAGTGGGTAGTGTATTCCAGCAGTGGGTAGTGTATTCCAGCAGTGGGTAGTGTATTCCAGCAGTGGGTAGTGTATTCCAGCAGTGGGTGGTGTATTCCAGCAGTGGGTAGTGTATTCCAGCAGTGGGTAGTGTAATACAGCAGTGGGTGGTGTAATCCAGCAGTGGGTAGTGTAATCCAGCAGTGGGTTGTGTAATCCAGCAGTGGGTAGTGTAATCCAGCAGTGGGTGGTGTAATCCAGCAGTGGGTAGTGTATTCCAGCAGTGGGTTGTGTATTCCAGCAGTTGGTGGTGTAATCCAGCAGTGGGTAGTGTATTCCAACAGTGGGTGGTGTAATCCAGCAGTGGGTGGTGTATTCCAGCAGTGGGTGGTGTATTCCAGCAGTGGGTAGTATATTCCAGCAGTGGGTTGTGTATTCCAGCAGTGGGTGGTGTAATCCAGCAGTGGGTAGTGTATTCCAGCAGTGGGTGGTGTATTCCAGCAGTGGGTAGTGTAATCCAGCAGTGGGTAGTGTATTCCAGCAGTGGGTAGTGTATTCCAGCAGTAGGTAGTGTATTCCAGCAGTGGGTAGTTTATTCCAGCAGTGGGTAGTGTAATCCAGCCGTGGGTGGTGTAATCCAGCAGTGGGTAGTGTACTCCAGCAGTGGGTAGTGTATTCCAGCAGTGTGTAGTGTATTCCAGCAGTGGGTTGTGTAATCCAGCAGTGGGTAGTGTATTCCAGCAGTGAGTAGTGTATTCCAGCAGTGGGTATTGTATTCCAGCAGTGGGTAGTGTATTCCAGCATTGGGTAGTGTATTCCAGCAGTGGGTAGTGTATTCCAGCAGTGGGTAGTGTATTCCAGCAGTGGGTAGTGTATTCCAGCAGTGGGTAGTGTATTCCAGCAGTGGGTGGTGTATTCCAGCAGTGGGTGGTGTATTCCAGCAGTGGGTAGTGTATTCCAGCAGTGGGTTATGTATTCCAGCAGTGGGTGGTGTAATCCAGCAGTGGGTAGTGTATTCCAGCAGTGGGTGGTGTATTCCAGCAGTGGGTAGTGTAATCCAGCAGTGGGTAGTGTATTCCAGCAGTGGGTAGTGTATTCCAGCAGTGGGTAGTGTATTCCAGCAGTGGGTAGTGTATTCCAGCAGTGGGTAGTGTATTCCAGCAGTGGGTAGTGTATTCCAGCAGTGGGTAGTGTATTCCAGCAGTGGGTGGTGTATTCCAGCAGTGGGTAGTGTATTCCAGCAGTGGGTGGTGTATTCCAGCAGTGGGTAGTGTATTCCAGCAGTGGGTAGTGTATTCCAGCAGTGGGTAGTGTATTCCAGCAGTGGGTAGTGTATTCCAGCAGTGGGTAGTGTATTCCAGCAGTGGGTAGTGTATTCCAGCAGTGGGTGGTGTATTCCAGCAGTGGGTAGTGTATTCCAGCAGTGGGTAGTGTATTCCAGCAGTGGGTAGTGTATTCCAGCAGTGGGTGGTGTATTCCAGCAGTGGGTGGTGTATTCCAGCAGTGGGTAGTGTATTCCAGCAGTGGGTAGTGTATTCCAGCAGTGGGTAGTGTATTCCAGCAGTGGGTAGTGTATTCCAGCAGTGGGTAGTGTATTCCAGCAGTGGGTGGTGTATTCCAGCAGTGGGTAGTGTAATCCAGCAGTGGGTGGTGTATTCCAGCAGTGGGTAGTGTATTCCAGCAGTGGGTAGTGTATTCCAGCAGTGGGTAGTGTATTCCAGCAGTGGGTAGTGTATTCCAGCAGTGGGTAGTGTAATCCAGCAGTGGGTAGTGTATTCCAGCAGTGGGTGGTGTAATCCAGCAGTGGGTGGTGTATTCCAGCAGTGGGTAGTGTATTCCAGCAGTGGGTGGTGTAATCCAGCAGTGGGTAGTGTAATCCAGCAGTGGGTGGTGTATTCCAGCAGTGGGTAGTGTAATCCAGCAGTGGGTGGTGTATTCCAGCAGTGGGTAGTGTATTCCAGCAGTGGGTTGTGTATTCCAGCAGTGGGTAGTGTAATCCAGCAGTGGGTAGTGTATTCCAGCAGTGGGTGGTGTAATCCAGCAGTGGGTAGTGTATTCCAGCAGTGGGTAGTGTATTCCAGCAGTGGGTAGTGTATTCCAGCAGTGGGTTGTGTATTCCAGCAGTGGGTGGTGTAATCCAGCAGTGGGTAGTGTATTCCAGCAGTGGGTAGTGTATTCCAGCAGTGGGTAGTGTATTCCAGCAGGAGTAGTGTATTCCAGCAGTGGGTAGTGTATTCCAGCAGTGGGTAGTGTAATCCAGCAGTGGGTGGTGTAATCCAGCAGTGGGTAGTGTATTCCAGCAGTGGGTAGTGTATTCCAGCAGTGGGTAGTGTATTCCAGCAGTGGGTGGTGTAATCCAGCAGTGGGTAGTGTATTCCAGCAGTGAGTAGTGTATTCCAGCAGTGGGTAGTGTATTCCAGCAGTGGGTAGTGTATTCCAGCATTGGGTAGTGTATTCCAGCAGTGGGTAGTGTATTCCAGCAGTGGGTAGTGTATTCCAGCAGTG
This sequence comes from Archivesica marissinica, assembly GCA_014843695.1. Classification (NCBI taxonomy): domain Eukaryota; kingdom Metazoa; phylum Mollusca; class Bivalvia; order Venerida; family Vesicomyidae; genus Archivesica; species Archivesica marissinica. The sequence goes on from CM026399.1 coordinate 50,972,595, forward strand.
GGTAGTGTATTCCAGCAGTGGGTGGTGTATTCCAGCAGTGGGTAGTGTATTCCAGCAGTGGGTAGTGTATTCCAGCAGTGGGTGGTGTATTCCAGCAGTGGGTGGTGTATTCCAGCAGTGGGTAGTGTATTCCAGCAGTGGGTTATGTATTCCAGCAGTGGGTGGTGTATTCCAGCAGTGGGTAGTGTATTCCAGCAGTGGGTGGTGTATTCCAGCAGTGGGTAGTGTAATCCAGCAGTGGGTAGTGTATTCCAGCAGTGGGTAGTGTATTCCAGCAGTGGGTAGTGTATTCCAGCAGTGGGTTGTGTATTCCAGCAGTGGGTAGTGTATTCCAGCAGTGGGTAGTGTATTCCAGCAGTGGGTGGTGTATTCCAGCAGTGGGTAGTGTATTCCAGCAGTGGGTAGTGTATTCCAGCAGTGGGTTGTGTATTCCAGCAGTGGGTAGTGTATTCCAGCAGTGGGTAGTGTATTCCAGCAGTGGGTAGTGTATTCCAGCAGTGGGTAGTGTATTCCAGCAGTGGGTAGTGTATTCCAGCAGTGGGTAGTGTATTCCAGCAGTGGGTAGTGTATTCCAGCAGTGGGTAGTGTATTCCAGCAGTGGGTAGTGTATTCCAGCAGTGGGTAGTGTAATCCAGCAGTGGGTAGTGTATTCCAGCAGTGGGTAGTGTATTCCAGCAGTGGGTAGTGTATTCCAGCAGTGGGTAGTGTATTCCAGCAGTGGGTGTGTAATCCAGCAGTGGGTGGTGTATTCCAGCAGTGGGTAGTGTATTCCAGCAGTGGGTGGTGTATTCCAGCAGTGGGTAGTGTAATCCAGCAGTGGGTAGTGTATTCCAGCAGTGGGTAGTGTATTCCAGCAGTGGGTAGTGTATTCCAGCAGTGGGTGGTGTATTCCAGCAGTGGGTAGTGTATTCCAGCAGTGGGTGGTGTATTCCAGCAGTGGGTAGTGTATTCCAGCAGTGGGTGGTGTATTCCAGCAGTGGGTAGTGTATTCCAGCAGTGGGTAGTGTATTCCAGCAGTGGGTGGTGTATTCCAGCAGTGGGTAGTGTATTCCAGCAGTGGGTGGTGTATTCCAGCAGTGGGTAGTGTAATCCAGCAGTGGGTAGTGTATTCCAGCAGTGGGTAGTGTATTCCAGCAGTGGGTAGTGTATTCCAGCAGTGGGTAGTGTATTCCAGCAGTGGGTAGTGTATTCCAGCAGTGGGTAGTGTATTCCAGCAGTGGGTAGTGTATTCCAGCAGTGGGTAGTGTATTCCAGCAGTGGGTGGTGTATTCCAGCAGTGGGTAGTGTATTCCAGCAGTGGGTAGTGTATTCCAGCAGTGGGTGGTGTATTCCAGCAGTGGGTGGTGTATTCCAGCAGTGAGTAGTGTATTCCAGCAGTGGGTTATGTATTCCAGCAGTGGGTGGTGTAATCCAGCAGTGGGTAGTGTATTCCAGCAGTGGGTGGTGTATTCCAGCAGTGGGTAGTGTATTCCAGCAGTGGGTAGTGTATTCCAGCAGTGGGTAGTGTATTCCAGCAGTGGGTGGTGTATTCCAGCAGTGGGTAGTGTATTCCAGCAGTGGGTAGTGTATTCCAGCAGTGGGTAGTGTATTCCAGCAGTGGGTGGTGTATTCCAGCAGTGGGTAGTGTATTCCAGCAGTGGGTAGTGTATTCCAGCAGTGGGTAGTGTATTCCAGCAGTGGGTAGTGTATTCCAGCAGTGGGTAGTGTATTCCAGCAGTGGGTAGTGTATTCCAGCAGTGGGTAGTGTATTCCAGCAGTGGGTAGTGTATTCCAGCAGTGGGTAGTGTATTCCAGCAGTGGGTAGTGTATTCCAGCAGTGGGTAGTGTATTCCAGCAGTGGGTAGTGTATTCCAGCAGTGGGTAGTGTATTCCAGCAGTGGGTTGTGTATTCCAGCAGTGGGTGGTGTAATCCAGCAGTGGGTAGTGTATTCCAGCAGTGGGTAGTGTATTCCAGCAGTGGGTAGTGTAATCCAGCAGTGGGTAGTGTATTCCAGCAGTGGGTAGTGTATTCCAGCAGTGGGTAGTGTATTCCAGCAGTGGGTAGTGTATTCCAGCAGTGGGTAGTGTATTCCAGCAGTGGGTAGTGTATTCCAGCAGTGGGTAGTGTATTCCAGCAGTGGGTGGTGTATTCCAGCAGTGGGTAGTGTATTCCAGCAGTGGGTAGTGTATTCCAGCAGTGGGTGGTGTATTCCAGCAGTGGGTGGTGTATTCCAGCAGTGGGTAGTGTATTCCAGCAGTGGGTAGTGTATTCCAGCAGTGGGTAGTGTATTCCAGCAGTGGGTAGTGTATTCCAGCAGTGGGTAGTGTATTCCAGCAGTGGGTAGTGTATTCCAGCAGTGGGTAGTGTAATCCAGCAGTGGGTAGTGTATTCCAGCAGTGGGTAGTGTATTCCAGCAGTGGGTGGTGTATTCCAGCAGTGGGTGGTGTATTCCAGCAGTGGGTAGTGTATTCCAGCAGTGGGTAGTGTATTCCAGCAGTGGGTAGTGTATTCCAGCAGTGGGTAGTGTATTCCAGCAGTGGGTAGTGTATTCCAGCAGTGGGTGGTGTATTCCAGCAGTGGGTAGTGTAATCCAGCAGAGGGTGGTGTATTCCAGCAGTGGGTAGTGTATTCCAGCAGTGGGTGGTATAATCCAGCAGTGGGTAGTGTATTCCAGCAGTGAGTAGTGTATTCCAGCAGTGTGTAGTGTATTCCAGCAGTGGGTAGTGTATTCCAGCAGTGGGTAGTGTAATCCAGCAGTGGGTAGTGTATTCCAGCAGTGGGTGGTGTAATCCAGCAGTGGGTGGTGTATTCCAGCAGTGGGTGGTGTATTCCAGCAGTGGGTGGTGTAATCCAGCAGTGGGTAGTGTAATCCAGCAGTGGGTGGTGTATTCCAGCAGTGGGTGGTGTAATCCAGCAGTGGGTGGTGTATTCCAGCAGTGCGTGGTGTACTCCAGCAGTGGGTGGTGTATTCCAGCAGTGGGTATTGTAATCCAGCAGTGGGTGGTGTATTCCAGCAGTGGGTGGTGTAATCCAGCAGTGAGTAGTGTATTCCAGCAGTGGGTAGTGTATTCCAGCAGTGGGTAGTGTATTCCAGCAGTGGGTTGTGTATTCCAGCAGTGGGTAGTGTATTCCAGCAGTGGGTGGTGTATTCCAGCAGTGGGTAGTGTATTCCAGCAGTGGGTAGTGTATTCCAGCAGTGGGTAGTGTATTCCAGCAGTGGGTAGTGTATTCCAGCAGTGGGTGGTGTATTCCAGCAGTGGGTAGTGTAATCCAGCAGAGAGTGGTGTATTCCAGCAGTGGGTAGTGTATTCCAGCAGTGGGTGGTATAATCCAGCAGTGGGTAGTGTATTCCAGCAGTGAGTAGTGTATTCCAGCAGTGTGTAGTGTATTCCATCAGTGGGAAGTGTATTCCAGCAGTGGGTAGTGTAATCCAGCATTGGGTAGTGTATTCCAACAGTGGGTAGTGTAATCCAGCAGTGGGTGGTGTATTCCAGCAGTGGGTGGTGTAATCCAGCAGTGGGTAGTGTAATCCAGAAGTGGGTGGTGTATTCCAGCAGTGGGTGGTGTAATCCAGCAGTGGGTGGTGTATTCCAGCAGTGCGTGGAGTAATCCAGCAGTGGGTGGTGTATTCCAGCAGTGGGTATTGTAATCCAGCAGTGGGTGGTGTATTCCAGCAGTGGGTGGTGTAATCCAGCAGTGGGTGGTGTATTTCAGCAGTGGATGGTGTATTCCAGCAGAGGGTAGTGTAATACAGCAGTGGGTGGTGTAATCCAGCAGTGGGTAGTGTAATCCAGCAGTGGGTTGTGTAATCCAGCAGTGGGTAGTGTAATCCAGCAGTGGGTGGTGTAATCCAGCAGTGGGTAGTGTATTCCAGCAGTGGGTAGTGTATTCCAGCAGTGGGTATTGTAATCCAGCAGTGGGTGGTGTATTCCAGCAGTGGGTGGTGTAATCCAGCAGTGGGTGGTGTATTTCAGCAGTGGATGGTGTATTCCAGCAGAGGGTAGTGTAATACAGCAGTGGGTGGTGTAATCCAGCAGTGGGTAGTGTAATCCAGCAGTGGGTTGTGTAATCCAGCAGTGGGTAGTGTAATCCAGCAGTGGGTGGTGTAATCCAGCAGTGTGTAGTGTATTCCAGCAGTGGGTTGTGTATTCCAGCAGTGGGTAGTGTATTCCAACAGTGTGTGGTGTAATCCAGCAGTGGGTGGTGTATTCCAGCAGTGGGTGGTGTATTCCAGCAGTGGGTAGTATATTCCAGCAGTGGGTTGTGTATTCCAGCAGTGGGTGGTGTAATCCAGCAGTGGGTAGTGTATTCCAGCAGTGGGTGGTGTATTCCAGCAGTGGGTAGTGTAATCCAGCAGTGGGTAGTGTATTCCAGCAGTGGGTAGTGTATTCCAGCAGTAGGTAGTGTATTCCAGCAGTGGGTAGTTTATTCCAGCAGTGGGTAGTGTAATCCAGCCGTGGGTGGTGTAATCCAGCAGTGGGTAGTGTACTCCAGCAGTGGGTAGTGTATTCCAGCAGTGTGTAGTGTATTCCAGCAGTGGGTGGTGTAATCCAGCAGTGGGTAGTGTATTCCAGCAGTGAGTAGTGTATTCCAGCAGTGGGTATTGTATTCCAGCAGTGGGTAGTGTATTCCAGCATTGAGTAGTGTATACCAGCAGTGGGTAGTATATTCCAGCAGTGGGTAGTGTATTCCAGCAGTGGGTAGTGTATTCCAGCAGTGGGTAGTGTATTCCAGCAGTGGGTAGTGTATTCCAGCAGTGGGTGGTGTATTCCAGCAGTGGGTGGTGTATTCCAGCAGTGAGTAGTGTATTCCAGCAGTGGGTTATGTATTCCAGCAGTGGGTGGTGTAATCCAGCAGTGGGTGGTGTAATCCAGCAGTGGGTAGTGTATTCCAGCAGTGGGTAGTGTATTCCAGCAGTGGGTAGTGTATTCCAGCAGTGAGTGGTGTAATCCAGCAGTGGGTAGTGTAATCCAGCAGTGAGTAGTGTATTCCAGCAGTGGGTAGTGTATTCCAGCAGTGGGTAGTGTATTCCAGCAGTGGGTTGTGTATTCCAGCAGTGGGTAGTGTATTCCAGCAGTGGGTAGTGTATTCCAGCAGTGGGTGGTGTATTCCAGCAGTGGGTAGTGTATTCCAGCAGTGGGTAGTGTATTCCAGCAGTGGGTTGTGTATTCCAGCAGTGGGTAGTGTATTCCAGCAGTGGGTAGTGTATTCCAGCAGTGGGTAGTGTATTCCAGCAGTGGGTAGTGTATTCCAGCAGTGGGTAGTGTATTCCAGCAGTGGGTAGTGTATTCCAGCAGTGGGTAGTGTATTCCAGCAGTGGGTGGTGTATTCCAGCAGTGTGTAGTGTAATCCAGCAGTGGGTTGTGTATTCCAGCAGTGGGTAGTGTAATCCAGCAGTGTGTGGTGTATTCCAGCAGTGGGTAGTGTATTCCAGCAGTGGGTAGTGTATTCCAGCAGAGGGTAGTGTATTCCAGCAGTGGGTGGTGTATTCCAGCAGTGGGTAGTGTATTCCAGCAGTGAGTGGTGTATTCCAGCAGTGGGTAGTGTATTCCAGCAGTGGGTGGGGTAATCCAGCAGTGGGTAGTGTAATCCAGCAGTGGGTAGTGTAATCCAGCAGTTGGTAGTGTAATCCAGCAGTTGGTAGTGTAATCCATCAGTGGGTAGTGTAATCCAGCAGTGGGTAGTGTATTCCAGCAGTGGGTGGTGTATTCCAGCAGTGGGTAGTGTAATCCAGCAGTGGGTAGTGTATTCCAGCAGTGGGTAGTGTATTCCAGCAGTAGGTAGTGTATTCCAGCAGTGGGTAGTTTATTCCAGCAGTGGGTAGTGTAATCCAGCCGTGAGTGGTGTAATCCAGCAGTGGGTAGTGTACTCCAGCAGTGGGTAGTGTATTCCAGCAGTGTGTAGTGTATTCCAGCAGTGGGTGGTGTAATCCAGCAGTGGGTAGTGTATTCCAGCAGTGGGTAGTGTATTCCAGCAGTGGGTAGTGTATTCCAGCAGTAGGTAGTGTATTCCAGCAGTGGGTAGTTTATTCCAGCAGTGGGTAGTGTAATCCAGCCGTGGGTGGTGTAATCCAGTAGTGGGTATTGTACTCCAGCAGTGGATAGTGTATTCCAGCAGTGTGTAGTGTATTCCAGCAGTGGGTGGTGTAATCCAGCAGTGGGTAGTGTATTCCAGCAGTGAGTAGTGTATTCCAGCAGTGGGTATTGTATTCCAGCAGTGGGTAGTGTATTCCAGCATTGAGTAGTGTATACCAGCAGTGGGTAGTGTATTCCAGCAGTGGGTAGTATATTCCAGCAGTGGGTAGTGTATTCCAGCAGTGGGTGGTGTATTCCAGCAGTGTGTAGTATATTCCAGCAGTGGGTAGTGTATTCCAGCAGTGGGTGGTGTATTCCAGCAGTGGGTGGTGTATTCCAGCAGTGAGTAGTGTATTCCAGCAGTGGGTTATGTATTCCAGCAGTGGGTGGTGTAATCCAGCAGTGGGTAGTGTATTCCAGCAGTGGGTGGTGTATTCCAGCAGTGGGTAGTGTAATCCAGTAGTGGGTAGTGTATTCCAGCAGTGGGTAGTGTATTCCAGCAGTGGGTAGTGTAATCCAGCCGTGGGTGGTGTAATCCAGCAGTGGGTAGTGTATTCCAGCAGTGGGTAGTGTATTCCAGCAGTGGGTAGTGTATTCCAGCAGTGGGTGGTGTAATCCAGCAGTGGGTAGTGTAATCCAGCAGTGAGTAGTGTATTCCAGCAGTGGGTAGTGTATTCCAGCAGTGGGTAGTGTATTCCAGCAGTGGGTAGTGTATTCCAGCAGTGGGTAGTGTATTCCAGCAGTGGGTAGTGTATTCCAGCAGTGGGTAGTGTATTCCAGCAGTGGGTAGTGTATTCCAGCAGTGGGTAGTGTATTCCAGCAGTGGGTAGTGTATTCCAGCAGTGGGTGGTGTATTCCAGCAGTGGGTGGTGTATTCCAGCAGTGGGTGGTGTAATCCAGCAGTGGGTAGTGTATTCCAGCAGTGGGTAGTGTATTCCAGCAGTGGGTGGTGTATTCCAGCAGTGGGTGGTGTATTCCAGCAGTGTGTGGTGTAATCCAGCAGTGGGTGGTGTATTCCAGCAGTGGGTAGTGTATTCCAGCAGTGGGTAGTGTATTCCAGCAGTGGGTAGTGTATTCCAGCAGTGGGTAGTGTATTCCAGCAGTGGGTAGTGTATTCCAGCAGTGGGTAGTGTATTCCAGCAGTGGGTAGTGTATTCCAGCAGTGGGTAGTGTATTCCAGCAGTGGGTAGTGTATTCCAGCAGTGGGTAGTGTATTCCAGCAGTGGGTAGTGTATTCCAGCAGTGGGTTGTGTATTCCAGCAGTGGGTAGTGTAATCCAGCCGTGGGTGGTGTAATCCAGCAGTGGGTAGTGTATTCCAGCAGTGAGTAGTGTATTCCAGCAGTGGGTAGTGTATTGCAGGAGTGAGTGGTGTAATCCAGCCGTGGGTAGTGTAATCCAGCAGTGAGAAGTGTATTCCAGCATTAGGTAGTGTATTCCAGCAGCGGGTTGTGTATTCCAGCAGTGGGTTGTGTATTCCAGCAGTGGGTAGTGTATTCCAGCAGTGGGTAGTGTATTCCAGCAGTTGGTGCTGTATTCCAGCAGTGGGTAGTGTATTCCAGCAGTGGGTAGTGTATTCCAGCAGTGGGTTGTGTATTCCAGAATTGGGTAGTATATTCCAGCAGTGGGTAGTGTATTCCAGAAGTGGGTAGTGTATTCCAGCAGTGGGTAGTGTATTCCAGCAGTGGGTAGTGTATTCCAGCAGTGGGTAGTGTATTCCAGAGGTGGGTATTGTATTCCAGCAGTGGGTGGTGTATTCCAGCAGTGTGTAGTGTAATCCAGAATTGGGTTGTGTATCCCAGCAGTGGGTAGTGTAATCCAGCCGTGTGTGGGGTATTCCAGCTGTGGGTAGTGTATTCCAGCAGTGGGTAGTGTATTCCAGCAGTGGGTAGTGTATTCCAGCAGTGGGTGGTGTATTCCAGCAGTGGGTAGTGTAATCCAGCAGTGAGTGGTGTATTCCAGCAGTGGGTAGTGTATTCCAGCAGTGGGTGGGGTAATCCAGCAGTGGGTAGTGTAATCCAGCAGTGGGTAGTGTAATCCAGCAGTTGGTAGTGTAATCCAGCAGTTGGTAGTGTAATCCATCAGTGGGTAGTGTAATCCAGCAGTGGGTAGTGTATTCCAGCAGTGGGTGGTGTATTCCAGCAGTGGGTAGTGTAATCCAGCAGTGGGTAGTGTATTCCAGCAGTGGGTAGTGTATTCCAGCAGTAGGTAGTGTATTCCAGCAGTGGGTAGTTTATTCCAGAGGTGGGTAGTGTAATCCAGCCGTGGGTGGTGTAATCCAGCAGTGGGTAGTGTACTCCAGCAGTGGGTAGTGTATTCCAGCAGTGGGTAGTGTATTCCAGCAGTGGGTGGTGTAATCCAGCAGTGGGTAGTGTATTCCAGCAGTGGGTAGTGTATTCCAGCAGTGGGTAGTGTATTCCAGCAGTGGGTAGTGTATTCCAGCAGTGGGTAGTGTATTCCAGCAGTGGGTAGTGTAATCCAGCCGTGGGTGGTGTAATCCAGCAGTGGGTAGTGTACTCCAGCAGTGGGTAGTGTATTCCAGCAGTGGGTAGTGTATTCCAGCAGTGGGTGGTGTAATCCAGCAGTGGGTAGTGTATTCCAGCAGTGAGTAGTGTATTCCAGCAGTGGGTATTGTATTCCAGCAGTGGGTAGTGTATTCCAGCAGTGAGTAGTGTATTCCAGCAGTGGGTAGTGTATTCCAGCAGTGGGTAGTGTATTCCAGCAGTGGGTAGTGTATTCCAGCAGTGGGTGGTGTATTCCAGCAGTGGGTAGTGTATTCCAGCAGTGGGTAGTGTATTCCAGCAGTGGGTGGTGTATTCCAGCAGTGGGTGGTGTATTCCAGCAGTGGGTAGTGTATTCCAGCAGTGGGTTGTGTATTCCAGCAGTGGGTGGTGTAATCCAGCAGTGGGTAGTGTATTCCAGCAGTGGGTGGTGTATTCCAGCAGTGGGTAGTGTAATCCAGCAGTGGGTAGTGTATTCCAGCAGTGGGTAGTGTATTCCAGCAGTGGGTAGTGTAATCCAGCCGTGGGTGGTGTAATCCAGCAGTGGGTAGTGTATTCCAGCAGTGAGTAGTGTATTCCAGCAGTGGGTAGTGTATTCCAGCAGTGGGTGTTGTAATCCAGCAGTGGATAGTGTAATCCAGCAGTGAGAAGTGTATTCCATCAGTGGGTAGTGTATTCCAGCAGTGGGTAGTGTATTCCAGCAGTGGGTAGTGTATTCCAGCAGTGGGTAGTGTATTCCAGCAGTGGGTAGTGTATTCCAGCAGTGGGTAGTGTATTCCAGCAGTGGGTAGTGTATTCCAGCAGTGGGTAGTGTATTCCAGCAGTGGGTAGTGTATTCCAGCAGTGGGTGGTGTATTCCAGCAGTGGGTGGTGTATTCCAGCATTGGGTGGTGTAATCCAGCAGTGGGTAGTGTATTCCAGAAGTGGGTGGTGTATTCCAGCAGTGGGTAGTGTAATCCAGCAGTGGGTGGTGTATTCCAGCAGTGTGTGGTGTAATCCAGCAGTGGGTGGTGTATTCCAGCAGTGGGTATTGTAATCCAGCAGTGGGTGGTGTATTCCAGCAGTGGGTGGTGTAATCCAGCAGTGGGTGGTGTATTTCAGCAGTGGATGGTGTATTCCAGCAGAGGGTAGTGTAATACGGCAGTGGGTGGTGTAATCCAACAGTGGGTAGTGTAATCCAGCAGTGGGTTGTGTAATCCAGTAGTGGGTAGTGTATTCCAGCAGTAAGTAGTGTATTCCAGCAGTGGGTAGTGTAATCCAGCCGTGGGTGTGTAATCCAGCAGTGGGTAGTGTATTCCAGCAGTGAGTAGTGTATTCCAGCAGTGGGTAGTGTATTCAGGAGTGAGTGGTGTAATCCAGCCGTGGGTAGTGTAATCCAGCAGTGAGAAGTGTATTCCAGCATTAGGTAGTGTATTCCAGCAGCGGGTTGTGTATTCCAGCAGTGGGTTGTGTATTCCAGCAGTGGGTAGTGTATTCCAGCAGTGGGTAGTGTATTCCAGCAGTTGGTGCTGTATTCCAGCAGTGGGTAGTGTATTCCAGCAGTGGGTAGTGTATTCCAGCAGTGGGTTGTGTATTCCAGAATTGGGTAGTATATTCCAGCAGTGGGTAGTGTATTCCAGAAGTGGGTAGTGTATTCCAGCAGTGGGTAGTGTATTCCAGCAGTGGGTAGTGTATTCCAGCAGTGGGTAGTGTATTCCAGAGGTGGGTATTGTATTCCAGCAGTGGGTGGTGTATTCCAGCAGTGTGTAGTGTAATCCAGAATTGGGTTGTGTATCCCAGCAGTGGGTAGTGTAATCCAGCCGTGTGTGGGGTATTCCAGCTGTGGGTAGTGTATTCCAGCAGTGGGTAGTGTATTCCAGCAGAGGGTAGTGTATTCCAGCAGTGGGTGGTGTATTTCAGCAGTGGGTAGTGTAATCCAGCAGTGAGTGGTGTATTCCAGCAGTGGGTAGTGTATTCCAGCAGTGGGTGGGGTAATCTAGCAGTGGGTAGTGAAATCCAGCAGTGGGTAGTGTAATCCAGCAGTTGGCAGTGTAATCCAGCAGTTGGTAGTGTAATCCATCAGTGGGTAGTGTAATCCAGCAGTGGGTAGTGTATTCCAGCAGTGGGTGGTGTATTCCAGCAGTGGGTAGTGTAATCCAGCAGTGAGTAGTGTATTCCAGCAGTGGGTAGTGTATTCCAGCAGTAGGTAGTGTATTCCAGCAGTGGGTAGTTTATTCCAGAGGTGGGTAGTGTAATCCAGCCGTGAGTGGTGTAATCCAGCAGTGGGTAGTGTACTCCAGCAGTGGGTAGTGTATTCCAGCAGTGTATAGTGTATTCCAGCAGTGGGTAGTGTAATCCAGCAGTGGGTAGTGTATTCCAGCAGTGGGTAGTGTATTCCAGCAGTGGGTAGTGTATTCCAGCAGTAGGTAGTGTATTCCAGCAGTGGGTAGTTTATTCCAGCAGTGGGTAGTGTAATCCAGCCGTGGGTGGTGTAATCCAGTAGTGGGTATTGTACTCCAGCAGTGGATAGTGTATTCCAGCAGTGTGTAGTGTATTCCAGCAGTGGGTGGTGTAATCCAGCAGTGGGTAGTGTATTCCAGCAGTGAGTAGTGTATTCCAGCAGTGGGTATTGTATTCCAGCAGTGGGTAGTGTATTCCAGCATTGAGTAGTGTATACAGCAGTGAGTAGTGTATTCCAGCAGTGTAGTATATTCCAGCAGTGGGTAGTGTATTCCAGCAGTGGGTGGTGTATTCCAGCAGTGTGTAGTATATTCCAGCAGTGGGTAGTGTATTCCAGCAGTGGGTGGTGTATTCCAGCAGTGGGTGGTGTATACCAGCAGTGAGTAGTGTATTCCAGCAGTGGGTTATGTATTCCAGCAGTGGGTGGTGTAATCCAGCAGTGGGTAGTGTATTCCAGCAGTGGGTGGTGTATTCCAGCAGTGGGTAGTGTAATCCAGTAATGGGTAGTGTATTCCAGCAGTGGGTAGTGTATTCCAGCAGTGGGTAGTGTAATCCAGCCGTGGGTGGTGTAATCCAGCAATGGGTAGTGTATTCCAGCAGTGAGTAGTGTATTCCAGCAGTGGGTAGTGTATTCCAGCTGTGGGTGTTGTAATCCAGCAGTGGATAGTGTAATCCAGCAGTGAGAAGTGTATTCCATCAGTGGGTAGTGTATTCCAGCAGCGGGTAGTGTATTCCAGCAGTGGGTTGTGTATTCCAGCAGTGGGTAGTGTACTCCAGCAGTGGGTAGTGTATTCCAGCAGTTGGTGGTGTATTCCAGCAGTGTGTAGTGTATTCCAGCAGTGGATAGTGTATTCCAGCAGTGGGTTGTGTATTCCAGAAGTGGGTAGTGTATTCCAGCAGTGGGTAGTGTATTTCAGAAGTGGGTAGTGTATTCCAGCAGTGGGTAGTGCATTCCAGCAGTGGGTAGTGTATTCCAGCAGTGGGTAGTGTATTCCAGCAGTGGCTAGTGTATTCCAGCAGTGAGTGGTGTATTCCAGCAGTGGGTGGTGTATTCCAGCATTGGGTGGTGTAATCCAGCAGTGGGTAGTGTAATCCAGAAATGGGTGGTGTATTCCAGCAGTGGGTGGTGTAATCCAGCAGTGGGTGGTGTATTCCAGCAGTGTGTGGAGTAATCCAGCAGTAGGTGGTGTATTCCAGCAGTGGGTATTGTAATCCAGCAGTGGGTGGTGTATTCCAGCAGAGGGTGGTGTAATCCAGCAGTGGGTGGTGTATTTCAGCAGTGGATGGTGTATTCCAGCAGAGGGTAGTGTAATACGGCAGTGGGTGGTGTAATCCAACAGTGGGTAGTGTAATCCAGCAGTGGGTTGTGTAATCCAGTAGTGGGTAGTGTATTCCAGCAGTAAGTAGTGTATTCCAGCAGTGGGTAGTGTAATCCAGCAGTGGGTGGTGTAATCCAGCAGTGGGTAGTGTATTCCAGCAGTGAGTAGTGTATTCCAGCAGTGGGTAGTGTAATCCAGCAGTGGGTGGTGTAATCCAGCAGTGGGTAGTGTAATCCAGCAGTGAGTAGTGTATTCCAGCAGTGGGTAGTGTATTCCAGCAGCGGGTTGTGTATTCCAGCAGTGGGTTGTGTATTCCAGCAGTGGGTAGTGTATTCCAGCAGTGGGTAGTGTATTCCAGCAGTTGGTGGTGTATTCCAGCAGTGGGTAGTGTATTCCAGCAGTGGGTAGTGTATTCCAGCAGTGGGTTGTGTATTCCAGAATTGGGTAGTGTATTCCAGCAGTGGGTAGTGTATTCCAGAAGTGGGTAGTGTATTCCAGCAGTGGGTAGTGTATTCCAGCAGTGGGTAGTGTATTCCAGCAGTGGGTAGTGTATTCCAGCAGTGGGTAGTGTATTCCAGCAGTGGGTGGTGTATTCCAGCAGTGGGTAGTGTAATCCAGAATTGGGTTGTGTATCCCAGCAGTGGGTAGTGTAATCCAGCCGTGTGTGGGGTATTCCAGCAGTGGGTAGTGTATTCCAGCAGTGGGTAGTGTATTCCAGCAGTGGGTAGTGTATTCCAGCAGTGGGTGGTGTATTTCAGCAGTGGGTAGTGTAATCCAGCAGTGAGTGGTGTATTCCAGCAGTGGGTAGTGTATTCCAGCAGTGGGTGGTGTAATCCAGCAGTGGGTAGTGTAATCCAGCAGTGGGTAGTGTAATCCAGCAGTGGGTAGTGTAATCCAGCAGTGGGTAGTGTAATCCAGCAGTGGGTAGTGTAATCCAGCAGTGGGTAGTGTATTCCAGCAGTGGGTGGTGTATTCCAGCAGTGGGTAGTGTAATCCAGCAGTGAGTAGTGTATTCCAGCAGTGGGTAGTGTATTCCAGCAGTGGGTAGTGTATTCCAGCAGTGGGTAGTGTATTCCAGAGGTGGGTAGTGTAATCCAGCCGTGAGTGGTGTAATCCAGCAGTGGGTAGTGTATTCCAGCAGTGGGTAGTGTATTCCAGCAGTGGGTAGTGTATTCCAGCAGTGGGTAGTGTAATCCAGCAGTGGGTAGTGTATTCCAGCAGTGGGTAGTGTATTCCAGCAGTGGGTAGTGTATTCCAGCAGTGGGTAGTGTATTCCAGCAGTGGGTAGTGTATTCCAGCAGTGGGTAGTGTAATCCAGCAGTGGGTGGTGTAATCCAGCAGTGGGTAGTGTACTCCAGCAGTGGGTAGTGTATTCCAGCAGTGGGTAGTGTATTCCAGCAGTGGGTGGTGTAATCCAGCAGTGGGTAGTGTATTCCAGCAGTGGGTAGTGTATTCCAGCAGTGGGTATTGTATTCCAGCAGTGGGTAGTGTATTCCAGCAGTGAGTAGTGTATACCAGCAGTGGGTAGTGTATTCCAGCAGTGGGTAGTATATTCCAGCAGTGGGTAGTGTATTCCAGCAGTGGGTGGTGTATTCCAGCAGTGGGTAGTGTATTCCAGCAGTGGGTAGTGTATTCCAGCAGTGGGTGGTGTATTCCAGCAGTGGGTGGTGTATTCCAGCAGTGAGTAGTGTATTCCAGCAGTGGGTTATGTATTCCAGCAGTGGGTGGTGTAATCCAGCAGTGGGTAGTGTATTCCAGCAGTGGGTGGTGTATTCCAGCAGTGGGTAGTGTAATCCAGTAGTGGGTAGTGTATTCCAGCAGTGGGTAGTGTATTCCAGCAGTGGGTAGTGTAATCCAGCAGTGGGTGGTGTAATCCAGCAGTGGGTAGTGTATTCCAGCAGTGAGTAGTGTATTCCAGCAGTGGGTAGTGTATTCCAGCAGTGGGTGGTGTAATCCAGCAGTGGGTAGTGTAATCCAGCAGTGAGAAGTGTATTCCAGCAGTGGGTAGTGTATTCCAGCAGCGGGTAGTGTATTCCAGCAGTGGGTTGTGTATTCCAGCAGTGGGTAGTGTATTCCAGCAGTGGGTAGTGTATTCCAGCAGTTGGTGGTGTATTCCAGCAGTGGGTAGTGTATTCCAGCAGTGGGTAGTGTATTCCAGCAGTGGGTTGTGTATTCCAGAAGTGGGTAGTGTATTCCAGCAGTGGGTA
>CM026399.1:50988112-51033270 GCA_014843695.1 Archivesica marissinica
GGCAGTCTTTGATATTGCTAAAACACCATTTTCCACTTGTCTCCTGCATGTATATATTACCTTCAGAATTAATAGCGTATTAACTGTAAAAACAAATACATTCATTGTTACTTTGAATATCAAAAGTATTATAAGCACAACCAATTTGGTATTTACGAACATATATAGTCGATAAAGTAACTGTCTTCCTTCTCAAATATGTCTTGGTTTTATACCCCGTGGGGAGCCCCATAAATTATAACGATTGTTTGTAAACAAGTATGTCCAGTTTGTCCACTGACATATACCATAGTATGTTGATTTTAACCGCTACAATGATTAAACAACTACTGGTAGTTATAAGATACATCGTTAGTGCTCAAAACTAAATAATTCTTACAAAATAAAACGTAGCAACAAACCTTGCATTTAGTAGATACTACGCGACGGAATTGGTGAATTTCAATGTCTTTGTCTTTCTAAATCCTCCACATTTGCCCAACGTTGTCTGTTTTAATTGAATTACTTGATATGTCGATTCATAACCACTGTTGTATATGTTCATGCAAGGGGTTTGACATTAATGGGACATACGTACACTTCTGTCATGTTCAACGTGCTTTTCTACATCCGCTATTTCACGCATGCGCGTTGTGCGTGTTTACATTTTGGTTTGTTGATAAACAGTGCGTGTTGATGTAAACAAATTCGCGTATACGACGGTTTAAATTTATTGGAATTTTATCGTTTCTGAGCGACTATTTCGATTTTTGTAAACACACACCTATTAGTATTTACATTTTACACAAAACATCTTTATTACGATGTAATGCTGCTTTAAGAATGCGAGTAAATACCAGTTTCGAACCGACGATCTCTCTCTCTCTCCTATTGTCCCTTTCATTCCATCTTTCCTTTTTTCTAAATTCTCTTCCCAATAATATTTTCAAAGTAAGTATGTTTTGTTGCTATAAGCTTTATTAAGGTTAGTTGCCTTTTTATAATATATATATGTCAAATCTTGAAATCATAAATGAATAATTGCAGTTCAGATGGCATAGAGTATGTAGCCTTAGCTTTCGAAAGCTACATTGTATAAGTTATGATTTTGAACCTACTTTTCATATATAAGCTAGGTTTCATTCACCTTTAAATGGGCTATTGTGTCATACTTTCAGCATTGTGGTTACTATTATCTTAAAGGCTAATCCTATTTTTGGTAACTAGTGGTACACATACGTTAAAAACCATACAATAACTCTTGTAGTAAAACATAAAATGAATTTTTACCTATCCTCACACTAACTTTACTACTTTACATTTGAACATAAGGTAATGTTCATTTAGTTAAAGCTTCCATATTATTGTATGTACTAGTATTCACTATTATAAAATAGGCAACATGAATAGTTCATTTGATTGATTTTTTCTATTATCACATGTAACCCAACATTTTGCGCCCATAAGTTCTTGCTTAAATGTATATACTTAATCCTTATATGAACTTTGACTATCTTTATGTCTGACCTCTTTTTTTTAAGCGACGGTCATAACCGTATACTGTAGATCTATATCTTAAAACAGGTAAAACATATAGTATACAAACCGAATTTGAAACATAATGATCATCCCTGAAATCTTACTTCTAAGTATATTTTTGATTATCTTACTGGTACCAACATTTATAATTTTTATACATTTATAGCCTTATGCTTAGAATCAATCACCATGTTCCTTTGGTATAAAGATATTGGAAAATCATTATTAAATCATATCTGTTATAATAGCTCTTAATTCTTGTTGATTTTTGATGGGGACATAATTAAAATACTCTCAGATTTACAAAATATTTGTCTATTAAAAAACTTTGCAAACTTCTAGCAACAAATCGCTTAAGCTTTCTCAATCTTCCTCTTAAAACCAAATAACCCCGTCATATTATAATATTCATATCAATATACAGGGAATTACACATACACTGTAAACGGTTAAATAACCTATGCTATACTCTCCATGAAGCTTTATTAACTAGGAAACTAGATATTATATCTTACATTTTGGGGACTATATACTACCGATACCATCTGTGTTTAACATGTAACATGCGCACTAACAACACTGTAATAGTATGTTTTATTTGCAATATGCGTTTTATTGTAAGGTACAATGGGGGATGGCTCCCCGACCCCCTTGGTACCTATGACGGGGAAAATAAATAAAAATTACCAAAAAATAGATATGTACTGTACAGAATGATCGAATAAATATGTGTAAACCAAAAAGCCTAATTATCTTCCGTTAACGTATTTAATACGACTTTAATATTTAAGAGTTAATACTTCTTTAAATATTAATTTTTCTAACTATCGTAGAAACAGTTTATATTCTAATAGTGAGTAACATCATTTCCTTAACTGGCTGGATAAGAATGCACTAATTTCTTAATAATTTTTCATTTCTTAAATAGCATAATTAGCAACTATAACAGACATTACGGCACTAAACATCTGTGATGTTATACAATATTAGTACGTGTTTATATGCCATCAAGAGCGGCGGCGATTATCTTACATAACTGACCAGCTGCACTAGGCTGTCAAAATATAATTCATTCCCGCGCAAACAGAGAACTGATCATTTAGGCGCGAAAATAATAGCAGACGATTATACATAATACATAATAATCATAATATTACATGGGTTATATTTATAAATAGATAAATGTATTTATATAATACATTTCTATTTATATATGACAATAATCTATTCGTGCAAATATAGTGTTTGTGTTTTCTATCTTTTGCACAATCCTCCCTACCCATGTTGAAGTTTGAAATCGCCCGCCACCGGCCGATTTACAAATCTTCACTCCATCGAATATATAGGAGAAAACAATATAACATCAATACATCATATATTACAAAAATAGCATTTCTCTCTCTAGGTACCAACAGTCTAATCATAGAGGCAGTGTTTGTATACTAAACTACTGAATTCCTATCACAATCATTGAACTCTACTAAGACAATCTGCCAGTATATTTTGAGTCCCTTTAATATGTTTAATGGTCAAATTAAATTCTGAGAGACACAGTGCCCATCTTAAGAGGCGTTGATTGGTCGTTTTCGATTTACTTAACCAGACCAGTGGATTATGATCAGAATTGATGAGTATTCTGCTTGTGCCTACGTATATATGAACATGTTGCATGTCTGCTACGATCGCCAACAATTCCTTTTATATAGTAGAGTAGTTTTTCTCCCGTGGAATTAGTTTTCGTGAATAAAATGCTGGGTGTGAGACTTGGTCAACGCTCTGAGTCAATACAGCAGACATTCTCAAATCGGAGGCATCAGTATAGAGTTCGAAATCCTGGTTAAAGTCAGGTGCCTTCTGTATGGGTTTACTGGTTAACGCCTTCTTTAATGATTCGAACGCAAATTGATGTTCCACTGAGTAAGAATATTCCCTGATCTCTTGCCCTTTAAAAGGTCGGTCAGTGGAGCGGCTATCTCAGCGAACTGGGGAATGAATTTCCTGTAAAATCCCACTGATCCCAGATATCCTCGTAATTGTTTCTTGGTATGTGGGAGAGAGATATTATCAATACATTCGACCTTACTGGATATTGGTTTGATTTTACCCGAACCCAATTCGTGTCCCAAGTAACTGACTGTTCCTGACCCAATTTTACATTTCTTTGGGTTCAAAGTAACACCACTTTTCTCTAGTTTATGAAATGTCCAATCCAAGTGATTTAGATGGTGTGACCATAAATTGGATCGAACTGCAATATCATCCAGATATGCGTCGGCAAATCTATCACGGATGGGTTCTCCCGGGGATTGAGTGATGATCTCATTTATAGCCCGTTGGAATGTAACACCACCATTTTTAAATCCAAATGGGAGAGTTAATGGTTCAAATAAGCCCCAGGGGGTTATGAATGCTGCAATTTCACTGGCCCGAGGGGTAAGAGGAATCTGCCAATAACTCTTTATTCAAATCGATAATGGATATCAGGCTCGAACCTGCGACTTGATCAATTAGATCGTCTAATCTAGGGATGGGGAAGGCTTCTCCTCGTGTCAGGTCATTTATTTTGCGATAATCAATACACGGTCGCCATTCCGAGTTTCGTACCAATAGTATGGGGGAGGCCTAATGGCTTCTGCTCGGGCGGATAATTCCTAACTCCAACATTTGAACTAGCTCGGTTTTTAAGATTTGTTTCTTTTCTGGAGACATGCGGTAGTATGACTGGATTACGGGTGCAACACCTTGCACATCAATATCATGGGTAACACCTTGGAAACATCCCAGTAATCTAATAGGGTAGGGTCTGAGGATTCATACACCGGACTACTTTCAGCGATGGCGGCACAATCCTCCCTACCTGTCCAGGGCTTCAACTGATTTACATGCATAACCCGGTATTTGACTCTTTTGTCAGGCATGTATATAATATAGGTATGCGACGCTACCTTTTCGTGCACTAAATATGGTCCCTGGAGGGCATTCTTCAGTTTCATACGGTAATCGGACTAATACGAATTCCCCACGCTGGAATTCACTCATTTTCGCTTTCTTATTTCTGTCATATTTCGTTTTTCGACCGTCGGCGGCCTGTTATGCATTCTCGCTAGCTTCACGTAACGCTTCAGCTAATCTATGACACAATTCTTGTACATAGTTTTCGATAGTGATCCCCTCGGCCCGCTCATTTCTAGCCCACCGGTCATAAGTGGAATCTAGATTATCTCTAGGTTCGCGCCCATACAGAAGATAGAAGGGGGAATATCCAGTACTAGAATGTTCTGCACTTCGGTATGCAAATAATAGCCAGGGTAGCATCTCATCCCAAGGCCCTACTGTGGTTTCTCCCAGAATCATCAGCATGGTTTTCAACGTGCCATTATATTTCTCCGTTGGTTTGAGGCCTATAACAGCTAATAGTTAAGTGGCGTATATCGTTTTCGGCTAGGAAGCGTGTAAATGAATCAGCTATAAAAGAGCTTCCTCTGTCAGTCAACTGAGTTTCGGGTTTTCCATGTCGAGATATAGTAGTCTCGATTATGACCTTCTGAGCGTTATCAGCGGTCGCAGCGGCGAATGGGAAAGATTCAGATTATTTAGTGGCATGGTCAATGAAATTCAAGATATACTGGTTCCCATTAATAGTTTTTTTCATGGGTCCCACGAAATCAGCGAATATGAATCTGAATGGTTGGGATATAATGGGCAGAGGTTTCAATGGGGCTACAGTGGACTTCTGTCCCTTACCAGCTCTCTGGCACGGCCCACAGCTATGGCAGAATCGCTTAACATCCGCTCGGATTCCTGGCCAAAAGAAGCGACGCGTAATGCACTTCAGGGTCCCAGGTGTCCCGTACTTAAACTATCATGTGCGAGTCCCGTTATATGATTCCCGAATCCTCGTGGAACTACCACCTGATCATATATTTTCCAGGGTCGAACCTTGGACGGGTCCTGAGGTTGTTGTCTCCTCATAAGTAAGCGGGGTTCGGGCTGGATGTAATATCCTTGTCTCATGGGTTTTTCTTCATGCGCCATTTCCCATATTCACTAGCGGAATCAGGGGGGGCGCACCCGGCGCGCGCCCCCCTAAAATCGCCGGAGCATAGGTAACTAATGTGCCGTATTTTGCGTTAAAAATGTAATATGCCAAACAAATTCTCGCTGCGCCGGTACATTATATTTTATAACTGATTTGTTGATAAAAGTGCAACAAATATGCCAAACCGTCATGTGTTTGAGTCTGTGTCGCATGTTCAAACCC
Organism: Archivesica marissinica; assembly: GCA_014843695.1. Taxonomy (NCBI): domain Eukaryota; kingdom Metazoa; phylum Mollusca; class Bivalvia; order Venerida; family Vesicomyidae; genus Archivesica; species Archivesica marissinica. The sequence continues at coordinate 50,993,892 of CM026399.1, forward strand.
GTCCCTGCTACTATCCGCACTTGACATTCTGTAGAGGATGACGTCACTCGATGCTGTCAATCTAGTCTATCAAAACAATACTGGATGCCCCGAGTGCGAAACGCGTTAAATATCAAACGATGATGAGTAGCTTTTTCCGAAAGAAACCAAAGAAAAGGAAAGATAATTGCTCAGAAAATAAACATATATTTTGCAGTAACGGTGATATAAAAATTTTTTAATACAAAGTCCATTATTAAATTAATTCTACCACGTGTCACGCATGTCTTGTTGGTCTGGTGAAATTTCATGCGTGGATCCAGAATGTTCTCAGGGGTTCCAAACCGCCCCTGATTAATAGAATACACCAGAACGCCCAGAATGCACCTGGTGGATCTATTGTTTTCAAAACATTTCGGGGGAACATGCCCCCGGACCCCCCTAGATGCTAGCCTTCAAATATGTTGTGCCCCCTAACGCCAAATCCTTTACCCGCCCCTGATAGTGGCAATAATGTCGGGTCATTTTTCTGTTCTTGCAATAATTTATCAGGGCTCAAGTCATCAAGAGATGGACTATCTTGGGGTTTCTCCTTACTGGCTTTCTCAGAGGGGGAATTGATTACAATAGTATTCCGGAAAGGTAATACATATTCCTCAGTATCTGGCGTGTTTTCTAAGTCTGGTATAGATGCGACGGTTTCATCAAAGGGGATCGTTTTCTTATTGGAGCGTGTCACAACACCACATGTAATTAAATCAGCGACAGGGTCGGTATCACAGTCGTTACCTATTATCAGATCAACCCATGTGGCGCATCTATGTGTCAATATAGCCATGTTCAATGTTCCTTGGTATATTGGACAGTTAACGCTAATCTTTGCTATGGGATAATTATCTGGTATATAATTGACACCTCTAATGGTCACGTGTTCACCTGTGTATTCCAACTGATTAGCCGTTTGCTCGGTAGCAGTCAACACACTGATCGTCGCACCCGTGTCTCTTAAATACGTCACGTATGCTGTGTTATTGTTTATTCTACCTTGCCTTTTGACGAGTAATGGATTTACCCTTTCTTTATACTCAGATGAGTTAATTGGTTCGTTTGTTATAAAGGCGGAGCTATGATTAGCGTTTGACATGTTGTGCCCGTTCGCGAGATTTCTATTACCCCTGTACCTAGGTGAATTGGGATCTACCCAACACTCATTTCGCCGACAATAACTACAATATTTTTCTACACGGGGATTTCGGTGTGTAGCTTGGGAATTATCAATCCTCATACTGGGTCGATACATGGGTGTGGGGGTGTATGGCCTTGGGGCTGGAGGTCGGTGTTCCGTATCTCTGGGTTTCATACTCGGATTCGAATTAATCCGCGTTCTGGGCGCCAATCTGCGATGGAGATTATATTCATCGGCCAATGCAATACATTCCTGGAGAGTGGATGCTCTTTTATCCAGAATGAACAAATTAAGTTCATCACTTAGCTGGGAATCGAACCTATATCTCAAAAGCAGCTCGGCCCAGTTGACTTCGCTCGGATCATTGTTCTCCGTCCAGTGTCATTTGCTCCCTTAATTCCTTAATTAATTCTGAATAGGTCTGCTGAGGTTTCTTTACCCAAGAGAAGAAATTGTTTCTGTATACAGTGGGTGAGAGTCGATATTCATCAAAGATGGCGGCCTTGAGGGTATCGTAATTATTAGCATCTTGGACATATATATTTCTGGCCTTGTCAGATAACTTGTTAATAATATGCCCCACCCAAGTTTGTTTGGAGATCTGGCTAGCTTCAAACAGTCTCTCACATGTTGAGAAGAATTTATCTGGCCTCATAGTAGGGGTCCAATTGGGAACAGATATGTTGGTCTTAGAGGGTCTATTATCTGTAGGGAGGGTGTTATTTTGCTGAGATTCCTGATTCCTCTGGATTTCTCTCAGGCGAATCTCCATATTAATCTTGTCTCTATTCCTCCTTTCTTCTCTGTCCATCTCTCTTTGTTTCGGTTCTCTTTCCTTCTCTTTCTCTCTCTCTCTTCTCTCTCTTTCTCATAAATTTCACCCTGGCGTTCCATGCTTGCTTGATTAAAGTACCTGTGGTCTGGAAGTCGGGGCGAACCGGTCCCTCAATTTCCTTATTAGCACTCCTAGTCGTAGCCATTTTGTTTTTGTATTTCCCAAATGTTTTACTCCCAATAATGTCTCTCCAAATGTATTATAGAATTGTGTTTCATGAAAGGCAGTGGATCACTAATATAATTTTTCTAAATATATATATATATTAAACAGCCTCTATGAAAAGAAATTGGTACTTAACGAATTCCGTGTCGTCTCCGTTAATCCGATATAAATAATTTATCACAATTAAAAATATTTCAAAGAATAATCCAAATATATCTCATTTCACATAGTTCCAATAATTTACGAATGTTCACTATTTAATAAACCGATGGCGTCCTTCATTTATTTAAATTCCAATTTTAACACTGTTTTTGTGCACTTCTATTTTCACGTTAATTAATAGTTCCTTGTATCTTTGATAAATGTATTCTAGTGTCCTCCACCATATGTCCCGATCTGTCACGATATTTCGTTATTCCGATCCAAATCCGTAATTTATTTCGATCCAAACTCCCGCCTTATTGCGCTCCAATCTCCCGCCTTTATTGCGATCCAAACTCCCGATTTTATTCCGTTTCAATATCCCGCCTGTATTCCGATTCAATCCCGTCTTTATTCTGATTCAATCCCGGATGAGCGTCCCAATTGTCACGACCCTCTAATTCTTCTTATGTCTAGTTTCCGATACCAATGCTCTAACCAGTGTCTATCCTATCGTAGACTCGCTGGAGTTGTCTAGGGGGCTTCTCTACGGTCCTTCCAATACTATAACTCAACACAGTCTTTCATTTTCCTTTGTATAATATCACCCACAACAATCTCAACTTTATTTCTATATCTTTAAATCTATAACATGTATCATTTATTCATGATTTCTCGTATTATTTAGCCTTCAGTGTATTCCGTCTAATATATCTCGTATCTTATTATTCGCCTCACTATTTCAATGTGTTCATAACAGTTCTACTACTATACTAATTTCCTTCACTTTATCAAACTATTCCAATAGATATATTAGCCAAAACAATCGTTTCTTAAAAGGCCTAATTATCTTCCGCTCACGTATTTAATACGACTTAATATTTAAGAGTTAATACTTCTTTAAAGCAGCATTACATCGTATGAAATAAAATATACTTGAAAAATTCAATGTTTACGTATGGGTAGCAATGCTGCTACACATTCTAACATTATACTTTGTATTCTTATGTTCATTTGGTAAACAGTGTTTTTTGCGATAAAACAAACTCGAAACCGAAAGTAGGACTTTCCGAGTCGATCGGTCACGCACTTGTTTACAACCGGAACGCATCGTCCGCACTTGTTTACATTCAGAATGCATCGACCCCATTTGTCCCACGTTGTCTTTTTTAATTAAATTACTTGTCTTTGATATGTTGATTTATACCTCTGTTAGCTAAGTCTTTTAGGGACATTTCTACACCCCGCGAGGGGTTCGACATTAGAGGAAGATAGATAGATAGTATTTCATGTTCAAAATATATACGTTGTTTTCTACATCCTCTGTTGTTTCACACATGCGCGCTGTGCGTGTTTACAGTTCGTGTGTTGATAAACAAATTCGCGTATACGACGGTTTAAATTTATTGGAATTTTATCGTTTCTGAGCGACTATTTCGATTTTTGTAAACACACACACATCAGTATTTATATTTTACCCAAAACATCCTTATTACGATTTAATGCTGCTTTAAATATTAATTTTTCTAACTATCATAGAAACAGTTTATATTCTAATAGTGAGTAACATCATTTCCTTAACTATGGCTGGATAAGAATGCACTAATTTCTTAATAATTTTCATTTCTTAAATAGCAGAATTAGCAACTATAACAGACATTACGGCGCTAAACATCTGTGATGTTATACAATACTATTACGTGTTTATATGTCATCAAGAGCGGCGGCGATTATCTTACATAACTGACCAGCTGCACTAGGCTGTCAAAATATAATTCAGTCCCGCGCAAACAGAGAACTGATCATTTAGGCGCGAAAATAATAGCAGACGATTATACATAATACATAGCAGACGATTATACATAATACATAGCAGACGATTATACATAATACATAGCAGACGATTATACATAATACATAGCAGACGATTATACATAATACATAGCAGACGATTATACATAATACATAGCAGACGATTATACATAATACATAGCAGACGATTATACATAATACATAGCAGACGATTATACATAATACATAGCAGACGATTATACATAATACATAGCAGACGATTATACATACTACATAATAATCATAATCATACATGGTTAACAATGGGTCATATATATAAATAGATAAATGTATTTATATAATACATTTCTATTTATAAATGACAATAATCTATTCGTGCAAATATAGTGTTTGTTTTTTTCTATCTTTTGCACACTGTCGGCTACCCTTCAATTTCGCTTTTTGCGACATGACTTTTAGCTTGTCTTCGTGATTATGAAACCTGACAATAACTAGACCAGATTTAGATTCACTGTGTACTGATTTACTCTCTACACTGACACAATATACATTATTTACATGAAGGCCATCTTTTATAAGAGTATTCACTTTGCTCGCCACATTTTCACTGGGTGATTCAGGTAAGTTCCTGATAACGATATTCAGGGAAATATCTGGACCCAAGATAGAGTTACCAGAGTTACTGGTGTCATATAGAATATTGACCCGCCAAAATAGTGAAAAAGTGAATCGCGGGTCCATATTCTATTATATACTGAAAGACTTTAGAAACGCATCACTGATATATACACCCTAATAGTATGCATGGTAGTATGATATTTGATCATTGTGATACATCAGAATAAATTGCAAGTATCTCTTAACATTTTATTTGTATTCACAACAAAATCGACCTTTCTTGGACTTTATAAGAGCCAGTCAAAGAAAGGCAGTGTTCGGATTTAGCGCTTTCTAAACTCAGTAGGGGTTATGGCCACCATTATTTGCGATTACAGCCTGTAGACGTCGTCGCATCGACATCACTAAGCGTTGTATGGTTGACATAGGAACGTTCTGCCGTTCCTGTTGCAGTGCTAACCAAAGTTCGCGAACAATTTGCGGTTGTTGTGGACGTCGTCGACGTCTCCGTCCGAGCTCATCCAACATGTACTCGATGCAGTTCATGTCAGGAGACACTGCAGGCCACTAGAGAACGTCGATTCCCTGGTTCATTAAGTAAGTTTGGATGAGACGGGCACTGTGAGCGCGTGCATTGTCCTATTGGAACGTCAACTGACGGTTGTTGCCGTTAAGTTGAAGCAGTGGAACGAGCACAGGAGCAAGCACTTCATTAACGAAAGTTATGATTAATGGCGCCCCAAACAATTATACGGCCTCCCCCGAACCTATCACGCTCTACAACACAACCATCACGGTAACGTTCATGTTGACGTCGGTACAGACGAATTCTGCCATCTGCAAAACTTAGGGGAAATCGTGATTCGTCGGAAAAAACAACTTGATTCCAGTTCTGGCGTCGATTATTGATCATAGTCTTTCAGTATAGAATAATGACCCCCTCCCCAAAGCCTACACAAACAATGTTATCAAAATATTTTATTAATAATTGCATAAGCTATAAAATTAACAATTATTAATAAAATTATATTGAATTAATGTATGAAAAAGACATACACATGTTGAAACCAAAATAAATACCATATATATATAGCACAGTACTAACCATTCATGCATGTTCTCTTAATCTTGCCAACAAATGTGTACAACTATTTAATATGCTATTAACCATTATAATTCTGACTGGTGTGGCTAACTAATTTTGTCACAGGTGTGAACATCCCCATACTAAAGCAATACAATCTTATTGTTTGGGCACTGCAATCCACTGTGACACTTCCTGTATTCCCAATACTCCCCTTTACATATGTTATATCATTCATAATAGTAGACAACATTATTCTATTGCAAGGACAAGTGACCCCCTCACTTGTACAGTGTAAACATAGGGGTCATTATTCCATTGCAAGGACAAGTGACCCCCTACCTTGTACAGTGTAAACATAGGCGGGGGGGTCATTATTATATGGCATGGAAAAGTGACCCCTCACTAATATAGTTTACATACAGGGGGGTCATTATTTTATGGAATGGAAAAGTGACCCACTCACTCATGTAGTTTACATACAGGGGGTCATTATTCCATGGATGCAAAAGTGACACCCCATACTTGTACATTGTAAACATAGGGGGTCATTATTCTATAGCATGGAAAAGTGACCCCTCATTCGTATAGTTTACATACAGGGGGTCATTATTCTATGGTATGGAAAAGTGACCACCTCACTCATATAGTATACACACAGGGGGGTCGTTATTCTATGTAATGGAAACGTGACCCCCCTCACTTGTACAGTGTAAACATAGGGAGTCATTATTCTATGGATGGAAAAGTGACCCCCCTCACTTGTACAGTGTAAACATAGGGGGTCATTATTCTATGGCATGGAAAAGTGACCACCTCACTCATATAGTATACACACAGAGGGGTCGTTATTCTATGGAATGGAAACGTGACCCCCCTCACTTGTACAGTGTAAACATAGGGGGTCATTATTCTATGGCATGGAAAAGTGACCACCTCACTCATATAGTATACACACAGAGGGGTCGTTATTCTATGGAATGGAAACGTGACCCCTCCCTCACTTGTTCAGTGTAAACATTGGGGGTCATTATTCCAGGGATGGAAAAGTGACCCCCCTCACTTGTCCAGTGTAAACATAGGGGGTCATTATTCTATGGCACGGAAAATTGACCCCCCCCCCACTCACTCATATAGTTTACATACAGGGGGGTCATTATTCTATGGTATGGAAAAGTGACCCCACTCACTCATATAGTTTACATACAGGGGGTCATTATTCTACAGCCAGGAATGGTGACCCTCTCACTCATATAGTTTAGATGCAGGGGGGTCATTATTCTATGGTATGGAAAGGTGACCCGCCTCAATTTACAGTGTAAACATAGGGTGTCGTTATTATATAGTATTGAAAAGTGACTCCCACACTGATATAATTTACATACAGGGGGGTCATTATTCTATGACATGGAATGGTGAATCCCTCACTCATATAGTTTACAAACAGTGGGGTCATTATTCTATAGCCAGTAATGGTGACCCTCCCACTCATATAGTTTACATGCAGGGGGGTCATATATATAATCTATGGCATGGAATGGCATGGAAAAGTGACGTACCTCAATATTACAGTGTAAACATAGGGGGTCATTATTATATAGTATGGAAAAGTGACCCCCACACTCACTCATGTAGTTTACATACAGGGAGTCATTATTCTATGGTATGGAAAAGTGACCCCCACACTCACTCATGTAGTTTACATACAGGGAGTCATTATTCTATGGCATGGAAAAGTGTCCCCTCACTCATATAGTGAACACAGGGAGGTCATTATTCTATGACATGGAAAAGTGACCCCCCTAAATTGTACAGTGTAAACATAGGGGTGTCATTATTCTATGGCACGGAAATGTGACCCCTCACTCATATAGTTTACATACAGGGACAGGGGATCATTATTCTATGACACGGAAAAGTGACCCCCTCACATAGCATGGAAAAGTGACCCCCACTCACTTATATAGTTTACATACAGGGGTCATTATTCTATGGTATGGAAAAGTGACCCCCTCACTCATATTATTTACACACAGGCGGGCCATTATTCTATAGCATGGAAAAGTGACCCCCTCGCTCATATAGCTTACATACAGGGGGGGGAGGGATCATTATTCTATGGCATGGAAAAGTGACCCCTTCACTCATATAATTTACACACATTATTATATGGCAGGAAAAGTGACCGCCCTCACTCGTACAGTGTAAACATAGGGGTCATTATTCTATGGCATGGAAAAGTGACCTACCTCAATATTACAGTGTCAACATAGGGGGTCGTTATTACATAGTATATAGTACACTCATATAGTTTACATATATATAATCTATGGCATGGAATGGTGACCTCTCACTCATATAGTGTATATACAGGGGGTCATTATTCTATAGCCAGGAATGGTGACCCACTCATATAGTTTACATACAGGGGGGTCATTATTCTATGGCATGGAAAAGTGTCCCCTCACTCATATAGTTTACACAGGGAGGTCATTATTCTATGACATGGAAAAGTGACCGCCCTCACACGTACAGTGTAAACATAGGGGGGGTCATTATTCTATGGCATGGAAAAGTGACCTACCTCAATATTACAGTGTAAACATAGGGGGTCGTTATTACATAGTTGAAAAAGTGACCCCCTCACTCATATAGTTTATATACAGGGGGGGGATTATTCTATGGTATGGAAAAGTGGCCCCCTCACTCATATAGTTTACACACAGGGGGTTCATTGTTTAATGGAATGGAAAAGTGACCCACCAGGCCTCGACAAATTTTTAATTTCTTACTCGTCCTACTGGGCGAGTGATGCCACTGTTCCACTCGTCCAGATTGGACTATCACTCATCCCATGTATTTTAGGAAAATTAAAAATCAATTATGTGGCAGCATAAACACATTAAAATATCCTCGGTGATTTCCCATTATCACGCCTGGTAATCATTATGAAGAAAGTAAAATATATATTATTTTATTTTGTTCCTTCGATTTATATTGGATATTTAGCTGAAATTTTCACTCGTCCGACTGGGCAAGCGACTTGGAATTTCTACTCGTCCAGATCTAAAAGTCACTCGTAAATACGAGCGGACAAGTGGATTTGTCGAGCCCTGCCCACTCACTCATATAGTTTACATACAGGGGGTCATTATTCTATGGCATGGAAAAGTGACCATCTCACTCATATAGTTTACACACAGGGGGGTCATTATTCTATGTCATGGAAAAGTGACCCCCTCACTCATATTATTTACACACAGGCGGGCCATTATTCTATAGCATGGAAAAGTGACCCCCTCGCTCATATAGCTTACATACAGGGGGGGGGTCATTATTCTATGGCATGGAAAAGTGACCCCCTCATTCGTACAGTGTAAATATAGGGTGGGGGTGATTATTCTATGGCATGAAAATTGACCCACTCACTCATATAGTTTACATACAGGGTGTCATTATTCTATAGCCAGGAATGGTGACCCCTCACTCATATAGTTTACATACAGGGGGGTCATTATTTTATGGAATGGAAAAGTGACCCACTCACTCATGCAGTTTATATACAGGGGGGGGGGTATTATTCTATGAAGGTGACACCTCACTCATATAGTTTACACACAGGGGGGGGGGTCATTATTCGATGGTATGGAACAGTGATGCCTCACTCATATAGGTTACATGCAGGGAGGTCATTATTTTATGGATTGGAAAAGTGACGCCCCTCTCTTGTACTGTGTAAACATAGGGGGTCGTTATTCTATGGAATGGGCAATTGACCCCCTCACTTGTACAGTGTAAACATAGGGGAGTCATTATTCTATGGTATGGAAAAGTGACACCTCACTCATATAGTTTACACACAGGGGGTCATTATTCTATGAAGGTGACACCACACTCATATAGTTTACACACAGGGGGTCATTATTCTATGGTATGGAAAAGTGACACCTCACTCATATAGTTTACACATAGGGGGGTCATTATTCTATGACATGGGAAAATGACCCCCCTCACTCGTACAGTGTAAACATAGGGGGTCATTATTCTATGGCATGGACAAGTGACCCCTTACTCATATAGTTTACATACAGGGTGTCATTATTCTATGGCATGGAAAAGTGACCCCCCTCACTTGTACAGTGTTATTCTAGGGCATGGAAACATAGGGGGTCGTTATTATATAGTATGGAAAAGTGACCCCCACACTCATATAGTTTACACACAGGGGGTCATTATTCTATGGCATGGAATGGTGACTCCATCACTCATATAGTTTACATGCAGGGGGGTCATTATTCTATGATATGGAAAAGTGACCCCCAACTCACTAATATAGTTTACATACAGGGAGTCATTATTCTATTACATGGAAAAGTGACCACCCTCACTTGTACAGTGTAAACATAGAGGGGGTCATTATTCTATGGTACGGAAATGTGACCCTTCACTCATATAGTTTACATACAGGGGATCAGTATTCAATGACATGGAAAAGTGACACCCTCACTCATATTGTTTACATACAAGAGGGTCATTATTCTATTGCATGGAAAAGTGACCCATTACTCATATTGTTTACATACAAGAGGGTCATTATTCTATTGCACGGAAATGTGACCCTTCACTCATATAGTTTACATACAGGGGATCAGTATTCAATGACATGGAAAAGTGACCCCCTCACTCATATTGTTTACATACAAGAGGGTCATTATTCTATTGCATGGAAAAGTGACCCCTTACTCATATAGTTTACACACAGTGTGTCATTATTCTATGGCACGGAGAAGTGTCCCCTCACTCATATAGTTTACTTATATGGGGGGGGTCATTATTCTATGGCATGGAAATGTGACCCCTCACTCATATAGTTTACATACAGGGGATCAGTATTCTATGACATGGAAAAGTGACCCCCACCCCACTCACTCATATAGTTTACATACAGGGGGGTCATTATTCTATGGTATGGAAAAGTGACCCCCACTCACTCATATAGTTTACATACAGGGGATCAGTATTCTATGGCATGGACAAATGATCCCCTCACTCATATAGTTTACACACAGCGTGTCATTATTCTATGGCATGGAAAAGTGATCCCCCTCACTCATATAGTTTACACACAGCGTGTCATTATTCTATGGCATGGAAAAGTGATCCCCCTCACTCATATAGTTTACACACAGCGTGTCATTATGCTATGGCATGGAAAAGTGATCCCCCTCACTCATATAGTTTACACACAGCGTGTCATTATTCTATGGCATGGAAAAGTGATCCCCCTCACTCATATAGTTTACACACAGCGTGTCATTATTATATGGCATGGAAAAGTGATCCCCCTCACTCATATAGTTTACACACAGCGTGTCATTATTCTATGGCATAGAAAAGTGATCTCCCTCACTCGTATAGTTTACATACAGGGGGTCATTATTCTATCGCATGGAATGGTGACCCCCTCACTCATATAGTTTATATTCAGTGGGGTCATTATTCTATTGCATGGGGAAATGACCCCCTCACTCATATAGTTTACATACAGGGGGCTCATTATTCTATGACATGGGGAAGTGACCCCCTCATTCGTACAGTGTAAACATAGGGGTCATTATTCTTTGGCATGGAAAAGTACACCCGTCACTCGTATAATTTACATACAGGGGGTCATTATTCTATGGCATGGCAACTTGACACCCTGTGTGTAAACTATATGAGTGAGGGGATCACTTTTCCGTGCCATAGAATAATAACTATATGAGTGAGGGGGGTCACATTTCCATTCCATAGATTAATGACCCCCATTTATGTAAACTATATGAATGAGGAGGGTCACTTTTCCATACTATAGAATAATGACCCCTGTATGCAAACTATATGAGTGAGGGGTCATCCAATGGACTGGGGTTGGGAACTAGTTGGAAACTAAACTCAAAGGTCAGTTGAGATTGTACATAAATGACTGCACATACAATAGATTGGTAATCATCATGAAATGCGAATTTGATAGTAAACTAAGTGAGAACTAGTACTAGTACTAAATCTTTAGCATTTCCGATGTTTGTTTTACTGCACCCGCATTGACACAATCAGATTATTACAATAATGTACAATTCATTGTTTGTGTTTGTATGGCGGCCATTTGAAAGTTTCAAAAGAGCCATATTGGACTAGCTAAATTGTCCATCAGCAATGGACTCTCATGACCTTTTCACATGTAATATTTCAATTGGTATACATTAAATACATCATACAATTGTTTATGTAGGACATCATTACTTTTTATAATTATGGAAACACGTCATTTTTGGTGGCCATTTTGAATTTTTGCCACCATAATATATACAATGTACATTAAATACATCATACAATTGTTTATGTAGGATATCATTACTTTGTATAATTATGGAAAAATGTCATTTTTGGTGGCCATTTTGAATGTTTGCCACCATAATATATACAATGTACATTAAATACATCATACAATTGTTTATGTAGGACATCATTACTTTGTATAATTATGGAAAAACTTCATATTTGCCAGTTTATATCTATACTTCCATGGCAAACTTTAACTTCCTAAAACAAATAGGATGGAGTTATTGATGGATGCCAGAAATTCACAGTTTCGTTTAAGTTTTACAACTGTTTACCTCAAAAGGGGCATTTAGCATCGGAAGACAGTGGTGGACTTTTACTATGTTAGTTAAGACAAAAAATGCCTTCGTAGCAATTAATTCCCCAATTTTCATAAAAGAACACTACTATAAGTGTGTGTCATACAACACTCTTATTCTTTTCCATTTCTCTTGAACCGACACTATCAGAAATAGAGTGCAACCAAGGGATAAGATACAAATACAGAGACGTGTCATTCCACATATATAGAGATAGAACATGAGAAGCTTTAGTCTCGATGACGCCATACGAATGTTGGATGGCGAAAATAACATAGGTAATAATGATTCAGCCGATACACAAGAAAACAATTCTGACTACGAATTGAAACCAAATGAAGAAGGTGATAATAGAAGTCCAAACTGAAATCGAATCTGAATCGAATAGGATCAACATCATTCTTGAAAACCAAAACAATGTCAATAATAATGAAACCGAAAAAAGGGGAAGAAAACGAATCAAAGATGAAACGCAGTGGGCACAAAGTGTGCGAACACAGAAAGACATAATGGAAAGGACTATATCAACACGCGTGGAAAGAAAGTAAAAGCAAGAGAAATTAAAACCAGAAAGGATTGTGAAGGAAAATGCAAGTTCAAATTTGTAACACATTTCAGTTCTAATGACAGTAAGGTCATATTCATCAGTTAGTTTTTGGAGCCAGTGAAAAGAACACATACTATGCTAATACCACGGATCGAAACATAAAAGAAAGGAAGCGAATATCTGGTAAAAACTTAAGAAAAGGACACAGTATAAAATATTTTCTTTTGAGAGACACTGACAGGATAAGAGTAAGAGTATGTAAAGCATTTTATCTGACAACAATGGACATAACTGCAAAAAGAATTGAATATTTTTACAGGAGAATAGGGTGTCAATATAGACGAGGAAGAACCTCGAAGCAGATGATTTCAGATGAAGCTAGATCAAATGTCAGGAGGCATATACATTTGTTTCCCCAAGTCCTCTGGAACTATTGCAAGGCAAGCTCTTCAAAAGTAAAAAAAATCTCCAAATTTAAAAACCATTTTTCTCAATTAGTATCGGAAATATATTAATGAAAAACAACATACATTATATAGTCTTGGGTAGTTTGTTTGTATTTTTAAATCGAGCAAGAATGAGAGAAATAAATGCCTTCGAAGCCGTTTTCCCCAAAAACAGTAAAATGGTACAAAGCTCACTACAATTGTTAGCCGACGAATTGTTGTAGCACTAAAACAAATGAATCTGTGTAGATGAGACATCCGAATCAGGCAATCAAACGTACAAGGCACATAATTCTCATTGTGGAAGTTATTATTGTTGACTTAAATGTTGCCAAAATATTATCAAAATTGGATTTAAGTCAAGGTAGGAATTTCGGGAAAACCACGTAACATTAAAATTCTTAGCTATGACAAATTACGTTTTGAGATTCATACTCAATAATTCAACAACAACAGCACCACTTGCATAACACTTACGGCATATGAAACAAACTGGCAGTGGAACAAAAAGCAACAGGGCGCTTTTGAAAAACTGAAAAATGACTTACGTAGTAACACGGTCATGACATATTTCGATACACATAAGGAAACACAGCTCATTGTAGATGCTAGCAAAGTTGGTGATGCTGGAATCCTCATGCAAGAATGAAAAGTAGTAGCATATGCCAGCAAATCATTGACAGAAACTGAACATAGATATTCTCAGACAGGACGTTAATGTCTGCTATGGTCATGTGAAGATTTCCATTTATACTTGTTTTTACACATCGGTGACCACAAAGCGCTTAAAACTATCTTCTCAAATGCGAAGTCAAAACCACCTGCTGGATTGGAAAGATGGCGACTACGTCTTCAGGCTTATGACTTCAGGGTAGTGGTTAAGTCGGAACACTTAAACATGGCAGATTACATGTCACGACATCCGGATAGGGAGAGTCAAGACAGTAACAAACACTCTGACTCGCAGAAATGTACGTGTATTATATAGTACAAAACAATATACCCAAGGCTATGAAACTTGTGGAAATATGCAATGCCACAACGCGAGACAATGACTTGCAGTCAGTAATAAAATCCATTAATACAGGACAATGGAAAAGCAGTCATACGGATACCACCAACAACCGACTAGCAAGATGCAAAAATGACTTGACTTTCGTATCTGTCAAAAACGGTGACGTTATTATACAAGAGAATAGGTTAGTGATACCTAAATCACTACAACAGAAAGTAATTAACATTGCACACGATAGACACCAAGGGATAGTGATATGCACCGCATATAGGAGATTGCATTTATATGTTATTGAGGTAAAGTATGTACTTTTGGTGTGTTTGTATAGACAGTGTCCTGGATAATCCAAGACTTCCGCGGTCGTGCGATTTTATGTGAAGCAAGAGATAAGTCACTATACGTTCAATATGTATAACGACCTGGTTATATTTGCAGGCCAGCTTACACAAGTAACATATTGCTTGCCTGTTCAAATCCGATCTATTCTGTCGCCTTTTGAACCAATTTTCTTTGCGCTTGTGTCCGGTTTATGTCTCATGTTTTCACGATGTCTGTTTAATTGACTATGTTTATGTTTGTACCGTCGTGGAATCGTAATCGGATGATGAATAATGTGCTTATATGTGAAATGTAGCACATATCTACAGGTATGCCAAGTGGTATTGTTTAATTCGCCTGAGTACACATTGTAAATCTTAAAAGATCATTTCTCTTTGACAAGTTTTGGAATGATGAATCCCATCTTTAACAGTGCATTCTGGTAGATTTATTGATGTGTCATAGTTAAACAAGGCACATCGTAGAATATTGGACTATGAAGAGATCAATAACCTTTGAACCGGTAAATATATTACATGTACAGTATTAAGTTTATTAGTAGGCCATTTAATATTGCTTGTCAGGTTTTTGCAGCTGCCTTTTGTTCTATCGCTAGTGTGGCGTCGCCTAGCGATTTTGAAACGTTCGACCAAGTTTGGTAGTCCGACCAGCGTGGGGTATATAAACGACCAATTTTGGGTCGGAGATCATTATGATTTTAGCTTTCGTTCGGGAGGGACAGATTTTAGGATCGAGATTATCATTATTTTATTATTTCAACAAGAGAGAAACGGCACTCTAACTTTAGCGATTTTAGACTTCTTTGGGATCACATTCTGCTGTATTTATTAAAAGTTATTATTACATTATTAGAATCATAGGGGATTTTATCAAAGTACTGTACGTAACGTCTAAACTTGACGGATAACTAGTACTGTGTCGTACTGAATGCGAGTGGTTGTAACATTATATTATAGTACTTAATATTCGGTGTCATTGTTTTACGGCGTCGGTAGAGTAGTACCAATCTCTCGCGCATAGACCCGTCGGAGGTCCTGGAGTACGGTGTCTAATCGTGTTAGTATATGCTTCCAAGAGTACAGTCTCTTTATACCCGCACACATATATACATCACGCACGCAGTGCAACAAACGCATCATAGTACCGTAATATCTGCAAGAAGAACACTGGCTAGATAAGTGCTCCTGTGCTGAGTAGGGACTACGTGAATACCCTACGTACGCTACCATGACAGTAGGATGGGCCCTTACTCACTGGAACGCAACACTAGTAAGAACGAAACAGTTGTTGCGAGAAAAAGGATACTTCCCAAGTATAGATAGATTGGCTGAAAAAGTATGTAACAGTTGCATACCTTGCCAAACAGCAACTAATTCAAGTCCATCTGAGCCACAACATATGTCCGTAATCCCAAATGAACAATGGATTGAGGACAGCATTGATTTTATGGACCATTAGACAATGGTAAATACTTATTGGTGTTGATTGATTCAAGATACCCAATAGTGGAAATACTCAGTTCGTTGAAAGCAAACAGTCATATACCTGGTTTAGGCAAAATATTCATAGAGCATTGTGCTGTAGAAATTATGTAGTCAGACAATGGACAACCCTTTAACAGTCATGATTTTGCTAAGTTTGATGACTACTTGGGATAAAAAACATAGAAAATTATGTCCAAAATGGCCTCAAGCGAATGGAACTTGTCAACGGTTCATATGTACTGGGTACAAGATATGTATCGTGCAATATCACACGCATCAACAGGGCAAACACCAGCTAAATTATTCTTTGGACGCAAAATACGAACAAAGAAAACTGACCGTCAGAGAAAACCTAAGATGACAATCGTAGGTATGCAAAGACGTCAAACTTCAAAGTAGGAGACACAGTCTTAGCCAACCTAGAAAGAAGACATAATTGGACACATCGTACGATCCAAATCCTTTTGAAGTTATTCAGAATTGTCCAACAATGCTTACTGCACAACGAGAAGATAAGAAATTCGTCTCATTTAAACAAATTATGAATACACACAGGATGCCAGATACCGATGAAAATGAAGACATAAATATCGATAATAGTCCGGAAAACTCCAACTCAGAACAATATCCAGCGCAAGTCTACAATAATTCATAAACCACGAGATTATCTCAAGGATTATGTAAACAAATAAACAATGATGTGTTCTGTGAATTTAAGTTAAAGTCAGTAGAATAACGTGTTTATCCAGTGTTCAATGGCATAATAATCCATTGATGCAGTACATGTAGAATATTTCCATTGGATTTATGAAACAAGAAGCATTCTAACATTTTGAAACAAGAAGCATTCTAACATTTTGAATTTGTTATGTTGCAACAAACTATATAATATTATATACAATATACGTTTATATAACATCATTTCAAACATGTATTCCTACATTTATTTTCATATTCACATGCACGTGTATCTTATTTTAGTTAAATCTGACTATTTTAATATTCACACAAACTAAATGACAAGAGCAAGTCTACGGATTTATAGTGGTAAAATAAACAAAGAAAGGACAGAGACATTATTAGCATCCTTTTATGACTTGATGCTATGGAATTTCATTCATTAGTGAGCTGTTAAGTGCAATTAGAACTGACAGTTTATCAACAAGACCTAACATCCAAGACACACCTAGATATAAATTGATCTTCTAGTTGTGGGATAATGTTCTATCATTGTTTTATATATCAGAGGAATGAACTGGACTGAAGTTGGAGATGTAGTGTCATATAACACTGCTAGTTATATTAAGCCACACCCCATATCATGAATATTAATGCATGCTCTGAATCTTTATAGTTTGATAGCAGATTGTTAGAATATATATAGTACACATATAGTCGTTGAACAGTAAACACATATATTAACACAGCACTAGTTTATAGTATTATGGTTTTACTTCTAATAATATTATTAACTTTATCATGTTTACCATTTAAAGAAATGTGTATTTTAATGAAATATTTTACTTTATACTTTCAGAGGAAACATTCTGCAGTTCTTGACAAGAAGCCTGACATCAAGCAGACTGCAAATCAGCCCAAATTAATCAGCTTTATAGAGGGGGTAAAGAAGTATCCACACCACGACTATCGCCAGAAGAGCATCACAGAAGCGCTGGTCCTGTTTATAGCAGATGATCTAATGCCACTCTCTGTTGTGGACAGTGTTAAATTCCGTGAGCTAGTAGAAGTACTGGACCCTCGATACCAAGTTCCTAGTAGGAAGCACCTATCATCAAAGCTGCTGAGAGACACTTGTCAGGATGTACGTCTGAGCATGATGAGCAAGCTTAAACAAGCGCAGGATGTGTGTCTGACAATCGATCTGTGGTCCAGTCGCCAGATGAGAGGCTTCATAGGCATCACTGGACACTTTATTCTCGATTGGACCATGCAGTCTGTGATGTTGGCTTGTAAACGGTTTAAAGGACGACACACTGCAGAGAATATATTTCAGCAGTATGAGGAAGTGGTCAGTTTCTTTGAAATTGCCAAGAAGATTGCTAATGTTGTGACGGATAATGCCTCTAACATGATAAAAGCATTCTCGCTTCCAGGGTTTCAGGATGTTGTGAGTGAGCCTGATGACGGATCTGATGATGAGGATGTCGATCAGAGTGATGACAATGAGGATCATTTTGACTTTCTACCGGAACATAGTCCCTGTTTTGCACACACACTCAATCTAGTGGTTAGAGATGGACTTAAAAACGGAGGACAGTTAACAAAAGTAATTGCTAAGGCTTCAAAAGTTGTGTCCCATGTGCGAAAGTCTACCCATGCATCTGAACATCTGGAAGGAGAAGCTAAGCTTCAGGCAGCAAACGCGACTAGGTGGAACTCTGAAGTGAAGATGATTCGCTCAGTTCTACGTGTGCCCCAGGAGAATCTTGCAGATCTAGATACAGTCACTCTTAACCAGCATGATCGGAACATACTTCTGGATTTATGTGATATCTTGGCACCCTTTGAGGAGGCCACATACTTTGTTCAAGGACAGAATGTGGTGACATCTAGCTACGTCATACCATGCGTTCGAGGTCTGAAGGCACATCTGAGGGCGATGCACTCCCGTTATAATTGCAAGCTGGTGGACACACTCAAAACATCTGTCGACACACGCCTGACTGTGTTTGAGGAACGTGAGATTTTTGCGACAGCTACTTGCTTGGATCCGCGGTTCAAGCTGCAGTGGTGCAAATATGAGGAGGAGCGTGCAACCCAACGTGCTAACCTGATGTTCACGGCATTAGGTGATTTAGTTACCACAGCACCTGCTGCTTCGACAGATGACCCTGAACCTCAGTCACCTCCACGGAAGCGTAGTAAACTACTCAGCTTCATGAACACTCCCCGTCAACCATCAAACCAAAACAGCTCAACTGTGGAAAAGGAAATACAGGACTATCTATCACAACCATGTGCACCCGAGGACAGCAACCCTCTGGATTATTGGAAAGTTCAGGAATCTACCTTTCCAACTCTCGCTAAATTAGCCAAGCATTATCTGGGGATCCAAGCCTCATCTGCACCCGTGGAGAGACTCTTTAGTATAGCTGGTAAAGTGTTTCGCCCAGAGAGATGTAGGTTGGCAGACTTTACATTTGAGGATCTGATGTTCATCAGGTGTAATTGTGCATAAACTGTTAAAATAAACAGAACTACATGTAGTTGGTTAAATAATTAATTAAAATACTGTGTGAAGTGCTACTTTTAATAGATAACATAGGATGATAGGATCATAGGAATCAGGATACTTTGTTGTACATTATAACATAGATCATGTAGATGGTAGAGACATACAATCATTACAATGACCCTTATCATGCTTATTTTCTTCCTATCTTTTAATCTTTACATAAGACATTTGAGAATGGCTAAATTACCCGTTTAAAATATAAATTGTTGCTATTAATATGTTGAGTTGTAAATTGCATGATGATTTAAACAATAAATATATATTGGTTTTATACCAGTTTTGTGTTATATCTTAATGTTATCAAATTTAAAGAAGTAATCATGATTGTAATCGCAATTGATTACATTCAAAATATTGTGTAATTGTAATCGCAATCGTAATAAGAGCAAGTAATCGCAATTGATTACAGTAGGCCTGTAATCGCCCCATGTCTGGTTTATACCTAGCTTAAATACATCACACTGTCGATATCAACAATATGAAATTAAATTGTTTTAATGACAACATTGCAGAAATATGAACTTAATATCTGTTTTGCTTTATAATATATTATATATTATAGCTGATAGGTTTCCTCTATAAACAGAAGCAGGCTGGTAAACTGAAGCATCGGTATATCTGTTGACAGACACATGCCAGGGTTTACCGCAGCAATTTGGGAAGGCATGTTGTTTTCCATTGCGAAGTATGAAATGTGGTTATATTTTCATATAGCATTCTTTCCATTGTTTTTTTAGACAATTGCACTTCAAAGCATGCATACATATGGTCAGGAACATTAAATGTAACTTGCAAATAACAATCTAATTTTCATAAATTTTATAGAAAATTAAGAAGGTCAGTGACTTTCAAAATGTAAATATATTTTTACAGAATCTGTGCATAGCCTTAGTAAATCGACTCATTTACTAAGGCTATGCACAGATTCTGTAAAAAATATACTAGCAATCGTTCATAGAAGCATGTCCTCGATCAGAAGGATACAGTGGATGAAACCATAAAAAGCATTTAATTAGGAGTCAGACTTCCTCATGAGTAATGAGTAATGAGTAATCAATTTATTGTGGTCAAGATTGTTTTTGAACATTGTAGACAAATATTGCGATCAATTTTAAATAGAATATAAATCAGAATTATTGTTGTTAGAGCGTGCAAATCTTAAACAAGTCACACAATGGATATGTGGATATTAAGTGGCTGAAACCATAGGAAAAGAGGCTAATTTATTGTATTTCAAGAAAATGGTATGCTTTTTCAACTATTTTAGCAAGAAGGCATTCGATTGCCGACATGCCTTATTGGCCTGCGGGAAACCCTGGCGATCACAAAAACTCACAAGCGCATGGCGTCCCATGCGCCGTCGAATGTCTTTTAGCAAGTTTGGACACTAAATTACCCTCCCATGATCATGTCCCGTAACTCTGTTCCCCTCTATTTTCCCTTGTTTGTTATAATAAAATTGACACGTCAGCAAAAAACCGGTACTAGATCTATAAACACCACTGACCATAAAGCTGGCCCTGTAATTTTAAATGTTATTGTAAATCAAACCTGGTCGCAATAAACAATGTGATGTGACAAATTGCCAGACATCTGTATCCCCGAGGACCACCATCTGCACCGAGGTTAGTGTTGTGCGCCAAACAAATAGAAAATATTATTTAAATTAAATATGAATTGTATATGGAAATTTTGTTATAAAATTTATGTATGTTCCAATTTTAAGAACAGCCATCAGGCATTATAATTGTACATGAACATCCTTAAGGATTGCAAGGTATGTAGTCTGTGATTACAACAGATTGTCTACATACCAGAAATATATTTTTTATTATTTTTGTTATTACGTTTATTTATCGTCGCTAACGGTTGCCCATATGAGCGACAGTGATACAAACAAAGTTGAACACTGGTCTAAATTCTTACATCATGCATTCATTATCATTGGATGAAATGACTTAGTATAACTAATAATGCCACCTTTCTATTGGTCAAGGCAGATTCTGAGTAGAAATGACTACTTCCTTAAAAAGGTGTGTCCATCCATTATACGACATATATATGTAGTCCAGTGGTAACACGCTGGACTGGTAATCCAGGGATCGCAGGTTTGATCCCCCGTTTGACCCTAATAAAATTAACAGTCTTTCAGATGGGACGTTAAACCGAGGTCTCTGTAACAAAATGAAAGTGACCATTTTAACTACTGTGTAGTTGGGGCCTCTTTATCAATGGGTTTCAGAACATTTTGTCGTACCATTGAAACATTTATTCAGTGATTTTGTCATAAATTGGGACGAATGTATCTATACCAGATAAAGGACAGTGGTGTATTATTATATATCACGTATAAGGGAAATTCCCGTTTATTTGATATAAATCCGACTAGTTTTAGCAGATTTGGGTTTATTCTTTTAAATCACTGTTCCCTTTATCAGTGAAATTAACCTCCAGGGCCTGATAAGAACGCGCAGTCAATATTGTATGTATCATATCAGCTGATAAAATTCATGAAAAGATCGTGCGTGTACTCAGCGACGGCGCTATAAATTGGAGAACCGCACAAGGTACTGACATTGCTCTCGGAACATCACAATTGACTGTGGTGACTTGTACATGCGACAGATTTGGGTATGTAACTATATATTATATTGTTCGTAGTTGTCATTAGAGGTTATTTTATCTGAAACTTAGTCTAAAGCAACTGTCCAAGACGTTACCAGAAACATGTTGTAGTAAATCGTTATTAAATGTGGTTCTAGTGATTTACGACGATGGATATCTACTGTTCATTACATACATACTAATTAACTAATAACTACTGTTGAATCAAGTGTTGAATATATGGCTGGGGCAGGGGGTTGTTATCAGCTGTTGTTGAAAGGGGTGTCAGGTACGCTCAAATTGCAGGAGCGGAGTAATAGGTATTGAGTGGTTCTAAGTTTATATATCTATATATACCATATGAGGTCATGATAGGTACGGAGTCATTGTATATTTAGACCATGAAGGTCACCATGTGTATTGATTCTACATAGACGTGTGTGTATTTATGTCCAAGCATTATGGTAACTATTGTCTTGTTGTTGTACCACAATGTTATAATATAAGGTGGTAATAATAGCTGAGTAGATTGACGTAGCACAAGGGTATTATATTTGTTATTGTTGTAGTCGCTTCATGCCTGAGCCGTGAGAGGTGTAGCTCAGGGGCGTAGATCCTGTTCGGAACGATCAAGATAACAAGCTGGGGCACGAGCCGACTGGGATAGTTTGCCGGCGTGAGCTGGTGACGTCCATATACTGGAGAGTGTCAGCGGTACAGCATCGAGTCCGCCGTCAGTGGACCGGGTCCTTAGGACGCAGGGAGTTAATGATCGTGTGCATTGTAAATCTTTGAAGTGTGCATTATAGCACTGTGACGGCAATACTTGCCATATTTTAAAGTGTGCATTATATAGCACTGTGATGACCATACGTGCCAATGTTTAAATAGGTGTATTATAGCCTAAAGTTAAAGCCGAGTGTGGAACGGCAGATAGTTAGATCTCGAACTGTTACATAAATTAACGGCATTACCAGCCGAAGACCGGACTCCATACCGGAAGTGAAGCCATCATCGGTGAAGAGCCAAACTACGGACAAACATACGTCTCCTACCTCTGTGTTGCTAGTGTTATTTGATGTATATTACAATTTGTATATCTACTTAGTCTTTATGCATACACTTGATCCTGGTATCCGTGACCCTGAGATAAGCTGGCCCTCGTGTCATTCTGTGACAGTCTCGTGTCGGTGCTTTACATCGTGCACGTAAAAGAACCAGAGGCGACTCTGGAATGGGTCTCTCTCTCTGTATCATTGCACTATCCTCCAAAAATCTAAAATAACTAATCTCTTCAGGAGGCGTCGCTCATATGGGCAACCGGTAGCGAAGATAAATAAACGTAAACCACCATTATACGACATTCTTATTTTGGGAAACATTTATATTGATAAATAAATTAGTGTTGTGGATTGGAACACATCTTTATTCTTTTATAGATCCCATAATATTGCAACACAAATCTAGCACACAACTTTCACGGCGACACACAATCTACTTTTTCACCATTCAGTATATTTATATTTTCAGTGTACATGTCTGCCACCTTCATGACCAAGAATGACACCACATAATGTTGCCTCTAAGAAAACATTGCCTGATAATGCCAGTGAAGTTGCCTTTAAGGACACATTTCCTGATGATGTAATTGAAGTTAACTCTATAGAGAACACACTGTCCAACGAAACCACTAAAGTAGCCTCTGCCATCATCACAACCAAGAACAGCATATAGCTTTCTGTCCAATTCCTTATATCAGTTTTTGAAAATAATCATGTATTGACAGAAAATAAATATGTTTAAACTAACAGCATGCGTTAAGATAAATTTTGTATTGCTAAAAAATAGCAAACACATAGATGCTGATCAGCTGGGTACTCTGCGGGGGTGGGGGTAGTTATTTCCAACATTTAGTTACTGTTCTAATTATACCCACCTTCACACAGCTATGTTGAAATAGGGGTATCAGCTTGTCTGTCTATTCACAAAGTGTGTGTGCTCTTAACTCCTCATACTAGACGTTGGATTTCGTCGACCTTTCACACATGATCAGCAATACTATGTAGTGTAATGTAGTGGTTGTCCGATTAGCGCATTGGTTAGCGCGCTCGCTTCTCACCGGGTTCGATCGTCGGACCGGGAAGTATGTGCGATGGTACGGTGGTCGCCAGATCGGTTTTATCCTGGTACTCCGGTTTCCTCCCACACAAATGACCACATTTACGCTTTCATCCCCGCCGAACGAGAGTTATTAATATAGGATGTTAAAACTTGTTTTGCAATCGTTGTAAAATAAATAAAAATATTTAATAATATGTAGATGTGCGTAAAGTAAGGAATTTTAGATTTAACAAATTTTTTATTAAAGAGTTTGGCCCTTTTGTTACTTATTTTCATATGATAAATTCTTGTGTGCTAAACTCCTCATACACGATATGTTTGATTGTCTTCGATTTATAATCATCCTGCAATAAAATTATTGAGTTTCTAAATATTGACGACTTTTAGGGGTCTAAAATGGTAAGAAAACATTTGCAGCATAATTTTGGTTTTCTTATTCTGTTATTATGTGATTATTATGATAATATATCTGTTTATTTTTAAGTGAGAAAAGGAAACTAGATGTAGAGGAAGAATTGGCTAATATGAAGTCGGACATAAGAAGGCCAACACGTCGGGTTTCGTCGCTATATGACAGAGGAAAGAACGAGGAGCCTAAACCAGAAACAGATGAGAATTGTCTTGCAAACAATCCCAATTTGAACAACTGCTTTTCAATTTGCTTTTCCAAGCTTTTCTCACAGGACGAGATCCTTAACTGTTCTCTGTCTGGGAAAAGATCTGTGAAATCAGGAGATGAAGGGCCTCGGTCAGCATTAGATCAGGCCCGTTTAGGACTATTGGAAAAAACGTTATAAAAACATGTTCCAGATGTCATGAATAAAACAATCGGCGAAAAATTGCAAAACATTCAGAAAGTTGAAATGGGGAAGCAAAATAAGTGCTAGATAGATATATAGTCTATTAATATCAACAAAATCCTGGGATTCTAAAAATCGATTACGAGTAATTGAGAGTATGAATCCTAAAAAAAGTGTTTGTATTGTTTCAACATAAGTATCATTAGTAATATGTCCGTCTCTGTGGTAGAGTGGTTAAGGTCGCTGACTTGTATACCACTGTAACCTATCATCACTGATGGTCTCGGGTTCGAGCCCCGCTGAGGCCGTGTCTCATTTATATGAAAAAGTTGGCAGTTTCTTACGGAGGTTGGTGCACCAAAGTACTGGTTAACCGCTGGAGCCTGCCCAGGAAAGGTGTTGTTAAGTAAACTGCCCGCCGGCGATATAGCCCAAAACGGTGCTGATGCAGGCGTAAAACCCGAAATATAACATAATATCATTAGTAATATGACTAAATTAGCAAGTGGTGGTATTATAAGAAATCCATAGAGATGCATACACGTTAAAATATCGGTCTGTAATTTACTTTCAATTTCTAATATTGAATATACGGTTTCCTGAAAATAATTATATTTTCGCGTCATCGGCGAAGTTCATTCATAATTATCTCTCACGTTTAGAATATGTAGAGTATCCTATTTGTATATACTGACCAAACATGTGACGATGACGTACATCTAATAAACAGCTCATGTTGAACGGAATTCAGAGTGACTATCATGCGGAAAGTATTACATAATTGAACTGTTGAATTTCGGATTGTTAGGCATAAAACGCCTGTTGAATGAGACTGTAAGTTCTACAAAATTTGTAACCATATAGTGTAGGAGATAGCAGAAAAATCGTGCAAATGATGATACAAGCATCAAATTTGGCACACTTGTTCTCCAAGTGATACTAATCAAATCTGCCCGATTGGACAATTGAAAATCCAAGATGGCGGCCATTTTTCAAGATGGCCGCCAAATTAGCCGCCCGAAGTTGACGTTTTGATTAGAAGTATTTGTAGTTGTCCGATTTGCATGATCTAGGTGTGGATTCCTATGTTTTCAAGCCTGCTGAAGTAGATTTTCCTATTTATAAAGCACACTGACACATAAGATGGCCACCAGATTGTCTGTTTTTCATTACGTAAGCTTTGCCCCGGCTGCAAGCTCATCGCCAAGGACGAGATGTTCTGCTGGCTTTTGAAAATGATGTAGGCTCAATCCTCTCACAAGCATCCAAGTACGGTGAAGCGATCCATCTAGCGAAAGCTGCTGGGATAATAAGACGAGACATGCTCCATCAAAAGTCAAATTTCAGCAGCAGCTTTCACGACACTGACCTAGAACAGGCTGTACCACCATCACTGCTGCAATTTGTATGCATGATCGAACATGGTGCAGACATAAAGTCCCAACTCCAGCATGGAGCATCGAAATCTGACCTTTCTATATCACAACTCCTACAGTACAACTGCTTTGCCAAATACAAGGAAGGAACGGATGTCCACAGGCATTCCAAGGACCGTGAGCCACCTTTTGCAGTCTACATGGGTCTGTATGTGTTTGCCAAGACGAGGAAGAGACAAATCATTGAAATGCTCCATGATAATGGGCTCAGCATATCATACGACAGAGTCCTAGAAATCTCAGCACAGTTAGGAGAAGCAGTTGTTGCACAGTATGTGGAAGATGGAGTAATCTGTCCCCCAGTCTTGAGAAAGCAGTTGTTCACAACTGCAGCAGTGGACAACATAGATCATAATCCGACTGCGACCACAGCTCAAACATCTTTCCATGGTACAAGTGTGTCCATTTTCCAACATCCAAGCACTGAAAATGCTGGCGATGAACGTGAGCTGCTCAAACTAGAGTCAGAAATGAAGGTTAAGAAAGTTCCAGAGCTTCCAGAAGCATACACCAATATTCGACCAGCATACATCACGATAAACCCCAATCCTCCTCCAGTAGCAAGCCAATCCTTACCAGCACCCGAGTCGATCTGGTCACACTTGAAAGAAGAATAGTCTTGGTTGGAGGAAGTCTTCCTCACTGAGGATGTGGCTGATGCAGTCAGCATCACATGGTCAGCCCACCATGCAACGCAGAAAAGGAGCCATCCATTTGAAGTGAGCATTTCAGCAATGATGCCTCTGTGGCGAGACCAGGCTCACTCTGTTGCAACGATCAAGCATGCCATGGCGAAGGTCCGTGCTACAGTGGCTTTCCTGAACCCAGGGCAGACACCTGTCATTGCTGCTGACCAACCGTTGTATGCTCTGGCAAAACAAATACAATGGAAGTGGCCCGAATATGGAGAGGACAAGTTCGTGATCGTGTTCGGTGGACTTCATATAGAAATGGCTGCACTGAGATCGATAGGAACATTACTACGGGACAGTGGCTGGACCAGTGCCATTGTGGAAGCAGAGGTGGCATCATCTGGTACAACAGAGTCTTACCTGTCTGCATCCAGTGTCACCAGGACAAGACAAGCACACCAGATCACTGCATGCAGCTTGTACAAACTGAGGAAGAAGGCATACCATGATTACCGCTCTGAAGAGTCTAGCATATCAGATATAACCTTTGAGGATTGGTGTGAACAACGGAGGAAAGAGAGTCCGCAGTTCCAGTTCTGGAGTCTGGTGCTGGACATGGAGCTCACCATATTCACCCTGATCCGCTCATTCAGAGGAGACTTCAACTTGTACCGTGAAGCACTTTTAGAACTGGTGCCTTACTTCTTTGCGAATAACAATGTCAACTATGCGCGATGGATCCCAATTCACCTCCGAGATATGATGTCACTTGAGCAACAACATCCAGATGTGGCCAGGGAGTTTCACAAAGGGAACTTCGCCATCCACAAGTCAAGAAGAGAAGTCTCTGCCCTGGCGATCGACCAAGCACACGAGCACAATAATGCAGTGATCAATGGTGACGGAGGGGCAATTGGGTTGACAGAAGACCCGTCAGCACTTCGTAGGTGGATGGTCGCTGGACCCGAAGTTAGTCGTCTAGTAGCTGGATACGAGGCCATGTCTGAAAGATGCCACCTACAGCAGCAGACACCATGAGCAGACATTGAGTGCCCAGAAATCTTTCTTTGAAAAGGTGAAATCACTCTCTGCAGTGATGCAGGAGATGGGCAACCCATTCCAAGAAGAATCAGCCGACCTGCTGGTGCTAGACACGAAGAACATTGCAGACCCAACTCTAGCTGAAATGGTAGCTACACATCACCGGCAGGAAAGAGCAGTTCCAATCATTCATGGAGGGGCTAGAGGATGAAGGTGAAATTCCTTTCTATCATCCAATCTAGAAAAACCTTGTTTCTTTCTTCAAAGAAGAGCAGGCTGAGGGAATTTCTAAGGTGAAAGTCCTGAAAGACGACTGTCAGTTATTCTCGCGACTGTTCATCTCGTGCCAGAACAGGCAGTGTGACTTGCAAGAATTCTTCAAGCACGAGAATCAGTCACACCCTGCATCTCTCAGTGACAGCGGCAAGCTTCATACGTGTCAGAAGTCACAGCTGGTTGAAATTCTTGAAGCGCAAGTGAACATCCCAGACAGAGAACCAAAGGGAGATGCAATCATCATTGATGGCTCAGCACTTATCAATGCCTTACCTCCACGTACTTCAAAGACATTTTCTGACTATGCTAAAGAAGACATCATCCCAAAGGTGGAATCCTATGGTGCCAGGTACGAGCGGGTGGACGTAGTCTTTGATGTGTACAAGAAGTCAAGTCTGAAATCCGAGACGAGCTCGAAAAGGGGACAAGGAATCAGAAGAAGAGTGACAGGAACGAGTAAGACACCAGGTAACTGGCAAAGCTTCCTTCGTGACGCCAGCAACAAGACTGAGCTGTTTCACTTCCTTGCGGAAAAGATGTGTGAAGCAGAGACGACAAGCACAGTCATCGTCACAAAAGGAGAATATGCCATTAGCAGCACAAGGAAGTCTCTGGATGCTGTGTCCCCATGTTGTCATGAAGAAGCTGACAGTCGAATATTTGTACACGCCAGGGATGCAACGACTGATGGGAGCAAGTCTATTATCATTAAGGCTAATGACACGGACGTGCTAGTCATAGCAATATCTGTACTGCCATCCTTACAGGAACTAGGTCTTGAGAAAATGTGGATTGCCTTTGGCCAAGGAGCCAAGATGCGATGGATTCCAGTCCATGAGGTAGTTTCTGCAATAGGGCTTGAGAAAGCTGGAGGGATCCCATACTTTCATGCGTTCACTGGATGTGACGTCGTGTCTCCCTTCCGTGGGAAAGCGAAGAAATCTGCATGGCAGACTTGGAACGTATTTGATGATGTTTCTGAAACATTCACTAATCTCAGACAGCATCCAACATTGATTCGTGATCTTGACCTGCAGAGGCTGGAGAGATTCGTTGTCCTCATGTACGACAGATCAAGCGCAGCCACTGGTGTAGACGAAGCAAGACTAGATCTCTTTGCCCGCAAGCAGAGGCCGTACAACTCAATTCCACCAACACAGGCAGCCCTCAGAGAACATGCAAAGCGTGCGGCCTATCAGGCTGGGATCATCTGGGGCCAGGCAACCATCTCCAATCCAGACACGAGCAGTCCCGCTGAATGGGGGTGGACACAGAAAGGAGAGACATGGCAGATATGTTGGACAACACTACCCCCTATTGCAGCGAGCTGTCGGGAACTGACGAAATGTTCCTGTAAGAAAGGTTGCAAAGGAAGATGCAAGTGCTTTCAGTCAGAGCTCCCCTGCACATCACTCTGCAGCTGCATATGTGAACAGTAGCAGCTGGAGGACCAGTGGCATGGTATGCATAACTTTGAACATTTACTAGCCGGGGCAAAGCTTACGTAATGAAAAACAGACAATCTGGTGGCCATCTTGAAAAATATGTCAGTGTGCTTTATAAACAGGAAATTCTACTTCAGCAGGCTTGAAAACATAGGAATCCACACCTAGATCATGCAAATCGGACAACTACAAATACTTCTAAGCAAAACGTCAACTTCGGGCGGCTAATTTGGCGGCCATCTTGAAAAATGGCCGCCATCTTGGATTTTCAATTGGCCAATCGGGCAGATTTGATTAGTATCACTTGGAGAACAAGTGTGCCAAATTTGATGCTTGTATCATCATGTGCACGATTCCTCTCAAAACGTGCTGTTATCTGCCCCACTAATAGATGTTGACTCCATGTGGCGCTTGTTTACAAATAATGCACAACCAGGTATTGTAATGGTTGAAATAATCTGCCATGTGACTAGAAGTTACGAGATTGTCCGAATGTTTACGGAAACCTTATGAAATGGGTCATTACATTAATACAAACTGTTGAGCAGAAACATTGATTTACAAACTTGAAATTACTAAATAATTATATATTAAACATAAAACTGACTTAACTGAATTAAAATAAAGTCGAGAGTGAAATTGTATATACCGATCATTTAGATTTAGCCCAGCAGACAGCTCTTGTTAGCTTGACTTAAAATCCTATTGTACTCTACGTAAGCAGTTACTAAGCAATTCTGGATAAAGGTTTCTTGCTTACTTTTTTATACTTTATTTATTTTACAACGATTGCGAAGCAAGTTTTAACAACTTATATTAATCACTCTCGTAGGCTTGGATGAAAGCGTATATGTGGCCATTCATGTGGGAGGAAACCGGAGTACCCGGAGAAAACCCACTTGTCCGATCTGGCGACCATCGTACCATCTCACATACTTCCCTGTCTGAGGATCGAACCCGGGTCGCATTGGTGAGAAGCGAGCGTGTTAACCACTGCACTAATCGGACAGCTTACTTTTGTCCTTGAACAGTTCATGAACTTTAATGAATATGTTTTGTTTTTTTGAGGCCCCAACAGTGGGTAACCCAGTTTATTTTTTTTAATGTAGCATATACATAGTCATAGATATCACATTCAACACATAGTAATTATACACAATGACCTTGATTTAACATAGAAGTCTATTTAATTTGAAAATGTAAAGGGTTAATGAGTTGTCTCCCTTTACCAATAAAGAGATAAAAACCAAATCGTTTGTAATATTTTGATTTAAAATTTATAGAATATTGAAGTATTATATCCAAAACAAAGATACATCTTCTAGAAAGAGAAGTCTTGTTCGAAAGAAAAGACAAGACTATAGTTTAGGTTTTAGTATTTTGTAGTACAATAGGCTAGCATAATTTTTAAGAGACTCCTGTAAATTTAATAATATATCAAACGCTGTAAGTTTTCATTTAAGAGCATGTATCAATAATACATATAAATGATTATTGAAATATACAATAACAGTATGATTCTGAGGTCAAAAGTTTACCTGGGTATAAATTATTCCTGCTAGGAAATAAAAACAGTATATTGATTGTAATGAATGTGAAATCAACAATAAGTCATGAATTGCTATTATACCGAAAGAAAAAAAAACAAGGTCATTCTCGAGAGACAGTAAAAATGTACTTTAGATAAACTGGAATGTGAAAAAAACTAGAATAGAAAAAAGAAAAAGAAAAAAAGAGCACATATACTAGAGAGAGTGGGCTATATATAGAGTCTGGTCCGCCTTCCACACAACACACCAACACACTAGTTTCCATCTCCGGACAATACTGCAAATTCCTTCCAATTTTGTTCGAATTTATTCATTGCATCATTTTTTCTAGCATTATATTTCAGTCTTTAAAAGAGATTTTATCTGAATTTTCAGTTATTTGGAACAGAATTGTTCATTTTACTGTGATATATATGGTATTTTGCTGTCAAAATTATATTGTTGGTTGCAATATATAAACTATTATTGCCTAAAATAATATCATTTCTAGACCAGTTTGTAATTGAGTTTGGGCATTTTTCATTAATCCATCTCTTCACATTTCCCCAAATATTCTCAACAACATGACATTCCAAAAACAAATGCAGTAATGTTTCTGGGTGTAGATTACAGAATGTGCACTTATTGTCATTTCTAAGTCCCATTTTCTGTAGAAGATAGTTTGTACCAATAATCCTATGATTGATTCTAAATTGGAACCATTGTAATTTTGGATCTTGTGTTAGTTTAAAGGGTAGTGTGTACACATTTCTCCAGTTAAAGTTATTTCCCAGGTTAAGTTCTGTTACCCATTTTCTATTAGAGATTGATAACGTTCCAGGGTTTGGGATGGAGTCATAGATCACTCTGCATCCCTTCTTGCATTTATTTATAATACTAACTGCTAGTGGCTGTATGGGATTTGGTTAATGATTTGGTTTGTGGGGAAATCTCATTCTGTTCAAAAAGTCTCTTATTGAATGTATTATATTATGATACTGCAAAAAATGTGTATGCACATATTGGTAATGAGAGAAATTCTTTCCAAGTTTCTGGTGTTTTATTCTCATTTAAAATGATATACCCATGAAAAACATCATACCAGAAATAATTTTGAACTGTATGAATTCTATTTTTTAAATAGTCCCCTCCAAAGGTGCCAACATTTGAGATGAAGGGGTACATTGTATTGACAAATTCAAAATATTGAGTATTGTATGCCATATATCTTCTAAGCCAAGTAACTTTTGAAGATAGCATACACCTTTTTAAGTCTATCATTCTAAGTCCTCCTGAATCATAGGGTTGTGCCATAACTTTCCTTTTTATCTTGTCTGGTCCATCATTCCATATAAATTTAAAGAACATATTCTGTATATAATTAATTGTATCTGAACTTGGATTTGGTAAACCCATTATCAAATGATTAATCTTTGACAGCGCTAGAGTATTAACAACAACATTTTTTCCAATAGGACTGATAATTCTTTTAGACCACTGTTTAAAAAGTATTTTTATTTCTTCGATTTTTGTGGCATAATTTATTTGAACTAGTTCTCTAAGATTTAGGGTAAAAATGATCCCCAACAGTTTAAATTTAACCGATTCCCAGTGTAAACCTAATTCAGGACAAAGTATAATGTTACTGTTTTTCATTGAACCAATCCATACTGCCTTTGTTTTTTCGATGTTTATAAATAGGCCCGAGATATTAGCATAAAATGTTAAAACTTGCATTGTGTTTCTAAGTGATTTTTCTGTTCCATCTAAGAGTAATGTCGTGTCATCTGCATACTGAGATATTAAAAATTCTGTACCATTTATCTTAATCCCTCCTATATCTTTATTTTGTTTAATTAAAATGGCTAATATTTCTGCGCAAATAATAAAAATATAAGGGGATAAGGGATCGCCCTGACGGCAACCGCGATTTATAGAAAACCAGTCTGATAGATGGCCATTGATTACAATACACGATTTAATACCATTGTAAAAAAGCTTTATCCAGTTTATAAAATTGTTACCAAAGTTTAAAAATACTAAAACATTGTACATACATTTTCATGACAGGGAATCTAAAGCGGTTGCAAAATCAATTAGCAACAACATTCCCGGCTTGTGATAGTTTTCTGCATGAAACATGATGTCGTAAATAACTCTAATATTGTCCCCTATAAAACGCCCAGGAATAAAACCACTCTGATCTGCACTTATTAATTTGGTTAAAACAGTTTTTAAACGGTTTGCTATACTGGCAGAGACAATCTTATATGAAACGTTCAATAAAGAAATTGGACGTCAGTTTTTTAAAAATAATTTGTCTTTATCTCCTTTTGGTATACATGTTATAACACCTTGCTTGAGAGTCACAGATAATTCCCCTGTATCAAATGCATAATTAATAGATCTGACCAAAAAATGACCCAAATCATTCCAGAAAAATTTGAAGAAGGATGCTGTAAATCCACTGCTTCCTGGAGAAGTAAAATTAGACATTTATTTGAGACTATTTAACATTTCTTGATAACTTAATTTATTTTCTAAGGAATTTTTTTCTTCTTCATTAAGTTTGTGGATATCATTGTTTTGTACGATGTTCTTCAGGATAACGTCTTCAGTTTCCTGATGTGAATACAATATTTTATAATAACTTACTGCTTCAGTTATGATATCTTCCTGACTAGTTAAAAGTGTGCCTGATCTAGAGTAAAGAGAATTCATTATTTTAGACACATAATTTCTATTTTCCAAGTTGCAAAAATATTTTGTAGGTTTCTCTCCGTCAGATATCCATTTTGCTCGTGATCTTATAAATACACCTTGCATTTTGTTCCTTCTGAACTCAGCTAATTCAGACCTTTTAATTTCCAATAAATTTCTATCTATAATATTTTGCTGTTCAAGAATTTGTATCTCATCTATAATTTGTACCTGTTTATTAATTTTTGTTTGTTTGTGTATGCATAAGAAATAGTCTTACCTCGGATTTCCATTAATAAAACTTCAAAGAATAATTTGTCATTTATGTCTAATTTTATTTTATCGTTACTATTAGTTTCTAATGATTCATTTATGTCCTGAAGATCTGCTGCATACTGTAATTTTGTTTGTTTAATTGTCTGTTTTATTTGTTCCATATAGTCTATGTCCTTAAGTAAAGAATTGTTAAATTTCCAGTATGATTTTCCTTTTTTAAACTTACCAACCTCTATACTTAATGTTATTAATGAGTGGTCTGACCTATATCCTGGTTCAATTGTTGTCTTACCCAAGTCAGTGTACAAGGAACTTGATATAAGGAAGAAATCAAGTCGAGCTTTTTTAACAGGTGTTTTTTAAAACCATGTATATTTTCTTTCTTCAATATTTTGTTCCCTCCAGCAATCAATTAGGTCATATTCGATTATCATTTGTTTAACTGTTTCCCTTGCTTTAGGATTATTAACATTTACATAATTAAAATAGTCAATATTAGGGTCGACTACTAAGTTAAAGTCTCCGACTACTATACAGGTATTGTCAATCTTTGAGATTTTGTCCTTTATAATATTATAAAAATTTGGATCGTCCTTATTTGGCCCATATATGCAGATTAGAGTAATGTCAATATTAGAGATCATTGCATTTAATATAATCATATTTCCATTTTGATCTGTTTCACTACTTTTAAATTTAAATTCGAAATTGTTATTAATAAGAATTGCAACACCTCGCGACTGACTATTGAAGTTACTAAAATAGCACTCATAACCCCACTGGCTTCTAATAAACTTAGTTTCATCATCTGTGAAGTGTGTATCTTGTATACAGTATACACTGTATTTTTTTTCCTTCAGATAATTTAAAACATCTTTTCGCTTAATTTTATCCCCAAGTCCTTGAACATTCATAGATGCAAACACAATAGATTCGGGCATTAAACTACCTGAGTACTTGTTGACACAACATTATGCAGTTCCAGTGATGACGAACCTGTGTGCACCGCACCATGTGGAGGCCGCCCAAACTCTCGATATCCCATATGTACAAAAAAGGTTCTATAAAATTTAAACAAATAGAAGAAAGACATGTTGTAATGCAAACAATATGGAGGGTATCTCATAATTTACCATAAATATATAAAAAAAAAGAAACGATACCTGGTGTTTATGTGTCTATAATTTCAACATTTATTAAGAAAATTCTTTGAAAATTCATAAGATGATAGTCCAACATGTTTGAAAGAGGAGCACATAAAGCATAATGAGCCTCCGAAACTGTCTGCTGCGTGATGACGTAATTCGTCGGACAGGGTTCTAATGGAGTTTTCACACAGACGTCAATACCGAGTATGGGCACCATTTGCGTATCTCACTGCAATGCACCACCGTCGCATCGAACGGAAGAGTGTCTGAATCTCTTGCTGGTCAATATTTGTCCACTCCTGACGCAAAACATCCCTCAGTTGGTTTAACGTTACCGTCTGACGTCGTCTGACGCGGCAGTCTAACGTATCCCACAAATGTTCTATGGGTGACAAGTCTGGTGACAGAGCAGGCCACGGCAGGGTTTCAATATTGTTCTGCTCCAATAATGTGGTGGAAATCCGAGCAGTATGACACCTGGCGTTGTCCTGTTGGAACAGTGTGACGTTTCTGTTGGCGTTAAACGGCACAACAACTGGCGCAAGGATCTCATCACAGTACCGCTGGGCGTTTAGGTTCCCGTCCACAACTAACAGTTCAGCGCGACTGCCGAAGGTGATACCGCCCCACGCCATAACGCTTCCGCCCCGAACAGATCGACCTGACGTACACATGCGTCGGCGTAACGTTCACCGCGTCTGCGATATACCCGCTCTCTGCCATCCGCTCGACGCAAACAAAACCACGATTCATCGCTAAACAGCACCGAATTCCACTGTAACCGAGTCCAGCGAGCACGTTCCGTCGTCCATTCCCGCCATACGTCAGGGTGACGTCGTGTCAGGATGGGTCCAACGTATGGCCGATAGGCACGAATGCCACGTTCACCGAGCCGATTCCTGACTGTTTGTGCACTGATGCGATTGTTGGTCATCCTAGGAGTAACGGCAGCTGTGTGCGTAGCAGGTAGGAACCAGTCACGTAAATGTGACGTCCGAATGTGACGTCCTGTTCACGCGTCGTCGACCAGATCTTGGACGGTCGTCCACCGATCCATGTGTTCGATAACGTCGAAGTAGACGTGTTATCGTGATCCGCGTAACCCCGAGTCGATTTGCAATGTCACGCTGACGTAAACCGCCGTCAATCATGCCAATGGCACGCATTCTCTGATTGCGGTTTAGCCTAGGCATTTTGTTAGAGGTAACAATGGGTATGTAAGGTGTTTTTCCTCGATGATAATGCAATACCAGTACAATAAACCGGTTTTCCGATTTGTACATGTGTAGGAAGTTGTCTTTGTTGAGGAGCACGTGCAAATCGGAAATTCGGCGTTCCAGGATTATCGGGTGTTATTTACCTGTGTTTATGGTTGGCTGACGTTGCAATAAGATACCCGGTACTGATACGTAATAATATATTAAACCTTTCTATGGATTTATCCGTTTTACGTCATTTTTAGTTTGGTATCGTTTCTTTTTTGACTCAGTATATATCATATTTACTATTTTCATCTGCGGAGTACATGTATGTAACTATACAATATAGGTTACATGACTAAAGTTTTATATGTATCTGAAATAGAGACAGTTTATGTCTTTGCTACGTAATGTTACAATGATAATAACCAAAAAACAAATTAAATCTGAGTGAAAAAAATAGATGGAATTTTTTTTCCGTATGTATAATCTACTATTTATATATACACGTCGGTGTCCAGATAGTCATCATATATTTATATATACAAGTCGGTGTCCAGATAGTCATCATATATTTATATATACACGTCGGTGTCCAGATAGTCATCATATATTTATATATACATGTCGGTGTCCAGATAGTCATCATATATTTATATATACACGTCGGTGTCCAGATAGTCATCATATATTTATATATACACGTCGGTGTCCAGAGAGTCATCATATATTTATATATACACGTCGGTGTCCAGAGAGTCATCATATATTTATATATACATGTCGGTGTCCAGATAGTCATCATATATTTATATATACATGTCGGTGTCCAGAGAGTCATCATATATTTATATATACATGTCGGTGTCCAGATAGTCATCATATATTTATATATACATGTCGGTGTCCAGATAGTCATCATATATTTATATATACATGTCGGTGTCCAGATAGTCATCATATATTTATATATACATGTCGGTGTCCAGATAGTCATCATATATTTTATATACATGTCGGTGTCCAGATAGTCATCATATATTTATATATACATGTCGGTGTCCAGATAGTCATCATATATTTATATATACATGTCGGTGTCCAGATAGTCATCATATATTTATATATACATGTCGGTGTCCAGATAGTCATCATATATTTATATATACATGTCGGTGTCCAGATAGTCATCATATATTTATATATACACGTCGGTGTCCAGAGAGTCATCATATATTTATATATACACGTCGGTGTCCAGATAGTCATCATATATTTATATATACACGTCGGTGTCCAGATAGTCATCATATATTTATATATACACGTCGGTGTCCAGATAGTCATCATATATTTATATATACACGTCGGTGTCCAGATAGTCATCATATATTTATATATACACGTCGGTGTCCAGATAGTCATCATATATTTATATATACATGTCGGTGTCCAGATAGTCATCATATATTTATATATACATGTCGGTGTCCAGATAGTCATCATATATTTATATATACATGTCGGTGTCCAGATAGTCATCATATATTTATATATACATGTCGGTGTCCAGAGAGTCATCATATATTTATATATACACGTCGGTGTCCAGATAGTCATCATATATTTATATATACACGTCGGTGTCCAGATAGTCATCATATATTTATATATACACGTCGGTGTCCAGATAGTCATCATATATTTATATATACACGTCGGTGTCCAGAGAGTCATCATATATTTATATATACACGTCGGTGTCCAGATAGTCATCATATATTTATATATACACGTCGGTGTCCAGATAGTCATCATATATTTATATATACACGTCGGTGTCCAGATAGTCATCATATATTTATATATACACGTCGGTGTCCAGATAGTCATCATATATTTATATATACACGTCGGTGTCCAGATAGTCATCATATATTTATATATACATGTCGGTGTCCAGAGTCATCATATATTTATATATACATGTCGGTGTCCAGATAGTCATCATATATTTATATATACATGTCGGTGTCCAGATAGTCATCATATATTTATATATACATGTCGGTGTCCAGATAGTCATCATATATTTATATATACATGTCGGTGTCCAGATAGTCATCATATATTTATATATACATGTCGGTGTCCAGATAGTCATCATATATTTATATATACACGTCGGTGTCCAGATAGTCATCATATATTTATATATACACGTCGGTGTCCAGATAGTCATCATATATTTATATATACATGTCGGTGTCCAGATAGTCATCATATATTTATATATACACGTCGGTGTCCAGATAGTCATCATATATTTATATATACACGTCGGTGTCCAGAGAGTCATCATATATTTATATATACATGTCGGTGTCCAGATAGTCATCATATATTTATATATACATGTCGGTGTCCAGATAGTCATCATATATTTATATATACATGTCGGTGTCCAGATAGTCATCATATATTTATATATACATGTCGGTGTCCAGATAGTCATCATATATTTATATATACATGTCGGTGTCCAGATAGTCATCATATATTTATATATACATGTCGGTGTCCAG
>CM026399.1:51034270-51051584 GCA_014843695.1 Archivesica marissinica
GACGAAATCCGGGGTCTCGCTATACACGATACAACTCATGGGCTCTGAAAAATACAATGGGACAACTATTCAAGCAATGTTATTTGAAAATATATTAATATACACAACTTTACATAAATGTATATGTTTTCGAATCAGTAATTTACTTCAAAATATACTTAATATTAATACTTTATATATAGAGATACTTCGAATTAACACGATATTACATTAACTTACCCGATAAACCGTTCTTGAACTGCACTTCCAGTCTCATGTTTCCGCTCTTCACCAGAGACATGTACTCCCCGTGACCGGCGAAGGCTGGTTCCAACTGAAAGGCGAAGAGGGTGCAGCCGTTTATAAAGTGAGATCTGTCCAGCGCATTCCCAGCGTCTTGTCTCCATTTCCCGGCATACTGTAGGAGATTGGTGTAGGCTCTGGTCACTGCCGTTCCATCGCCGGTAGTAAAATCCATTTTCAGCGGATTGCCACCCACAGACAGACCGTCGGCGTACACGGCGATATGCTTGATGCCGCAATTTTCGAAATTGAACGGATTGGTAGTATAATCCCCGTTCACGGCCTAGCTCTTTATGAATCCGATAATCACCTTCTCCGGTTTACTGCCTTGAAACATGTTCTCCCAGTTAAAGGATGTACTACCTGTTGTGATGCTCTGAGAACGGCCGGTCCCACTTTCTCCGTCGTCAACGCCGTGCCGTCCGACTTGCGTACTTTTAATCTGACATAGATCTGCGAATTCTTCAAGTCCAGATAATCCATAGAATTTTGACCGCTGATACTGAATTCGAACGGACCATCGCCGGATACTTGCGACAACGGTCTTATCTCCTCGCAGTGGGTTTCCGTTACGCTCGTCTGAGTACCGGGTAAATCGAACAAAGCCAATCCCGACACCAACCCTTCTCTAAACTCTTCTTCGTTGAATACCGACATTATTTTTTCTTATTAAAGACGTCTTCAGCCTTTGTTGTTGTATGTTTCTGACGTTTAACTCCTTTCGGTGCTTTTGCTTTAGCCTTCCTTTTATTACCCTTTCTACCGCCTATCTGAACGGGATTCGTCGCGTTGGATGAATTTATATCTTCTCTCTCCAATTCCGACTTCGTCTGCGCCGTGGTTTGTTCGGCCGGTAAAACAGCTTTAATAGTATAACCTTTCTCGTTGGAAGGTTTTGATTGGTTAATAGCTATCACGCAAGGACGTCTTCCTCCACCTCTTTGGTTTAAGGACGTCTTTCCTGTATTCAAGCGTTCGAAAAAAACGACCCAAAACTGCGGATTAGGCACGTACAATTTCATCCTGTTTTTTATATTTTTACAAGAACGGATACTGCTTCAAATGAAGTGTTAGTCGCACTGGTTTCACAAATTCTGACACGTACTCGTCATCTTCTCCCTTTATATAGATGTCGAATTCTCTAAATTCTGTCTTATTGATGGTTAAGACAAATGGATTATCTAAAACATAATCCCATCTGCCCATGCTGCTCTTTTCTAACCGTCTCAACAACGATCGTTGCTCGCCGTGTACGATACTCTCTTTGCACAAGTCCGTATAGATGTAAAGCCCGTCGTCAGCTTTCATGGTCGACTTTGCCTTTTCAGTCGCGTGAAATTCCACTAATGCTACGTTCCACGTTCACGGTAGAAACAACGGAAATGTTAATTGTACGCTAAACTTGTACGTTTTGTTGTCAACAAAATAATTATCACTCTCGTTACTTTTAACGTATATGTAACGATCCATTATCCTTTAAGCGCTTTAACGACCGGTTTTAATAACAGACGTGTTTTGGTTTTTCTTGAATATCCTCTGTCGTTGTGTATGCGTTAGCTCTTTAGACGCCATTCGTCGAATGTTGGTTCTGTATTCGAATAATAGCTTTTATCTTTGGGTAGTAACGGACAAGTGCTTCGTAACACGTTATATATCGCTTCCGCGATAGCTCTAGATTGCCGTTCCGTGGACGTCGACAATATAGCTCTTCTCTGTACATCAGAAGCTTCTATCAGGAGCTCGAATAACGGCAAGTCTTAGCCATGTTGGGCTAACTATGATGGATAGGTGATAGGTACGCGTCTATTTATAGCCGAAAAGGCGTCTTCCGTAATCCAAGAATCGTACTTAGCACTCCAGCCTTTCCACCTCACTAAATGTTGCTTTTGATCGCCTTGTTTACGCGAACGTAATACTTTATCAACTAAATACGTGTCTTGTTCGTAAGCCTTCTTCAATTGATTTTCGTAAAAGCTTCCGATCACAATGTCTCCGGCGTAGTCTTTTAATCGATACTGCGGAATGTTCTCTTTCATAACTCTTTGGTCGATGACGTAGAGTTCGCGCGACCAACTTTCGTCATGCTCTCGCTGAAACTGTCGACGCATGAACGAAATCCGAATAAGGTCACCAACTTTGTACTTAAAATGCTTGTTGCTGGTGTAAGACTTGCTTGAGCTTTTAATTACAGGTTTTGAAATAACGTCATATTGAAGTTTCCACAGATTCACAGAATCACCAGGTTTCACGCTGGCTGGGGCTCTTTTAATGGAACGATGGTACGTCTGGTTGTAACTAGTCGTGATATCGGAAATAATATCTACCCATCGATGCTTTTGCTGATGCGTCATGTAGCATACTGTTCGTGATTTAATAGTTTTTATAGCCCTTTCCGCATACGACGCTTTTACGAGGTTCTGGGTGACGAATTATCCCACGCCTTCTTTTTTGAGGAATGACTTAACATCCTTGTTTACGAATTCCGTGCCTTTATCACTTCGAATACGCGTGGGTTGTCTCGCTCCTTGAAATATCGATTTTAAAGCACCGAATATTTCTTTACCCGTTCTCCCGCGTAAAGCTACCGTCCACACAAATTTCGACATGATATCTACGGCTAATAAGAAATAAGCGTATCCGTCATTTTCTTTCTTATAAAACTCCATGTTGGCTGTGTCTACGTCCCATTGATAATCTACGAAAGGGGCAATAACTCTTCTTCGTCTAAATTTGGTTCGTTCTTATCGATGGAGGGCATAATCCTATTGTTTCAAAAGCCAATTACGAATTTTGGCTCTACCTAAGACAAATTTGCCTTCCTTTTTGACGGCTCTGTATAGTTTGTCCAGCCCTGCGTATGAAGCCATGTGTTTGGGGTCGTAATAAATACTGGTGAGGTAATTTTCGTATTTCATAGCTTTAACCACTTGATTTTGTTGCCTTTGGGGCTATTAATTTTCCTTTTCACGGGGATTCCCGGCGGCGGTGGAATGATCCCGGCCCCTTTCTGTCCTCTTCGCGAGGCTGTTAAGAGACTGAGCGGTACGTTAATGTCTGAAAGCACCGCTTCAAATGCCTCTAAACCGACTGGGTGAAAATCTTTATAATCCTTTATTTGCACTCTCACGAGATCGACGATATTCGAATTTGGTATCACGTGATCGTTGATAATCGTCTCTTCTTTATCGTTCCAAGTCACGTGCGGGGTAATATAACTCAATAACGAGCGCGCACGGGTCTGTAATGTTTTTGGAAACGCATCAACTAATCGTGTGATCGAAGTAGGATCGGTCTGTTTGTCGGGGTCCGCGTCTACCACTTTATATTCCGATATAGGTATTGATGTATTACTCGTATGTAGGTTCTTCTTACTAGATATATCTTCTACTGTATTGTTATCCTGAGATTGGGTATTCAACAACAGTCTGTGATACCTATCGTACTCCAACAATACCATTTTCTTCATGTCTGTTGATATATAATCGTGTCTTCTTCCGGAAACACGTTGGTTCGCACGCGGTAGTCTTCTACTGCACGGAGAGAAAAATCCAAGACCAAATAACCGTATGCTCGTGATGTGGTATCTTTATAAGCTTCCATCAGAAATGCGCTTTTACCCAGGAAAGCTTGTCGTGCTAGACATTGTAGTTGAGAGATGTCGCGCGGATTTTTCATCAAAACCATAATGTGAGTGTTTAAGTTAATAGTACGGCTATGTTTTCCCTTGCAATACATATTTTGATTCAGATACATCACGCTTAAATGTTGGTGGTGCATACCTCTAACGAATAAATTTTCCATACCGATGGATGACGTCACACTAACCATTAAATCGTCGAGAATTACCAGATTGCAATGGTTGTCGCTAGCGAGGTTCTTAAGTTCATCTTCGCCTGGTAGACCGCTATGAAATGTAATGAATGGTAACTCCTCGAATAACGGCTGATATATACCGTAACAGTACAGTACATTCTCAGGAGGCTTATCGAACATGATGTCTTTGTGTCGTAATAACAGAACGACCCAACGCGTCTTACCGCTGCACGTAGCTCCGGACACTGATATAGACGTACACTCCGGGAAGGGATACATGGTGAAATTGAAAGACAATCGCTCAGTAGCGCAGTTTTTATAGCTATTCGAAATTATTAGCAAGCATGTCGATTAGTTCTTGATCGTTGACTTCCGGTTTTGGCAATGGACACAGCATGATATCAAGAGGCGATGTGTGAATGCCGTCGCTCCACACTTTTCTCTTACAATAAAAGTAGGAAAATCCGCGTCTCTCTTGCGTATAGGTAAAGATGGTATTGTTCCTCACTCTGAACCCGCGATTGTATCCGCTTTGAGCTCTGGTCGTTTTCAACACAGAACGAAATTTTGTCATCGGCGTCTTAATGGATCTTTTACTAATTCCCTTTGAACTGAATTTATATTCGTGAATAATTCTTGCTCTGTATGGACAACGCTTTACCTTTTTCTTCAGACATCTTCTTAACATTTTATAAGCGACGATTCTGGTGGATGAAGGTCGAAGTTTCATTCCTTTTCTGACTATATACGTGTTGCTACACAGACCAATAATTTCATCCCCTTGGTACTCGAACTTGAAAAGCCCGGGGGTATGCTTGTCATACTTAGTGTGCTTCGAGCAACAAGTGCGAGGAAACCAGTGGTACTGCGGATCGGCTTCCACGTCGTCGTCTGTGCAGAACCCTTCCAATCCGTACTGGTACTTTGCTTTCATATCCGGTTTGATGACGTCAGCGAGACTTTGACCGGATATAGCCATATAAGCCGAGTCCGTGTCCATCTCACAATATTCGAAATCGGACCTATCGACGTAAACATCCATAAATTCGTATTAGAATTCTAACATACGTAGCTTATCGTATTGCAAGATGAAATAGCCTAGTTGAATGGGTAAGTCCAGCTTGATATTGCGTTTGGCCATCTCTACTTCGTAATACTGTTCTGCCATATCTAGACACTCTAGTTTCCGAAAACGAGGCTCATTCACGTTCAGGGAGGTTTCGTTTTACCCTTGGACGTACTTTACGCCGCCATGTATTTGTCACGTACCTCCGGTCGAAAGTCGTTTTCAGCACGTCGTCGGACGAACGGGCCTACAGGCATATTGTTACCGATTGCTTCCAAATACAACGCGTTTGCGTCAAAGCCCAGAATAGATCCACACATCTTGTTGCCACGAATGAGAGTT
This sequence comes from Archivesica marissinica, assembly GCA_014843695.1. NCBI lineage: Eukaryota > Metazoa > Mollusca > Bivalvia > Venerida > Vesicomyidae > Archivesica > Archivesica marissinica. Next base: position 51,039,774 of record CM026399.1, read on the forward strand.
TCACCAGCGCAGTGTTGTCTAGTAAATAGAATACTAGGACCACCCACAATGTTTTGCTTCACAGTTTCATAAAGATCTTCGTTCTGTTTGTCAAATAGGGCGAAATGTGCATTTTGCTCCCTAGCTGAACGAAACAGAAGTTGCCTTGCGATACCCGGAACACTAATGGCGGTCTTGAACACATCAATGTTCTTGTCGAAATAGAACGCCTGAAAACGTTCAACAGCGGTCACGAAAGGAGTCACATCAAGATTGTTGTACCAGACGAGAAAATCACGAAAGGTAGTCATCTTGTTGTCCACCCATAATCTCTGACAGAAGCGATAGACATCCTTACTGATGTTTTGACATTTCAGTGAACTATAGAAAGATTCGTGCGGCGGAAGTGACATCGCTTATAGCTTGTTGACGTCATCAAACCAGTCATACGGAAAGAATCCCTTGCTTTCATCTACTTTATAGGCATTCAAGAACCCGATATAAGACGACACCGCACCCAGGAACTGGGATATGTCCAAACATTTCAATTCCTTGTTTGCAATGCACGCATAGCTGTTATTCTTCTTGACGACGAAATTTCCTTTTGCGTCGTGCATGTTCAAGTGCTTGGCTAAACAACGTTTCACGAGATTGAGATCGTACTTGGCCGAGTTGAAACCAAGAACAGGTACCTGGGACATGTAACCATCAATCTGACTATACAGATTTAATAACGGATGATTGAACCTGTTCGCTTGACCCTTTTTCTTACCATCGCTTTCATCATCGCCATCATCACTATTCACGTCTTCGTCTAACATGTCCTGGTCGCTCTCTGTTTTCTTTTCCTCATCTAATTTCTTATTGATTGCTTGTAAAACCCAACCCCACCGATCTTCTGCTAATTCGCGCACTCGCGCTGCTATGCTCTGCATGCCCACAATCATACGCTGGACTAGCTGATCTTGATCAGCCTCCACGATGCAAAATGGCTCTGTGTGCGCATCGACATTACTACAAATCGAAAGGCTTATGGGCACATGCTTTTGTGTCCACTGCAGCATCTCGGTAGGACGCTCATTCACTTTATGCAACATAGCCTCTAAATCGTAGCAGATGAAACACGGGAATGTACGCTGGGCATCCGACACATTGATGTCAAAATGGCTCAGTTTGTCGAAATCTGATTCTAGAGGTTGGTGAAATCCCCCCGGGTACACATACACGGTCTGGTTGATACACACACGTTGATGTATATGCAGGTTTCCCTCATGATCAAAATGACGATCGCATGTCTTACATTAGTACTTTTGGGCGTACACGGATAAATCCTTAATATAAGACAGATGGTTCTCGTACATATTAATGTACATTGTAGTCTCCTGATGTCCTCTGGATTTGCATACAGATCTTGCAAAGCCGTCTTCCTGTGAGCTATATACTTCCAGGTTGACCTTGAACAGCTGTTCGAAGTCAGGAAAATCCTCAAAGCTCAACAATCCGTTAAAACCTGAGTGTTCTTTGTTCCATTGCTGATAATATTCTTTTGTAGGACATTCGAGGCAACGTACGACATGACCGCGGTGTAGAGCGAGACAACGAAATGCACAAACATTATCCTTATATGGTTTTCCATTATGTTGATTTTTGACCAATTGATAAATGCTGTCTTTCTTCAGTAAGTAGTCTGGAAGCTGACCGGAGCCGACCGGATAATATGTGTTGTATACCGTGAAGTGTACATTTGTGACTAACACCGGAAGCCATTTAGTATCGGGTCTGCGTAGCAGCTCTGTCATAATATCCATTCGGTTCAGACGAATTCGAAGACGGTTCAAATCGGAGCGTTTAGACACATACATTAAGCGCTGGAAAATACCGCTGTTATTATACGGTATAAAATATCGGTATTGGTCAGTTTCTCGGTTTTGAAGAATAACCCCAAACACTAAATTCAGTCGAAAAGCGCGTTGTTCTCGTTGATAAATTTCATCAGCATACTCCATCAGTTGATTAATATTGACGTGATTATCCAAAGGGAAGTTGTAGTCTGATTGGATTGGTCCTGTTCGATACTGTTCTAGAATAAGTGGCATATTGGATTCATACACTTCACGCAGCCCACCGGTCGCACCCTCTCTATCCCATGGGGCTGTGTCTTTTCCCCAGGGCAGACGTTGTAAAGCCCCGCCTGATTGGTTGTAGTGATGTCTAATACCGTGCCGATACAGATCACGGCGATTGTCGAACACGTCAGTACACCGCCGAAATCTATAGCTTGAGAGCCCCACAACCGGCATTGCGTCTGTAGTTGTTGTTGTCGTTCTCTTATGACTCTTTCTAGTCGTTATTTTCTTTACTGGTTTATCGTGCCATTCTAAATGTCGTCTAAGACCGTATGATGAAGCACAATAATTCCTGCATTTTGGACAAATGTGGTCGGTATATTTCCCACACGTTGTCTCGTGATGACGCTTGTCATTTGCGTACTTGAATGATTTGGAACACTTGGAACATGGAAATGTTCGATTACGGTGATCAACCTTTATATGTTGGACCAGCGACTTTTTGTAAGTATAGCTCTTCTGACATTCGTCACACTGATAGATACTGGGAATGTCTGGACACTTGTCTGTATCCTGAAACGATGCCAAAGCAATAGTAAGACCACTTACTACTACTCTGAATCAACTTTACACACATTCATATATATCAGCCTAGATGTATTTTATGGTAATAGTAGACAGAGACATATGTTGATTATTGTTAAATTAACGTAGTATGTATATTGAATAGTATTGCTTCATAAAACATACAATTAGTGAATAGATAATAAATATATTGTAGTTTAATGTGACCTATAGAAACGTATATGTATATACATACATCATGCTATGTGTATTCCAGATATTACAGACACGGCCCCCACCCACACCAGCCCAAATCCCGGAGCCGCACCTAGTATAATCAGTTAATATAAATCGAATGTATTTGTACCGTATTGTTGAAAATATTATCAATGAATCATGGATCAGATCCAATACATTACGAAGGCCTTACTGATAACGAATGTATATAAATACTTATAAAGTCTAGTACATTCCTTTAGACGGTTTGCGATTAGTTTAGAATTTTCGAGATTATTGTTCATAATTCATAAGGAATCCGGTGTTTATATACGGAATATAACATTTTGCAAAATAAATAGTTTGATTGTGAATATTGGATATATAACAGTTATATATGCATGTATACACATTTAGTTCACATGTATTAAACTAAATTAAGTATACATTTATATAGTTGGTCGGTTGGCAGGCAGACACAGTCAGACGTACGGATACAGACACACATACACAGACAGACGTATACAGACAGACACATACACAGACACACATACGTATACAGACATACATACAGACGGTTAGACGGACGGGTGAACGGACGGTCATTCAAGCAGGCACAGATAGACGGACATATAGTCCTATAATCAAATAACCATTCACTCGAACTAATTATATTGTGTAAGCTACATTTGTACTCAAATAGAAAGCTTAAATATCTTTTGTCAAGGTAACAGATACTTGATAGCTGATAACCGATCTTACATACACCTGTACTATTTTCTATTTTGTATAACACGTGAATATATATATATAAAGTACACCCAGTTATTCAGAGCGATAAGTAAACATGGATATATATATATATATATATATATGAACAGCATACAGCGCCGTGTTTCAGTTGTCATTGTTATGTATATATGTCGGGTAATAGAAATACGTTCGTATTAACGTTCCATTACCTTGGCTCAACTTCAAGGGTTATACGTCCGGGGTGGGGTGGGTCATGAATACCCCTCCAATTGTGTGGCCTCCGTGGCCCAGTGGTAGAGCGGTGGATTTGTAAGGGACCCGGGTTCGATACTCGGTCAGGGCACGTATGTAGTATCCTTGAGCAAGGCAACTCAGGCCCAGTGGTAGAGCGGTGGATTTGTAAGGGACCCGGGTTCGATACTCGGTCAGGGCACGTATGTAGTATCCTTGAGCAAGGCAACACACACATGGTTTTAGTATTGGTTAAGGGGTTAGGTATAAGTTGTTTAAATGAATTTCATTTTATATCGTAATGTAGAAATTGAAATTTATAAAGCAGATATTTCTATTGGCAAAACTATTTAAACACATGTATTATCAGATAAAGACTTTACATTGTACGGATCCAAAATTTAATATGTTAACAGACGGACAGATAGTCGTACAATCAAACATACGAGTTAATCAGGACAGACAGACAGACGTTCAGACAGACAGACAGACAGACATACGTTCAGACAGACATACAGACATACAGACAGACGTTCAGACAGACGTTCAGACAGACAGACAGACAGACAGACGTTCGAACAGACAGACAGACGTTCAGACAGACAGACGTTCAGACAAACGTTCAGACAGACATACAGACAGACGGACAGACAGACAGACGTTGACAGACAGACAGACGTTCAGACAGACGTTCAGATAGACAGACGTTCAGACAGACGTTCAGGCGTTCAGACAGACAGACAGACGTTCAGACAGACAGACGTTCAGACAGACAGACAGACGTTCAGACAGAGATGTTCAGGCGTTCAGACAGACGTTCAGACAGACATACTGACAGACGGTCAGACAGAGAGACGTTAAGACAGACAGACGTTCAGGCGTTCAGACAGACGTTCAGACAGACGTTCAGAAAGACAGACGTTCAGGCGTTCAGACAGACGTTCAGACAGACAGAAATTCAGACAGACAGACGTTCAGACAGACGTTCAGACAGACATACAGACAGACAGACATAAAGACAGACATTCAGACAGACAGACGTTCAGACAGACGTTCGACAGACATACAGACAGACAGACGTTCAGACAGACGTTCAGACAGACGTTCAGACAGACATACAGACGTCAACAGACGTTCAGACAGACGTTCAGACAGACAGACGTTCAGACAGACAGACGTTCAGACAGACAGCCATTCAGATAGACAGACGTTCAGACAGACAGACAGACAGACGTTCAGATAGACAGCCGTTCAGACAGACGTTCAGGCAGACGTTCAGACAGACGTTCAGACAGACAGACGTTCAGACAGACAGACGTTCAGACAGACAGACGTTCGGACAGACGTTCAGACAGACATACTGACAGACGGTCAGACAGAGAGACGTTAAGACAGACGTTCAGACAGACAGACAGACGTTCAGACAGACAGACGTTCAGACAGACAGACGTTCAGACAGACAGACGTTCAGACAGACAGACGTTCAGAGAGACGTTCAGACGTTCAGACAGACGTTCAGACAGACATGAACGTCAGACGTTCAGACAGACATACGTTCAGACAGACAGACGTTCAGACAGACAGACAGACGTTCAGACAGACAGACGTTCAGACAGACATACAGACAGACGTTCAGACAGAGAGACGTTCAGACAGACAGACGTTCAGACTGACAGACGTTCAGACTGACAGACGTTCAGACTGACAGACGTTCAGACAGACATACAGACAGACAGACGTTCAGACAGACATACAGACGTTCAGACAGACAGACATACAGACGTTCAGACTGACAGACGTTCAGACTGACAGACGTTCAGACAGACATACAGACGTTCAGACTGACAGACGTTCAGACAGACATACAGACAGACAGACGTTCAGACAGACATACATACGTTCAGATATACAGACGTTCAGACGTTCAGACTAACAGACGTTCAGACAGACAGACGTTCAGACAGACAGACGTTCAGACAGACAGACGTTCAGACAGACATACAGACGTTCAGACAGACAGACGTTCAGACTGACAGACGTTCAGACAGACATACAGACGTTCAGACAGACAGACGTTCAGATATACAGACGTTCAGACTGACAGACGTTCATACAGACAGACGTTCAGGCGTTCAGACAAACGTTCAGACAGACATACAGACAGACGTTCAGACAGACAGACATACGTTCAGACAGACATACAGACATACAGACGTTCAGACAGACATACCAACATTGAACAGTTATGGGCTTTTTTATTATGAGCTTTATTTCTGTTCAAACTTGTGAGCTTACATACAAATTGTTGAAAATTAGTATCTATGGGCTTTTAAAGCGTCTAAATGTTGCGAGCTTTTCTATTTATAGCTTTTAAAGTGTCTAAATGTTGCGAGCTTTTCTAGTCTATGTTTTACGAGTTAGTTATCAAATTGATAACTTATATTCTTTCACATATTATTATGAACCTTATAATAAAGAACGTAGGTAAGCTGGAATGCAAAACAAACATCTCTATTATAACATCGATCTCTTTATAAGTAGGTCAGTGTCCTATGTCACAATCTACAGTAATATAGTAAAACTGAACACATACTTCATTGGACTTTAAATTTATTATATGCACCAATAATACTTGAACATGATTACGTTCACATAATGCCTGCACCAACAATACGTGTACATGATTACATTCACATAATGCCTGCACCAACAATACTTGGAACATGATTACGTTCACATAATGCCTGCACCAACAATACTTGGAACATGATTACGTTCACATAATGCCTGCACCAACAATACTTGGAACATGGTTACGTTCACATAATGCCTGCACCAACAATACTTGGAACATGATTACGTTCACATAATGCCTGCACCAACAATACGTGGAACATTATTACGTTCACATAATGCCTGCACCAACAATACTTGAACATGAGTACGTTCACATAATGCCTGCACCAACAATACTTGGAACATGATTACGTTCACATAATGCCTGCACCAACACTACTTGGAATATGGTTACGTTCACATAATGCCTGCACCAACAATACTTGGAACATGATTACGTTCACATAATGCCTGCACCAACAATACGTGGAACATTATTACGTTCACATAATGCCTGCACCAACAATACTTGAACATGATTACGTTCACATAATGCCTGCACCAACAATACTTGTACATGATTACATTCACATAATGCCTGCACCAACACTACTTGAACATGATTACGTTCACATAATGCCTGCACCAACAATACTTGAACATGATTACATTCACATAATGCCTGCACCAACAATACTTGGAACATGATTACGGTCACATAATGCCTGCACCAACAATACTTGAACATGATTACATTCACATAATGCCTAAGACAGTGTGCCTCATACAACATGGATCAATTAATGTCCACACAATACTTGGACCGCTTGCCTCATAAAGTATGAATTAAATGTCCACACAATACATGGACCGTTTGCCTCATAAAGTATGAATTAAATTTCCACATTGTTGGACCGTTTATTTCATTTGTAATGCATAGATTTCCTTGTATATTGTACTGCTAAAAATACCGTTGTAACCTTTTCAAGAATAACGTCAACTACTGCTCTGCAATAAGTCAAACGGGTCAATTTCCGTGGATGATGTTGAAATTTAGGCTGTTTCACTACCAAATCTTTCATCAATTAACTGAATAAATATTTGCAACTAGAGTACGACTTTTCTGCAACTGCATATACTTAGAAGTGTTGGGGATATCAGTTGTGTTCAGTGTATGACGAAATTGTATTAACCCTTAAACCACTGAATAAATTGTGATCCCTTGTGCAAAAAATATAGAGCCAGATCAGCTAGTGAGCAACTACTCGCCTTCAGATCAGACTCTATGTTGCTTGATATTCGGCCCAGTCTTTTTGGGGTCATTATCCAAATAGCAAACAGCATAGAGCCTGATCAGCACTGCGAGGTACTAGCTGGCCGATCTGGCTTTATGCTGTTTGCACAAGTTACTTTTGTCATTTTACGCACTTTAAGGGTTAATTAATAAAAGTGAAATTATTACCAGTGGTTTGCCATCAATATCTTAACCCTTAAAGCAGTGAATAAATTGTGACAACATAGAGCCAGAACAGCTCGATTGCTCTTCGGCAGTGCTTTTGGGATCATTATCCAAATAGCAAACAGCATAGAGCCTGATCAGCTGATTGTTCTGTGCCGGCTTATCTGGCTCTATGCTGTTTACAGACGTTTGTTGTGCTCAGCACTTATTAGCATCACATGTTTCAAAGGCAAATTTATCTGGAATATTTGTCGTTTGTACCTGTTATAGTGTAGTAGATAAGGACCATGAATGTTCAGAGGGTGTAAAAAGCACCAAATTTGGCATGATGGTAGCTTAGAACCAGCTTGTAAATAATAGGCCGGAAGACAATCACGAGAGGCCCTGAGTCCCCCGTGAGATGGGGCCCCAAAGGGGCACATAATTGTGTAAATTTGCATGTATATAATTAATTTATTACAGTCACAAATGGTATATAACTTGTGCAAATGATGTATGTTATCAGGACAAAAGATTACACCAGTATAAAAATGACTTAATTAAATACAAAATTGAAAATTGAGGCCCTAATTAGTAATAATGCTATAAACGAGGCCCAGAATGTTGTTAAAATTGGTCAATTACGATTAATAATATAATAAATATTACAATGTTATGCCAGTATCCACTATTGTACAATAAATAACTACTTTGCACAATTACTAAGATCTAAATGCTGCAATATGCTTTAGATAATGGCCAGAAGCCACTTTTAATTGGTTAACAGAGTTGTTTCCCTTTTAGCAAAATTTCCATGAAAAATTCAGAGAGTGGGAAAGTTCGAAAATTCGTTGCGTTTTTACATGCTGTGTCACGCCAAGGTGTAAGTATTATTCGTATATTTGTTTGTATAGAACACATATTATGGCGTTGAACATGTTTAATTAATATAAACATAAAGAACAAGAATTATAAAGGTGGGTGGGGCATGCATAACACAATTTTACATTTTTAATGAAGTTCATTAATTTCAGATATCATGGCAAGTCAACCAGATTCTACTTGGGTTCGAGCTCTATCGTGTGATGATGGGCGACACTGTACCGGCCCATTCATTGTACTGGCCACATCACAGTTGTCATTCTTACGGCGGTGTTTGGGTCTATGTTTCATATTGCCACTTTTATCGCTAATCCAATCACTCACTTATATACTGTAATGGTGTAGATATCATGATACAATATGTTCCTATCCAATTACTAGAATCCTAGTTATATCTATATATGTATACACTTTTATTTATAGTTCCATATATTATTGTTAAAATTGCATCTGTAATTGTGAAGCACATTAGAATAATATTTAATTTTTGCGCTATATAAATGCTATGTATTTGTATTTACTCATGGATGCATATGGCTAACAAAATACTAACACAATCAAGAAATTAACATGAATTAAACATAGTAACACAGTCACAGGTTGACAATAATCAACCAGAGGTTCTGGTGTGTAATTTAATATACTATTATATAACATGTGATGTTGAGTACTGAATGCTTGTTTGTTTGTTTTGATATGCTTACAATGTCATTCCGCCCATTGGGCGCAGTAGAGTAGTCGCCCCGACATGCCTTAAAGTAAACTTTTTTGAAGCTGAAGGAGGAAATTTACCTGCCAGAAATGTCCAGACAGTATTTGCCAAACATGCTCATTTTGAACCCAAATTGTACACACTGAAACAACTGACATTGAGACCTGAACGTTCAGTGGCAACTATTTTACCTGGATCGAACTAGAACTAGGACACTTTCCTGGATAAAATTCAACTAGTACCTCTGTGCAGTTGTCAGTATGCATTGGTGATAATTCTGAGGTACTGCTATCGTTCTGTACACTCTTGTATTGGTTACATTTTGATAGACAATTAATAATGTATTCTACGTTTTAGGAATCCACATCAGGACATGCTGTTGGGTCTGAGCAACCTTCGACATATGAATTGTACAGGGCACGATGTTCCAACTGGAGTCAGTGTTGCCTATGCCAAAAGAAGACTTCCGAGAAATCACGAAAACCTTTGGCGTATTCTTCACTGAGTGAATGCCTTATCAACCTGAGTCCACACAATGCATTGCCACAGGAACAATTAAAACTTTGGAATTACTTGACCTAGGGAGTGGCAATGATGGAGCAAAATGCCGGCTGGCATATGTCCTGCTTCAGCAGCAGAATATTGATAGAGCAGTAAAGAGACAGCAAGTGTGTATGGAAACGATAGAGACAAAGAGGTTTAGAAAGAGTTTTGATACAACGTTTCATGGTAGTTATTTCGTTTACAATACATCTTATGGTAGACTAGATTAGGTAGAAACAATGGAAATAGATACGAAAGTGTGACATATCATAACTGAGATGTCAGATATCGAAATTCTAGCCAAACATTAAAAGGTGGATATGGTACCAAGAGGCGCAGAATATCATGGAAACTGTTTGTGCACATTTTATAACAAGTACAATAGACAGTATACACTTTCAACTGATTCTACGTCGATTCATGTGTACGATACTGGTGATGATTAATTGAAAACGGCTATCATTGTTTCTGAGTTGATTGCATAGATAGGTGGTTAAACTTATCAATGTGAAAGTGATGGCTTGTGGATAAAATAATAAATGACAAAGGCGTTTCGGTGTCTTATAACAGGGGTATACAGGTCTCCACATACATAGTAAACTGTCTTAGGTGAATATGAAACTATTAGCATTGTATGCCAACCAAATCTCAGGAACGGAATGTACGCCACAGCATGGATCACAATCCACAGTCAGTAAAATCGAAGGATGCATTTCATGGCACGGCAATCTCGGTCACACAAAGGCTGAGGCGCAATGTATAAATATAACTCATCTCAAGGCCGATCAGTTACAAACTATCTACCAGAGAAGTACAAAGATGTCCTTCCTGTAACATTGAAGGCCAACACTCCACAACCGGTTGTCGAGTATGACTGAGCCTCCTCCCAACTACTCAAGGTGAATTAGTTCTTAGTGACCAAATGGTTAGAGCATGTTGCGGAAAATCTTGAAAAGACAATGGTAGGTCAAAACGAATCTTTTTCATGGTCACCATTCTTTGCACAACACCACTCAATTGACACAAGAGCACCAGCCATAGCAGCATTATTCACATTGTTTCGTGACTCTGCGTTCACTGCGGCTAAGGTAAAGCATGGAATGCCAGTTATAAAACATGTCACTGAAGCTAAGAACCCTAGCCAGATCACAGTATTAACAGTCGATCAACCAAGAAGATACAATGGTTATGGCACACATAGTACTGGGTATGAACCTGGAAATGGCATGGTGTTGATGGGTGGCCTTCTTGAAGGTTATTGGAGATTGGTTAGATCGGAGTGGTTGGCTTGCATTATATGAGTACCTATCACAATGCATTGAGAGCTACACTTTCATGGCCGGTAAAACTGTTATGTCAACACATGAAGATAATGTCCTGAAATCTTGATGTGACTGACCTTCAACCATGTAGAAGCAGACGACAGAATGCTTCTCCATGCAGCGCATTCTTTCAATACATGTTGCAAGAGAGTACTTATCCAGGCTATTGATACTAACGTTGTGGTGTTAGCAAATGCTGTGCTCAATTTACATACAGCTTCTACTTGCTGTATGTGGGTTGCCTTTTCTTATGAACTATACGACTTAATGTCTAATCATTATGAATTTATTATAACAGTATTAAATATCAACATGCATAAACTATATATATAATGCTCACTGGCATAAAGCAGTTGTATTTTAAGCTGTCCATTGAGTGCATCATTGGCAACATACATAAACTATATATATAATGCTCACTGGCATAAAGCAGTTGTATTTTAAACTGTCCATTGAGTGCATCATTGGCAACATACATAAACTATATAT
>CM026399.1:51052584-51117965 GCA_014843695.1 Archivesica marissinica
CATCATATATTTATATATACATGTCGGTGTCCAGATAGTCATCATATATTTATATATACATGTCGGTGTCCAGATAGTCATCATATATTTATATATACACGTCGGTGTCCAGATAGTCATCATATATTTATATATACACGTCGGTGTCCAGATAGTCATCATATATTTATATATACACGTCGGTGTCCAGAGAGTCATCATATATTTATATATACACGTCGGTGTCCAGATAGTCATCATATATTTATATATACACGTCGGTGTCCAGATAGTCATCATATATTTATATATACATGTCGGTGTCCAGAGTCATCATATATTTATATATACATGTCGGTGTCCAGATAGTCATCATATATTTATATATACATGTCGGTGTCCAGAGAGTCATCATATATTTATATATACATGTCGGTGTCCAGATAGTCATCATATATTTATATATACATGTCGGTGTCCAGATAGTCATCATATATTTATATATACATGTCGGTGTCCAGATAGTCATCATATATTTATATATACATGTCGGTGTCCAGAGAGTCATCATATATTTATATATACATGTCGGTGTCCAGATAGTCATCATATATTTATATATACATGTCGGTGTCCAGATAGTCATCATATATTTATATATACATGTCGGTGTCCAGATAGTCATCATATATTTATATATACATGTCGGTGTCCAGATAGTCATCATATATTTATATATACACGTCGGTGTCCAGAGAGTCATCATATATTTATATATACACGTCGGTGTCCAGAGAGTCATCATATATTTATATATACACGTCGGTGTCCAGATAGTCATCATATATTTATATATACACGTCGGTGTCCAGATAGTCATCATATATTTATATATACACGTCGGTGTCCAGATAGTCATCATATATTTATATATACACGTCGGTGTCCAGATAGTCATCATATATTTATATATATGTCGGTGTCCAGATAGTCATCATATATTTATATATACATGTCGGTGTCCAGATAGTCATCATATATTTATATATACATGTCGGTGTCCAGATAGTCATCATATATTTATATATACATGTCGGTGTCCAGATAGTCATCATATATTTATATATACATGTCGGTGTCCAGATAGTCATCATATATTTATATATACATGTCGGTGTCCAGATAGTCATCATATATTTATATATACACGTCGGTGTCCAGATAGTCATCATATATTTATATATACACGTCGGTGTCCAGAGAGTCATCATATATTTATATATACATGTCGGTGTCCAGATAGTCATCATATATTTATATATACATGTCGGTGTCCAGATAGTCATCATATATTTATATATACATGTCGGTGTCCAGATAGTCATCATATATTTATATATACATGTCGGTGTCCAGATAGTCATCATATATTTATATATACATGTCGGTGTCCAGATAGTCATCATATATTTATATATACATGTCGGTGTCCAGAGAGTCATCATATATTTATATATACATGTCGGTGTCCAGATAGTCATCATATATTTATATATACATGTCGGTGTCCAGATAGTCATCATATATTTATATATACATGTCGGTGTCCAGATAGTCATCATATATTTATATATACATGTCGGTGTCCAGATAGTCATCATATATTTATATATACATGTCGGTGTCCAGATAGTCATCATATATTTATATATACATGTCGGTGTCCAGATAGTCATCATATATTTATATATACATGTCGGTGTCCAGATAGTCATCATATATTTATATATACATGTCGGTGTCCAGATAGTCATCATATATTTATATATACATGTCGGTGTCCAGATAGTCATCATATATTTATATATACATGTCGGTGTCCAGATAGTCATCATATATTTATATATACATGTCGGTGTCCAGATAGTCATCATATATTTATATATACATGTCGGTGTCCAGATAGTCATCATATATTTATATATACATGTCGGTGTCCAGAGAGTCATCATATATTTATATATACATGTCGGTGTCCAGATAGTCATCATATATTTATATATACATGTCGGTGTCCAGAGAGTCATCATATATTTATATATACATGTCGGTGTCCAGAGAGTCATCATATATTTATATATACATGTCGGTGTCCAGATAGTCATCATATATTTATATATACATGTCGGTGTCCAGAGAGTCATCATATATTTATATATACATGTCGGTGTCCAGAGAGTCATCATATATTTATATATACATGTCGGTGTCCAGAGAGTCATCATATATTTATATATACATGTCGGTGTCCAGAGAGTCATCATATATTTATATATACATGTCGGTGTCCAGATAGTCATCATATATTTATATATACATGTCGGTGTCCAGATAGTCATCATATATTTATATATACATGTCGGTGTCCAGAGAGTCATCATATATTTATATATACATGTCGGTGTCCAGATAGTCATCATATATTTATAATAGTGTGACATGTTAATCACTAAAAAAATCCAAAACTATAATTTCTATAAACAGTGCACAATAATGTATGTTTCTCTATCTATAGATCTAAACAATACCTATATAATAAATCACATAATGATACAAATGTACTAATTTGATTTACATTATATCACCAAAGGAGTTTTTACCATAAGGTGTAAACCACCTTCATTATATTCGGAATTAAACATTTGAGATATATACTATTTACAAAATAAACGATTTCATTTCCGCATTCGGCCGCTTATGAAATAGAATACAAGAATAAATGCAACAAGCCAGCATGATTATGTCGTTTACAACAATACCAAATATAAAACATTTTAATTTATCTAATCCCCGCACAATCGCATACTCCGTTCATAGCCTCATTATATAAAGACCAAGTATTAAATTAAACTTGTCACCATAACTTTGTACAAGAAATATTCAACGTCAAATGCTAAAGTTTTAATATCTCCGTTCGGCTGCTAAAAATAACTTTGCAAAAACTCACTATGCAGTGTTGGCGGAATGGTTCACACATCGCTTATTATTTATAATCCAATCAGAATTGAATTCACTGAGGTAATATGACCTAGACAGTTTAGCTCGGATTTAAGGCCTTGACCTTGCACTATAGATATTTGCATAGGTATGTAAATAAACAGTTTAAAAACACGAGTGAAGTGTCAGTGATTTAGACAGTACATAGCCTAATCGTTAATGATTATTCAGAGTTACTCTGTTTCAGTCACAGGAGATATGTGTTACAGTAGTCCATATTTAGTGTCTAACTGTTTCTGACACAAGCGATTTTGTTAAATCGGTCCACAGATCACCTTTGATTTTTTTGCCGTTGTTTAACAAGGCGATGAGTTTACCCTCATCTGACCAGGCGTTTCTAACCTCTTCTTTCTCTGAAAGTTTCTCAAGTAGTCTGGCATTTTTAAATGTTAGATCTTCCCTCACGACGAAAGTTGAACCCTTCAGAGCTTTTCTTGCGCGAACCACTCTTGTTTTGTCGATCCGTGAAATAAATTTACAAATAATTGGACGATTGCCATCCATACGGAACTTCCCTAGTCTATGGGCTATGTCTACCTGCGATGACTCCATGGTGATGTGTAGTTTGTCATTCAGCATTGCCTTGACCTTCTCGAATGATTGCTGGGGTGTTTCATCTTTGTCTGTGTCTTTAATGCCATATATTCTTACAGAATTACGACATGTATACTGCTCAAGATCGTTATTATGACACGAATTGTACTTGATGGCTTCGTTATTGCCTGCTATCCTATCCTTTAACTCGTTAGTTCTTCTTAATAGATCATTTTCCTCTATAACTTTATCAAGCTGCGTTTTCATGTCACTAGAGGAATTCTTCAGAGTAGTGATCTCTGTGTCTGCAGCCTGGATTCTTGATTTCACTAATCTTATCTGATCATACACCTTGTCTATTTCAGATTTCATCTCCGTACAAATCTCCTCTTTCAGGGATACCAGTTCTTTATTCACAAAGCTTTCAGTGACCATATTTTGCAGTTTTGCTTAAAGGGTTGTCTCTATGTATTCCTTAGATGCTAATTGATTTAATTTTTTGTCAAGGGTACTAATAAGAGCAATCAAATCGGCTATGGTCGGATCGTCGCCACCTTTATTTATATGAGTTAGCATATCGTCTATCTTTGTTTGTTTTTCAGTTTTCTCACCTTTCTCTCTCCTTTTTTCTCTAGATCTCCCTTAAGCCATGTGTGTAAGGTGCCTTGCTCAATGACACCTGGGACCGTTCAATTCCAAGTGTGATGCTGGCCCACGGACGAAAGGTCCGGAGTTTGAGCCCCTTAGGCAAGGCATTTAAATTGCACGTTGCCTCTTCTCTCTCCCTCGTGGCGATGGATTCCATCAGGAATGAGGTCTCTCTCTCCCTCGTGGCGATGGATTCCATCAGGAATGAGGTCTCTAGAGTGATTAATATAAGCTTAAGAAATTGTTTTGCAATCGAATTAAAATAAATTTTTATAAACTAAATGCTTGAAATGCACTTTAGCCATAATAAAAAAAATAAAAAACAGGATATGTAAGCAAACCCTCCGCCCTTACGAAGATATTAATTAGTAAAGATTATCCAGATACCTGATGCTCTAATTCTGCAAAACAATCGTGAGAAACGATATATTTTCTTTATAATGATTTATGAAAATTATGTTAAAAATATCCCGTGTGCAACTTCTGAAGTGGTTTCACATTAATTTAATACTTATTCGGCATATGAAACATTTTGCAATTAAAACCACATTTACATAATTTGAGATACATTGTAATAATAATTGAGGCCGTTTCAACTTACTGTAATCGTTCATACTTCAATCATGTTGGAATACTGACGGCAATATACCATGTTTATTCATCATTGCCGAAGGAGGACGATTCATTCCGAATGTGCATCCGGTTCCGATTGTAAACAAATGCGCGTGACCTCACCGGCTCGGAAAGTACTACTTTCGGTTTCGAGATTGTTTTATTGCAAAAAAACACTGTTTCCTAATTGAACATACAAATTATAATTTAAGAATGTGTTCCTACCCATACGTAAAATTTGATTTTTTCAAATATATTTTATGTCATACGATGTAATGCTGCTTTAAGCCACTCAAACTTCAATAAGTGTCTGAAGATTTCCCTCCAATTTTGGCATAGCAGTGACATGTGATGTTTTCACATCCAGTTTTGTCAGTTTAATCTTCCAGTTATTTTCAAATCTTGGGTCTTTCACAATTCCAAAGAGTTGCTGAAATACACCTAAACACTCATTATTTCTGTGGACTGTTCCGCACACTAGAATCATGACGATACCATGTGGATTGGATTTCACATATATACCATCCTGTGTCAAGTTTGGACTAAACAACAAATATTCATCTTTAGCGAAGGCCAGAAATCTTTGAGATACTAAATAAGCTCCCTCTAATTTCTCTTCACTCGGTTGTGGTGTGTGGGAATTCAACACGAGATAAACCTCATCCCAAAAATGATGAGGACCAAAATCTCCTGGCGTCTTTCGCATGTATGGATTGAAAGAATTTAAGTTTTTATAAAACCATTCCGCAAATTTCTTTCCAAGAAGTTGTGTATTTGAATCTGTCAATTGTGTAGATGTGTGGCGAATACTGTCACCAGGATGAACACCGCTGAATGCTTGTAAACCAATGTGAGCATTTACATCATTCATTGAGGCACTGTCTGCGTTATGGAGGCTGGCTATATTGAAATTCCGTTTTACATGTATATTCAACTGTGCAGACTGGTTCCCGGGATTATGTCCTAGTGGTGACTGGTTCCCTGGATTGTGTGCTAGCTGATTCCTGGGATTTTGTGCTAGTGGTGCCTGGTTCATGGGATTATGTGACAGTGGTGACTGGTTCCTGGGATGCTGGGCTATTGGTGGTATCCATACAGGAGCACAATATGTGTCATCTTCCAAATCCACATCCATCTAATTAATAAATACTACATTAAAATCACAGCAAATTCTACCTAATATCTGTTCTTGTAATAATTAGGTATATCATCAACGAAAAAATGACAATGATGAGCTCTAGTGATTATATATACACAATGATAATCGTATATTGACCAACTGATTCAGTTGCATGACCCCAGTGACCCATTTAAAGATACTGCTGACCAATGTAAACTTTTGTTATGTTATATTTCGGGTTTTACGCCTGCATCAGCACCATTTTGGGCTATATCGCCGGCGGGCAGTTTACCTAACAACATCTTTCCTGGGCAGGCTCCAGCGGTTAACCAGTACTTGGGTGCACCAACCTCCGTAAGAAACTGCCAACTTTTTCATATAAATGAGACACGGCCTGAGCGGGGCTCGAACCCGTGACCATCAGTGATGATAGGTTACAGTGGTATGCAAGTCAGCGACCTTAACCACTCGACCACGAAGGCAGACTCAGATCTTCTTCTAAGTTTACATAGCGAGTTTAAGAATATTACCGTACTTATTCATTTAAATTTACCACTTATAGTTCTATTCAGTGTTCTCAATGGCCACAAATTCTCGAGGTATAATGTTATTTGGACACCGTGTTGTTGACACAAAATTTATAAAATGTTTACTCGACCGTAAAACGTGGAAAAGTAAAATAATGTTGCTAATAATGAGACTGAAAGGAGCACGTTACTAAATTTTAGAAGATAGAAAACAGCCTAACATACACCCGTATAAATATTTCTATTTATTGACAGTGAACGTACAACCAAACAATCCCAATGTTTTAATACAATCTAATGACACAGTGAATGAATGAATCACTGTTGAGATGGCACAACTCTGATAAATATGTAAATAAATGATTTGAAATGTCACCAAAGAGACCTAACCATGTCAGTCAATATTACTGATGTTCTGCAAATGATGCTATGGTCTATAATAATCTTAGGGTGGACATTTTTTAATGGATTTTTATGTCAAATGAACAATAGATTTAGTGCTGCTTAATGATTATTTTCTCATTTCCTTTCTATCGTATGATGCTAAATGTAGATCCTCGATGACACTATGACAAAAACAATCACACACGAGCCTTTGGTGATATTCAAAAAGCATGGCAATATTGTAAATATCTCATTCATAACTTATTTACCCACAAGTAAAGTTTTATGTTCACTTATAGTAACACCATCCAAGGGCCGTATAGCAAAACCTCGAGAATATGGTAACCACCCATGAATAATGTAAACAAAATACAATCGACTACCGAAACTTGTCACATAGATAATAATCTATGTTGTCTCAATTTTTTTACTGGAAAAATATCTTAAAACTTTAAGCTAAATGAAAATGAAATAAATCTGGAAATATATGTTTTGATGAATGAGCTAGTGCTTGTTAAAGTCTTAGTACCACGAGAACTAGGGACACCATCTCAAGTCACTGTTCCTTCCAGGGACTTGATTTGAACAAACTTGGTAGAGGTTGTTGTAAGGATGATATATTGCCAATATTCCTACAGTTGTGCATGTCAAGAAGTTGTGATAGATGTAGGGACAATGAGTGATTTTGGATGCCTGACACCTGATGATTTGGTTAGCTATGAAAATGGTCTCTATATCACTATAAAAAAAAAATACCAACGCAATGGATAGAAAACTCTCATCATTAACCAGAGCTGGAACTAGAGGGCTATGCATTTTAGAATTGAATTGATTGGACATGAAAAACAAATTATTGAAGCAGAGGACATACATTCAAAGCTGCTATGTTGTGACACAATGTTGAGAGTGATACAATAATTACAGATACACATGTGTGACCCTGGCAGAGAACATGTCAATTTATAGCTAGGAATTTGAACACTTTATTAATGTGTAAACTCGACTCGTTACTGTCAACAGTCAAAGCATTTATTATCATTACCATAGTTTGCCAGTTATACGAGGTGAATGATTGAATGTCACAACTCATATTTTGAAGTCAACAAATCGCGTATAAAATATTTCTGCAGTCTCTTTTAAAACTAAGTATTTTTAAATACAATATCAAAGTTGTTTATTTTATCTTATCTAATTTACCTCATTTGACTCAAATTTAACAGACACGATCATATATATAGTCAACTTACATTCCAATCGTTTAAATCTGTACCCCATCTCTGCAAGATAACCCTGATCAGATCAGATTTGTTAATAGTTCCTGGAACATTAACCTGAAAGTACACAATGCAACAGTATATGGTAGTGAGTAAATATACCTAATACATATATCTATTAACTACATGTATCCATTAACTACATTTAACTACATGTATCCATTAACTACATGTATCCATTAACTACATGTATCCATTAACTACATGTATCCATTAATTACATGTATCCATTAACTACATGTATCCATGTAGTGTATTCATTAACTACATGTATTCATTAACTACATGTATCCATTAACTACATGTATCCATTAACTAAATATATTCATTAATTACATGTATCCATGTAGTGTATTCATTAATTACATGTATCCATGTAGTGTATTCATTAATTACATGAATCCATTAACTACATGTATCCATTAACTAAATATATTCATTAATTACATGTATCCATGTAGTGTATTCATTAATTACATGAATCCATTAACTACATGTATCCATTAATTACATGTATCCATTAACTACATGTATCCATGTAGTGTATCCATTAATTACATGTATCCATTAACTACATGAATCCATTAACTACATGAATCCATTAACTACATGTATCCATGTAGTGTATCCATTAATTACATGTATCCATTAACTACATGAATCCATTAACTACATGTATCCATTAACTACATGTATCCATTAACTAAATATATTCATTAATTACATGTATCCATGTAGTGTATTCATTAATTACATGAATCCATTAACTACGTGTATCCATTAACTACATGTATCCATTAACTAAATATATTCATTAATTACATGTATCCATGTAGTGTATTCATTAATTACATGAATCCATTAACTACATGTATCCATTAACTAAATATATTCATTAATTACATGTATCCATGTAGTGTATTCATTAATTACATGTATCCATGTAGTGTATCCATTAATTACATGTATCCATTAACTACATGAATCCATTAACTACATGTATCCATTAACTACATGTATCCATTAACTAAATATATTCATTAATTACATGTATCCATGTAGTGTATTCATTAATTACATGAATCCATTAACTACGTGTATCCATTAACTACATGTATCCATTAACTAAATATATTCATTAATTACATGTATCCATGTAGTGTATTCATTAATTACATGCATCCATTAACTACGTGCATCCATTAACTACGTGTATCCATTAACTATGTGCATCCATTAACTACGTGTATCCATTAACTACGTGTATCCATTAACTACATGTATCCATTAACTAAATATATTCATTAATTACATGTATCCATGTAGTGTATTCATTAATTACATGAATCCATTAACTACGTGTATCCATTAACTACATGTATCCATTAACTAAATATATTCATTAATTACATGTATCCATGTAGTGTATTCATTAATTACATGAATCCATTAACTACATGTATCTATTAACTACATGTATCCATTAACTAAATATATTCATTAATTACATGTATCCATGTAGTGTATTCATTAATTACATGTATCCATTAACTATGTGTATCCATTAACTACATGTATCCATTAACTACGTGTATCCATTAACTACATGTATCCATTAACTAAATATATTCATTAATTACATGTATCCATGTAGTGTATTCATTAATTACATGAATCCATTAACTACATGTATCCATTAACTAAATATATTCATTAATTACATGTATCCATTAACTACATGTATCCATTAATTACATGTATCCATGAATTACATGTATCCATTAACTACATGTAGTGTATTCATTAATTACATGAATCCATTAACTACATGTATCCATTAACTAAATATATTCATTAATTACATGTATCCATGTAGTGTATTCATTAATTACATGTATCCATTAACTACATGTATCCATTAACTACATGTATCCATTAATTACATGTATCCATTAACTACATGTATCCATTAATTACATGTATCCATTAACTACATGTATCCATTAATTACATGTATCCATTAACTACATGTATCCATTAATTGCATGTATCCATTAACTACATGTATCCATTAACTACATGTATCCATTAACTACATGTATCCATTAACTACATGTATCCATTAATTACATGTATCCATTAATTACATGTATCCATTAACTACATGTATCCATTAATTGCATGCATCCATTAACTACATGTATCCATTAATTGCATGTATCCATTAACTACATGTATCCATTAATTACATGTATCCATTAACTACATGTATCCATTAACTACATGTATCCATTAACTACATGTATCCATTAACTACATGTATCCATTAACTACATGTATCCATTAACTACATGTATCCATTAACTACATGTATCCATTAACTACATGTATCCATTAACTAAATATATTCATTAATTACATGTATCTATGTAGTGTATTCATTAATTACATGAATCCATTAACTACGTGTATCCATTAACTACATGTATCCATTAACTAAATATATTCATTAATTACATGTATCCATGTAGTGTATTCATTAATTACATGAATCCATTAACTACATGTATCCATTAACTACATGTATCCATTAACTAAATATATTCATTAATTACATGTATCCATGTAGTGTATTCATTAATTACATGAATCCATTAACTACATGTATCCATTAACTAAATATATTCATTAATTACATGTATCCATGTAGTGTATTCATTAATTACATGCATCCATTAACTACATGTATCCATTAACTAAATATATCCATTAACTACATGTATCCATTAATTACATGTATCCATTAACTACATGTATCCATTAACTACATGTATCCATTAACTACGTGTATCCATTAACTACATGAATCCATTAACTAAATATATTCATTAATTACATGTATCCATGTAGTGTATTCATTAATTACATGCATCCATTAACTACGTGTATCCATTAACTACATGTATCCATTAACTACGTGTATCCATTAACTACATGAATCCATTAACTAAATATATTCATTAATTACATGTATCCATGTAGTGTATTCATTAATTACATGAATCCATTAACTACATGTATCCATTAACTACATGTATCCATTAACTAAATATATTCATTAATTACATGTATCCATGTAGTGTATTCATTAATTACATGTATCCATTAACTATGTGTATCCATTAACTACATGTATCCATTAACTACGTGTATCCATTAACTACATGTATCCATTAACTAAATATATTCATTAATTACATGTATCCATGTAGTGTATTCATTAATTACATGAATCCATTAACTACATGTATCCATTAACTACATGTATCCATTAACTAAATATATTCATTAATTACATGTATCCATGTAGTGTATTCATTAATTACATGTATCCATTAACTACATGTATCCATTAACTACATGTATCCATTAATTACATGTATCCATTAACTACATGTATCCATTAATTGCATGTATCCATTAACTACATGTATCCATTAACTACATGTATCCATTAACTACATGTATCCATTAACTACATGTATCCATTAACTAAATATATTCATTAATTACATGTATCCATGTAGTGTATTCATTAATTACATGAATCCATTAACTACATGTATCCATTAACTAAATATATTCATTAATTACATGTATCCATGTAGTTTATTCATTAATTACATGAATCCATTAACTACATGTATCCATTAACTACGTGTATCCATTAACTACATGAATCCATTAACAAAATATATTCATTAATTACATGTATCCATGTAGTGTATTCATTAATTACATGAATCCATTAACTACATGTATCCATTAACTAAATATATTCATTAATTACATGTATCCATGTAGTGTATTCATTAATTACATGAATCCATTAACTACATGTATCCATTAACTAAATATATTCATTAATTACATGTATCCATGTAGTGTATTCATTAATTACATGTATCCATTAACTACGTGTATCCATTAACTACATGTATCCATTAACTACATGTATCCATTAACTACATGTATCCATTAACTACATGTATCCATTAACTACATGTATCCATTAACTAAATATATTCATTAATTACATGTATCCATGTAGTGTATTCATTAATTACATGTATCCATTAAATATGTGTATCCATTAACTACATGTATCCATTAACTACGTGTATCCATTAACTACATGTATCCATTAACTAAATATATTCATTAATTACATGTATCCATTAACTACATGTATCCATTAATTACATGTATCCATTAATTACATGTATCCATTAACTACATGTATCCATTAACTAAATATATTCATTAATTACATGTATCCATGTAGTGTATTCATTAATTACATGAATCCATTAACTACATGTATCCATTAACTACATGTATCCATTAACTAAATATATTCATTAATTACATGTATCCATGTAGTGTATTCATTAATTACATGAATCCATTAACTACATGTATCCATTAACTAAATATATTCATTAATTACATGTATCCATTAACTACATGTATCTATTAATTACATGTATCCATTAATTACATGTATCCATTAACTACATGTATCCATGTAGTGTATTCATTAATTACATGTATCCATTAATTACGTGTATCCATTAACTACGTGTATCCATTAACTACATGTATCCATTAACTACATGTATCCATTAACTACATGTATCCATTAATTACATGTATCCATTAACTACATGTATCCATGTATCCATTAACTACATGTATCCATTAATTACGTGTATCCATTAACTACATGTATCCATTAACTACATGTATCCATTAACTACATGATACTTTTTATTTCACAAGTTCCTTTTCAATACGGTCAAACATGTATCAAAGACCACCCTGTGAATAAATACCACTCTGCGAATAAAGGCCATCTATAAACAAAGACCACCTCTGTACAAAGACCACCTCTGTACAAGGACCATCTATGAACAAAGACAACATCTGAACAAAAATCACCTCTGAACAAAGACCAAATCGGAACAAAGATATATCACCTCTGAACAAAAACCACTTTGCGAATAAAGACCACCCATGCAAGACATTACTTTAAGCTGTATGTATTCTACAATGATTGCAAAATATGTTATTGATGCAAGATGAAATAATGTGGTCCTTCAAAACATTCAAGAGATTCACCAACACCGAGTTCAAGGTTATTATTGGGGTGTTTTTTTTACGCATATTAATTTCGAAAAGCAGACTATTTTGGCTAAATTTCTAGTTCATTGTCATAATTGGGGGTAGACACAGACAGTATTTGTGCCCTGGCCAATGGTTGAGGTCCAGTCCATGGGGTGAGCTAAAATATGTGACATATCCTTGTACAATGTCAATTAAACAGAAAACTGACCTTTTGGTTCACTAGATACATGAACAGTACATCTCGTTTCACTTTTTTCCTTTTCAGTAAATCTGATGCTGTTGATGTATAGTCTAGGATAGCATTCATGCCTTCTGTAAAGATCAACAAAATCTGTAAACATATTTATTAATTAATAATGTTATCGGTTATAAATAAACCAGCAAAAGTTATTAAATAGATTCTGCGAAACTCGGCTGCTTGAAGGCTACTTGGTGAAATAGTCGGGCCCCCCCCAGCTGACCCACTCCAATTTTCATATACATGCAATATATTATATACATGTACAGATGATCTGTAGTCCAGTGGTTAACACGATGGACTGGTAATCAATCCCCCGTCTGACCATAATAAAATTAACAGTCTTGTGTCGGTGCTTTACACCGTGCACGTAAAAGAAACAGAGGAGAGTCTGGAATGGGTCTCTGTCTGTATCATTGTACTATCCTTCAACAATTCTAAAATGACTAATCTCTCCAGGATGCCTCGTTCATATGGGCAACCAGTAGCGACGATAAATAAACATGCATACAATTTCTCAATTCTGTCAACAACAATGTATTATGTTCCTTCTGGGTCCTGCACACAGATATATCTTGACAAACAAATCATGCAGACATTCATTTCAATATATATGAAAATTTGAAATTAAACACATATGTATGCATTTATAATATGCGTAACTCGTATCATTTGCGAAATAAACTAAGTCAAATCCGAAAAATTTCATTTATAATGTAAGATAGCGACATGAACAAGTGATTTTCATAAAATATATTTAGTTACCAATTGAAATAAATCAGTAAAACTCGTAAATGATATTGGGGGTTTTTTTTGTTACAAGGAAGTTTTATCCATAACTGGCTTCAGATATTTTGCGATCGGGGCCCCGGCATCAGCATATTCGAAATGCATGATTGCACACTGGCTATCAATTTTATATACGTTGCATACATATAATACAATAATTGGTAAGCCAACCCGATAAATTTAGTCACAGCCACAGAATATTACCTTTGACCCGAGTAATTTCCCGTAAATAGCTTTGGGACATTCCAAATTCAGCAAATTGATTTTGTATTAGTCAATTCTTGCACATATTTGCAACAATGACTAAATTTTAGCACTTATTTCAACACTGGTTGTTATAAAATGGTATATTGTGTCATACATGGATGATGATGTAAGTTTATTTATAGTCGCCACCGCATAAATGCATTTGGGCGACTGGTTTCTCTACGGTGTTTATGTCGATATCTCTAAATTGTTTATGTTGACAGCTGTGAAGGCATCTTCGTTCTTCGCAGGGTGACAAGTCCTGTTTCCTCTTTCGAATGGGTCCTTTGTAGGGCCACCCTCCTCACTGTTGGTCACCCCGCAGCAGCATGTATACGGATCTGACAGTTAGACATCTGGTCGTCGGTTGTCACTCAAGGGAGCGTGGATGCCACGACCGTTGCCGCTCCCTCAGGTCCGCTGTCTCGTCTATCCGCCGGAGAAGTAGAAGAAAGATCGAAAGCTCGAAAACGCCAGCGAAGATATAGTGAGATACCCTAGACACTATCTAGAAGAGGTGGTGGAGCTGTCCTGATGTGCTATAACCGTGGATACACGCTGGTGAGATTTCCCCTTCGCAAGATCGACGACAGGAAGATCCCAGAATCCTACGCTGCTGTTGCGGGATGTGCCCCGGTCACGACGTGCACGTCGTGAGGAGATCGACAGGGGATAATATGGATAAAGATCATCCGGCTATTTATGTTAATTAGGCTGGGAATTATGTAAATATGTTTGCCTCGGCGTCGCTGATTGGTTACGGAAAGTATCCGGATGTCGGGGGGGGGGGGGGGGAGCTTAATATGCCTCGTGACGTGAAATCAAATGACAAACGTATTACCATTAATTAGCATTTATATCCTCCAGAAATGGATGTCGCACTGATGTCTATTATCGGCGAAGTGGCAGAAAATAAAGCGACCACTTCGCCCGAATCGCCCTCTAGCGTGAGCCCTGATATATATTTACGTTCATTCCAACTTTGTAAAATGGTTGTCTGCTATCTGGTATTTATAAATTAAACTGTTTTGATCACGTGCTTAGGTTACTACATACTTCCCGTATTACCAAAAAATGTGACATTTTACTATCCATGCTAAACCTCAATTACGCGTAGCTGGATCTGGATCTGGATGTATACGTCGCAGGACCAAATTTGGTATATGTCGCGACGGAAGAGAGATGCGATATGTCCCGAATCAGGGCAGCTTTGAAGCTGCTTGCTTTGTCAGCGCGCACAACACTGTCACTCAAAGAGTTTCAATCAATGATGGTTTTAGGAAAATATGACCTCCTATACTGTTCAGTTTTGCACTGTATTAGGTTAAAGCACGTTGAATTGTTTATCACATAGTTTGATAGCACATTTGATGTTGTGTAACCACTGAATTGTTTTGGTTTAATGTTTCTTTTCTCCCTTATGGGTGTTAGTATGCCATGACTGGATAGAGCTGGCACCTGCCCCTGAACCACTTTGTACATAAACGTCAGTCTGTTGACCCTCCTTCTGTCTTGGAGGCTGTGCAGGCCCTGGTTCTGAAGCATGGTTGTGACACATCCTTCCTCTCGGGACTTGTAATCTCCAGTAATGAATCTGGCTGCTTGTCGTTGTACTCTCTCGAGTCTTTCTATGTCCTTGACATAATAAGGATCCCATACGATAGAGCTGTATTCGAGGGTAGATCTAACAAGAGCCAGATAAGCTGTCTTCCTGCATGTGAGTGGGCAGTGGGAAAGGTTACGTCTGATGAATCCCAGAGAAGAATTCGCCTTCTTTATGACCTTGGATATATGCGTGTTCCACTTCAGGTCGGATTGGATAGTGACTCCTAAGTAAGGGTTCTCGTTGACTTGTTGAAGGAAGACATTATCAAGTTGGTAGAAATGTGATGACTTGTTGTTGATACTGAGTATGTAGCACTTCTTTGCGTTGAAACGCATTCCCCATGTCGTGGCCCAGGACTCGAGGGCTGAAAGGTCCTCATGCAACAGCAGATGATCCCTTGCTGACTTGATGGGTACAGTAGACAATCATCGGCGAAGAGCCTAACTTGGGACTTCACCACCTCTGGGAGATCATTGATGTGGCATAAGAACAAGAGTGGGCCAAGGACAGTACCCTGCGGCACACCGGAGTCAACGTGGACTGCATCTGACCGTTCACCCTCAATCACGACTCTCATAGTGCGCTTCGTAAGAAAGTCACGTAGCCAGTTGTTGATAGGGCCGCTGATGCCATAATCGTTCAGCTTGCCAAGTAGCAGTTTGTGCGGTACGGTGTCGAACGCCTTGGAAAAATCTAGAATGGCGATGTCGATCTGATGGCCCTTGTCGTGACTCTGAAGTAGATTGTGCATAGTTGTGATCAGTTGGGTTTCGCAGGAATACCCGGAGTGCTTGGAGAGATGACCAGGGATATGCTTGCAGATAATATGCTTGAGAAGTTTACATGATATACAGGTTAGAGAAACTGGTCTATAGTTTTCGGCCAAGTGGACGTCACCTTTCTTGAATACTGGGGCTATATTCGCATTGCGCCAATCCGCAGGTAGACTTCCAGTGTCGAGTGATTGTTGGCAAATATAACGTAGTGCTGGGTCTAGCTGTGCTGCACAAGTCTTCAGTAAGATGTTTGGTATGCAGTCAGGACCCATGGCCTTGGAGACGTTGATATTTTTCAGCAGTTTCTCTACTCCTTTGGTGGTGACGGAAAGGTGTGGGATATTCTCCGCTGGACGCTGTGCGTGTGTGCCTTGGTTCTGGGCTGGTGTGTTCTTCGTGAATACAGAGCTGAATTGTTCTACAAGGATCTGTGCTTTTTCTCGGCTGTTGTTTAGCAGTTGTCCCATCTTCTTGAGCGGAGCTATGCCAGTGCTGTCTTGGCGGCGAGATTTCATGTACCTCCAGAAGGGTTTGGTGTTGTTTTCGTCTATGCCTTTTTGGATTGTACTGTTGATATGGTTGATCTCGGCTTTCTTGAACTGCTTTTTACATTCTTTCTGGAATATGTTGTATGCCTGCCACTGGTTGGTCCTCTTAGCATGCTTGTATAGCCTTGCTTTTCTTCTGGTCATTCATAGTAGTGTTCTGTTGAACCACGGTAGTTATTTACGATGTTTACTCATCTTAGTAGGGATGTACTTCTCCATAATGTCCATAACACCAGTTTTGAAGGTACTCCATATGGTTTCGGTGGCGGTTGTAAGGTCACTGTTGACTATGGTGTTGGATAGGGACTCTGTAGCCTCGTAGATATGTGGCCAGTCAGCCTTGGAGAAAATTTGGATCTTCCTACGCTTCTGTGTGACAATATGTGGTATAATGTTGATATCAGTGATGATCATGGCGTGGTCACTTATCCCTGGGACTGATGTCGATGATTTCACAAGAGATGGGTTGTTGGTGAAAACAAGGTCTAGCATATTCCCCATTCTAGTAGGCTGGTCATGTATCTGTGTAAGACCGTAATCGGCCATGAGGTCAACCAGGGCTTCTTGGACATCGCGGTCGGCTGCGCCTTTCCTAACGATGTTGGAATTCCAGTCAATGTCTGGGCAATTAAAGTCGCCGGCTAGTATAATAGTTTTATCACTGAGGTTGTTACTGAGATTGTTCAAAGAGTTCTTTAGTTGATTGATGTCGTTGATATTACGATGTGGCATATAGAAAGAGCACAGTAAAATGTCACGTTGCTGTTTGACTTTGATTTTCGACCACACAATTTCACAGTTAGTAGTTAAGTATGGTATAGCATCCATGATGATTTTAATTGATTTATATTTTAAAAAGTCGTTTTTATAAATTAAAATTGCTAACAAGATGAACACACATACCGTTGTTTGAATTCTGCAGTCTATAACGTCTCTTGACACAATATTATACAAGAAATCAACGTTTAAATTTCATGGGAGAGTTTCACCATTCCATTTCGTCCATTTTGAATTTTTTGGTTATTACGAAAATCCAAAATAGAAATCATTAGACGAAATTGTTTTGAAGATTTATCTCCCGTTATATTATAAATAAGATTTCGTTCAATATCGAATTGTTGATACGCATGAAATATACTAACAAATAATTCATTCGGATTTCTTTTGTGAAGACTGTGCATAAAAGGTGGGAAAATCTCACCTGTCGACTTCAAACAGCTAAATGATATGCACAACGGTAAGACAATAAATTTTAAATGTTCTTAATATCTATATTTATGATTATTCCTAGCACCAATGCACACATTTATAACCGTTCATGTCCGGAAAGGTTCAAAATATTGGTCAGAAATCCCATCATCGGATCAGGGCGGAAAGTGCTATGCGAAAATGAGCTTTAACATTAAGACCTCGAAACAACAGAAAAAAATGTATGTAGAGGTCTTATATATATGACTAACTTATATATAAGATTAACTCTTTCACCTGCTGTAAAAGAGACTGACTAGAATCTATTCACTGAATCTCCTTTGATGACCAAATACCGGTCCATGGTACTTGCTGACGATGACGAAATTTCCCAAAAATTCGAAAGCAGGTAGTACTCAATGTACAAATGCACATGGCTTCAAATATATATCTGTGAAATATATGGCCCTTAGTCGGTCAGTGGTCTCAAACTCTAAGATTTTTTAATTGGGGACAGGAACATAGTCCAAATATTTAGACTGTAAATGTGACATTTTACTATCCAGGCATTTTTCAAAGTCTAAACGCTAAACCTCAATTAGGCGTAGCATATTTTATATTCTAAAAAGTCGTTATTATAAATTAAAATTGTTAACAAGATGAACACACATACCGTTGTTTGGATTCTGCACAGTCTATAAAGTCTCAATTGACACAATATTATACATGAAATCAACGTTTAAATTTCATGACTTTCAAATCGGCCATTTTGAATATTTGATTATTGCGAAAAACAAAAATCGAAATCGAAATAGACGAAAATGTTTACAAGATTTATCTCCGTGCCATTACGGTGAACCAAATAAGATTTCGTTTAATATCCAATTGTTCATACGCATGAACTGTATTAAATAATAAATCATTCGGATTTCGTTTGTGACGACTGCGCAGAGAAAATGGGACTTCAAACTGCTAAATGACATGCACAACGGTCATACAATATATCATTGAAGGTCCTCATTCCGTGACTGTCCTAATGCCGGTGCTATTTTTTTACATCTCGTATTGTGCGATATTTGGTGACGTCATACACGCGCTCCGGTGTAAATATTTAATAAAGTTGTAGCTATTTGCCAAAAGAGTAAAATGAGACAAAAACAGAATTGTTGAAACGTGGCACGGATATAAAATAATACCTTTCTACTATTACTAAATAAATGTTCATTTAAATAACCCTTTTTTACCCCAACAACATGGTTCAGAAATGTTACCTTCCGTCTGCTCTGAAACCAGGCTTTCATTGACAGATCTAATTCGGAAGTTGACTTTTTCTATTAGGCCAAGACTAATTTATTTATTTTGTTTTCAGTCCTATCCCTTATAAACATTTTTGTTTTTTTAGGCTAATCCTAGGCAGATGAGGAGAAAGAACGGACACTAAAGAGATTTCCAAGTGTGTATCTCTAATATTTACAAAGTGGGGATGGTGTGACAGAGGTAGTAGGGGCATATTTTACACTGCGTGCTGACGCGTGCATTAATTTCTGGAATAGTAGAAAGGACATCAGAATAAATATAAATTCTAGATCTTTATTTCTCTGCAGTCAAGCTGGTAAACATACAGTTACAACTTAATATGGCATAATTCATAAAGTGGCATGTCAAGATATCAATAATCAGTTAACAGTATAATGTCATAGTATTGACATTAACATGTATATATCCAAATAAACAAACACATGCTTATTTACTGTAAATATTACCATGCAGAATAACTGCTTATTTACTGTAAATATTACCATGCAGACTAACTGCTTATTTACTGTAAATATTACCATGCAGAATAACTGCTTATTTACTGTAAATATTACTATGCAGACTAACTGATTATTTACTGTAAATATTACCATGCAGAATAACTGCTTATTTACTGTAAATATTACCACGAAGACTAACTTCTTATTTACTGTAAATATTACCACGCAGACTAACTGCTTATTTACTGTAAATATTACAATGCAGACTAACTTCTTATTTACTGTAAATATTACCATGCAGAATAACTGCTTATTTACTGTAAATATTACCACGCAGACTAACTGCTTATTTACTGTAAATATTACCACGCAGACTAACTACTTATTTACTGTAAATATTACCATGCAAACTAACTGCTTATTTACTGTAAATATTACCATGCAAACTAACTGCTTATTTACTGTAAATATTACCACGCAGACTAACTACTTATTTACTGTAAATATTACCATGCAGACTAACTGCTTATTTACTGTATATATTACCATGCAAACTAACTGCTTATTTACTGTAAATATTACCATGCAGACTAATTGCTTATTTACTGTATATATTACCATGCAAACTAACTGCTTATTTACTGTAAATATTACCATGCAGACTAACTGCTTATTTACTGTAAATATTACCATGCAGACTAACTGCTTATTTACTGTAAATATTACCACGCAGACTAACTGCTTATTTACTGTAAATATTACCATGCACACTAACTGCTTATTTACTGTAAATATTACCATGCAGACTAACTGCTTATTTACTGTAAATATTACTACGCAGACTAACTGCTTATTTACTGTAAATATTACCATGCAGACTAACTGCTTATTTACTGTAAACATTACCACGCAGACTAACTGCTTATTTACTGTAAATATTACCACACAGAATAACTGCTTATTTACTGTAAATATTACCACGCAGAATAACTGCTTATTTACTGTAAATATTACCACGCAGACTAATGCTTATTTACTGTAAATATTACCACGCAGACTAACTGCTTATTTACTGTAAATATTACCACGCAGACTAACTGCTTATTTACTGTAAATATTACCATGCAGACTAACTGCTTATTTACTGTAAATATTACCACGCAGACTAACTGCTTATTTACTGTAAATATTACCATGCAGACTAACTGCTTATTTACTGTAAATATTACCATGCAGAATAACTGCTTATTTACTGTAAATATTACCACGCAGAATAACTGCTTATTTACTGTAAATATTACCACGCAGACTAACTGCTTATTTACTGTAAATATTACCACGCAGACCAACTGCTTATTTACTGTAAATATTACCATGCAAACTAACTGCTTATTTACTGTAAATATTACCATGCAGACTAACTGCTTATTTACTGTAAATATTACCACGCAGACTAACTGCTTATTTACTGTAAATAGTACCATGCAAACTAACTGCTTATTTACTGTAAATATTACCATGCAAACTAACTGCTTATTTACTGTAAATATTACCATGCAGACCAACTGCTTATTTACTGTAAATATTACCATGCAAACTAACTGCTTATTTACTGTAAATATTACCATGCAAACTAACTACTTATTTACTGTAAATATTACCACGCAGACTAACTGCTTACTTACTTCCAGCAGTGATGTTTTAGACAAACTTGATATACTTTTTGGAGATGTAGCGACAACTGAATCAGTTATGCAATCTTTTGATAATGAATGTCAGAAACTTTCAAAAATGTCACCACATATGGATGTCGTCTCGAGTCACTCCTACAAGTTGCAGTTGAGAGTGGACATGTCACTCATGTTGCTAGAAATGATATGCTACGTTCTAAATGTTGGACAGGTTTACGAGACGAGAAGCTAAAGATTATGACCAGGAGTAAATATGACAATATTTCTGATTATAACAGGTTGTTGAGAGAGGTACGCTCAGTCGAACAAGAGTTAGCGGCTTCGAGCAGTGTCTCAGCAACTGTGAATGCTGCTCAACAGTCCTCATCTGAAAATAAACTTATTAATGATCTTTCTAGTAAGATGGATAAGCTTATGAACAGGATGCTGTCTCTAGAGAA
Source organism: Archivesica marissinica (assembly GCA_014843695.1). Lineage (NCBI taxonomy): Eukaryota > Metazoa > Mollusca > Bivalvia > Venerida > Vesicomyidae > Archivesica > Archivesica marissinica. The sequence continues at coordinate 51,075,186 of CM026399.1, forward strand.
ACAGATAAATGAGCGACCACGAGATACATCAAATTCCAGTAATAGACAAAATGATTCTGATGGTACATGTAACAGTTATTACAGGAATAACTACAATCCCGGGCGAGGCAGACCTAGACCAGAACGAGGTGGTGACAACCCGAGATATGATAGTAGACAGGATTATAACAATCAGAGCTCGAATTATAGAGGTAGACAATTTGGGTCCAACAATAACCAAACTAACACCACTAACAATAACAAACGTGACCCAAACGTGTAGACTCCTCTGTTGTAGGGCAAACAGGGGAAGTCGGTATTGATAATGGCCCTAAGTCGAAATCTAGTGTTAGAACTTTAGCTGACAGAATGGTTGGTAAAGCAAACGAAGGGACAGCTATTAATTGTGGTATTGAGACCAATGTACTTGTTGACAGTGGGTCAATGGTAACCTTAGTTTCCGAGTCATTTTATAACTCGCTTGACCCCAGATCTGAATTGTGCAGCATGTCAGATTTTAAATTAGATGTTGTAGGTGCCAGTGGTGCAAAGTTACCGTACTCAGGTTATATTGAAGGTGAAATTTGCATACCTTACTTGTCACATAGTATTGTTGTACCAATTTTGATTGTTCCAGATACTGAATATCGTCAGTCTGTACCAGGTATTATTGGTACAAATGTTTTGCTATATTGTGATTCTATTTCAGAAACATCTTGTTCAGATCCATATAGAGTTGCTTTGGATGTAATGACATGTAATAATTATATTGCAGTGAAAACGACTAACAAGATGCCAGTCGTAATTTATCCTAATCAAGTCATGAATATGTCAGGTCTTGTTAGGAAAACAAATGATGTGAAAACAGCTGTTACCGAGGCAATAGATAGACCTCAACTAGCAGGACTGACAGTTTGTCCAAGAATTGTATCTCTTGATAGTGAAAGTTTTACTACAAGGATACCTGTAAGAGTGTGTAATATTACATGCAAACCTATTAGAATTTTACCAAATAGTAATATTTGTTCACTTTCAGAAGTCAAAGTAATTGACTCATGGAAACCAGAGGTGTCTTCTCCAAAACCTGATACACAATCTTTTACAAAATTACAGGAATTGGGAATCAAGGTCAACAAAGAGAACCTAACTGATGAACAATTTTTACGAGTACAGCAGGTATTGGGGAAATGGGACCATATTTTTTCCAAATCTTCTACAGATATTGGCAAGACAGATCTAGTTCAGCATCATATTAATCTTAGTGATGATGTTCCTTTTAAACAGCCTTATAGGAGAATCCCACCTTCAATGTATGAAGAGGTACGTCAACACTTGAAGGAAATGGTAGATTGTGGAGCCATCAGGGAGAGTAAATCCCCATATTGTTCTAATATTGTTTTAGTAAGGAAGAAAGATAATTCTATTCGTTTTTGTATAGATTTGCGACAACTAAACAAGCGCACTATCAGAGATGCCTATACCTTACCAAGAGTAGACAACATGTTAAGATTCTCTTGTCAGTAGTAAATATTACTCGAAATTAGATCTCAGAAGTGGATTTTGGCAGGTGGAGCTAGCAGAGCAAGACAAGGAGAAAACTGCATTTTCTGTAGGTCCATTAGGTTTTTGGGAATGTAACTGGATGCCGTTTGGTTTGACCATCGCGCCGAGTACCTTCCAACGTTTGATGGAAACCTGTATGGGAGAGCTTAATCTAAGAGAATGTTTAATTTTTCTAGATGATGTCCTCATATTTTCGCAGACTTTTGACGAACATATCGCCAGATTGGAAGCTTGTTTTGAACGTCTGGAACGACATGGTTTAAAGTTGAAACCTTCAAAATGTGAATTTTTTAGCACTAAAGTTACTTATTTAGGTTACGAAGTTTCAGCCAGAGGTATTCATGCAGATCCAGAGAAACGTGCAGCTCTGACTACTTGGCCGGTTCCACAAGGAATACAATCTTTACGTACATTTTTAGGTTTTACAGGGTATTACCGTCGTTTTGTGAAGGATTATGCAAAGATTGCTAAGCCTCTGAATGATTTACTTGTTGGACATCCCACCAATAAGGCTTCCAAGAAGGCTAGGAAGAAGAAAACTCCATGGAATTGGGGAGATGATCAGCAAAGTGCTTTTGAGACCATTGTTAATATACTTATTAAGCCACCTGTTCTTGGTTATGCTGATTTTTCTAAACCATTTGTTGTTTCTGTAGACGCTAGACAGAAGGGCTAGGTGCAGTCCTTTACCAGGAACAAGACGGTTTAGAACGTGTCATCAGCTATGCCAGCAGAGGTCTACGGGTCCAGTGAAAAGAACTACCCGGCGCACAAGTTGGAGTTTCTTTGTATGAAGTGGGCAATCAGCGAGAAGTTCCATGATTATCTCTATGGTAACACCTTCATCGTGCGAACAGACAACAACCCTCCGACAAGTTAGACGCGACTGGGCATCGATGGTTAGCTGTTCTAGGCAACTACAATTTCACGGCCAAGTACAAGCCAGGTCGATTGAACAGTGATGCGGATGGCCTCAGCCGAAGACCACATGAACAAGCAGAAGAGGAAATCCTGTTCTCAGATGTTATTAAAGCCATGTGTACAGAGGCAATAGTACGAACAGATGAACATCCTCTTTGCTGAATCATTAGTCATAACAGATGGTGACAACCTAGAGTTAGAATCCACAGATACGACAATGGAGACTACTGAGATGTGTGATATCAACTGGAAAAAGGAACAGTTGAAAGATCCAACCATTTCCTGGATATACAACATTGTTGACTCCAGAACTCAACTTTCCAAGGATCAATTGAAAACAGAATACAAAGAAGTACAGAAGTATCTTCGACAGAGGAGTTCATTTATCATCATGGATGGAGTACTTCATAGACAGTGTCAGATAGATAACCATACTATCTATCAGCTTGTTTTGCCAGAAAGCTACAGAGAATGGGCTATGCAAGGACTGCATGATGATGTCGGTCACCAAGGGCGAGACAGAACACTTTGGCTGGTGAAGCAGAGATTCTTTTGGCCAGGCCAAGAGCAAGATGTCACTAGGAAGGTTCACAACTGTCCTAACTGCTTGAGAAGGAAGTCGCCAACCAAAGCCACAGCACACCTGGTACCGATACAGAGTTCTCGTCCCATGGAGCTAGTATGTATTGACTACTTGTCACTGGAGAGGTCCAAAGGCGGATACAAGAATATACTCGTCATCACAGACCACTTCACACGCTACGCTCAAGCCATTCTTACTCGCAACCAAACTGCCCAGACCACCGCTAGAGTATTATTTGAAAACTTCTTTTCGCACTACTCTTTTCCTGCAAGGTTACACAGTGATCAAGGACGCAACTTCGAGAGTAAAGTGATTCGTGAACTGTGTAACATTGCAGGAGTAGAGAAGTCGCGCACGACCCCGTACCATCCTATGGGGAATGGATATACGGAGCGATTTAACGGTACTCTTCTAGGAATGCTGGGAACGCTAGACCCTTATGAGAAGGCAAACTGGAAAGACTACTTGAAACCGCTAGTTCATGCGTATAATGCAGCTAGACACGAGTCCACCGGATACTCGCCACATTATTTTCTTTTTGGATGGCACCCTCGTTTAGCTATAGACGCATTCCTTGGAGTGAAAAACTCTGCTGAGAAAAGTAGCACCAAGGAGAACTATGCAGCTAAACTGAGGAAGTGGCTTGATTTTGCCTACAAAGTTGCCAAAGAGAATTCTGAAAGACAGACCAACAGACACAAGAAGTACTACGACAGTAGAGTGAGACACACAACATTAGAAGTTGGAGACAGAGTTCTAGTCAAGAACTTAACACCCAAAGGGAAACTGGATGACAAACGGCAGAGGGAACCATACCTTGTAACAGATATCCCTAGTGAAAACCTGCCAGTATACAGAGTGAAGAGGGAGAATGGCAAGGGACCGGTGAAAGTTCTTCACAGAAATTTACTGCTACCCTTGAATTCCATTCCATATCATGACATCATCCAGGAACCAGAGACACCAAAGCCCAAACCAAGACCCAGGCTGGTGAGATCTGAACCAGATCAAATTCAGGAGGTCAGCATGGAATCGGATGCAGAGTCCTCAAGTGGGTCAGATACCAGTGAGTCAGTCCCGAGGTATATTGTACCAGCTAGGAGACCGATACCCAAGCCCCGTGTCAACAGGTGCAGACCAGAGCAGCCATCTAGCATCCCACATGCTAGTTGTGAGGGTCACTCCAGTAATGTTGCTACTGGTAGGAACATCCTAGTCTCTGATTTTCAGCGGGATACATCTAGTTTCATAGACTCAAGTTATTCTAGGTCTATGCCTCACAATTTTTCTGATTTTCATATTTCAGATTTATCGAGACGTCAACCGTCAGCAATAGGTAATGAATCCGGGACTGTAGACAGAAATTCTATGCGGATTATGTCGCCGGTGTCCCAGGAATTCATACCTAGGCAGAGACCCCAGAGAGACAGGAGACCCCTAACAGATATGGAGAGTTGGTTGCTCCCATAACAGCAAATGTTGATATTCTCCCGCAACATAATGGTATATATTATGTGTAAACAGAGGAGAATAATGTCACAGGTTCAAATTCAATATGTATTGATATTTTCAGATGTCTTTATTTTTTCAGTTTCTAGTCTCATTTGTGTTATTTGACCGTAACATATTTGTTTCAGATTAACTGCAGGTACAAAGGTACATTTCCAGAGTAAAATTTGCATTTATTCTGATATTTCATCTTGCAGACATCTAAGAGATTCCTGAAGAGAACAGCACTATGGAACAGTATCCATATTCATTTTAGCAACCATTATGTATATTCATGTACATTGACAACATTTATGTTTCAGAGATATTTGAGACAGTATCTTTAATTAGTATGTTTTTAATTGAAACAGTACCTGTAACCTTATGATTATGTGTACTGTACCTTTAATTGTGAATTTGGGAATATACCTATAATTTTCACAACTTTGGTATTATACCTTTAACAGATGTTATTGGGTCATACATCTTTAATTTCAAATAAATGTTTATTAGGCATTTATTTCAGCATTTCAGGTTAACTACCTTTAATTTCAGCTGAAGTCAACGACTGCTGATGATGGCGCTGACAGACTAACAGCGACAGCATTAATTGATTGTGATATATCAATTTGAAATGTTTCGATATAATTTTTGTATTCTTTTCACTGTAATTGTTGTATTATTTCGGTATAGTTGTCGAAATAATAAATTACAAATGTGCATACTGCATAATATGTAATTGACAATATTTCTTGTATTAATAATTATTACAGGTTGAATTTCATCATGTGTAGAGGGTACTTTTGTTTTAGTTGTAGATAGTTTAGAGTAGTGAAATGTCAGGAGACATTTTCTCCTAGTAGAGGTGAATGTCACAGTTAGTACTATAGGAGTACAATCGTGTTTTACCGTGAACGGCGTAGCTTAATGTATAAAACTACTTAAACATAGCGCATGCGTTTACCGCCTTTTAAATTCGTGTATCTTCGTTCTTTATGTCGTATGCAACAGAATTGAATCGGGGATATTCGACAATCTACGCCGGAGATGGAAATTAGAGATGTTTCCCGGGGCAATTTGCCGTGCACATGTTTTGTCTCGTGAACACTTTTCAGTCTATGTTTGTACTGTGTCCAATCGTTATGTTTGTTGTATTTGTATGAATGAAAGATTGTATGAACGTGGATGAGAGCTCTGCATGGATTGGTTACTAATATATTTCTTTCCACAACTATACCTCCGTGCTTGGTCACAACCCAGGAGAACTCTTACGAGTAACGTTGTTATATGTAAAATAATTATAGAGAAATTATATTACTATATAGTTCTACCAATATATATTGAGTAGTTGCATACAGACACTGTGGCCTTTTTCCATATACGGAAACGGGAAATAAAGAATAGATCGAACATACGCCAGAGTGCCGTATATATATATTAGCCCCTGTTACATATAATATTGTGTCAAGAGACGTTATAGACTGTGCAGAATTCAAACAACGGTATGTGTGTTCATCTTGTTAACAATTTTAAATTATAAAAACGACTTTTTAGAATATAAAATATGCTACGCGTAATTGGGGTTTAGCGCTTAGACTTTGAAAAATGCCTGGATAGTAAAATGTCACATTTTTCAAGTCTAAATATTTGGACTATCTAACAATTTTGACATGCATTTGTCAGTGCACGTGGTGAATATAGACGCCAGGTTGGATTTGGGGAAAAATGGATGAAACTGAATTAGCATAAATAGTAAATATCTTGGACAATAGTATTTTAAAGAAAAAATGTTAAAACGCTAGAGGAACACTATATTTGAATTGACCTGTAAAATGTGCATTGTGACATTATCGCATAACTATCATGTGACCTTCCTGAGCAGCCGATGAAATTTCTCATTTTACCAAAACAAACACATATTTCTTTATAATAATAAATTCAATGATTTTATTAACAGCTATAATACATGTAAAACTATACATTTCCTGGTAGATCTCATCAAACCATTTGCAAAAATATATAGCTTAACTTTGTTACACCACAAATTTTGAAATTAATGGACTTGTAAATGATGAAAACTTGCAGTCGGATAAGGCTTGATTTTCAATTTCTTAAAAAAGTTGACCCCAGCTTATTACTTGATCATGAAACGGTATTCTGCATAGTAGTTAGTGTTATTTTCTTCTATAAACATTTCTCACCTGTTCTGTAACAATTTTATGCACACAGTACTTACAACACACTTATAAATTAATATATTTTTAATATACCGACTCGTAACTGAGTACGAATGAACGGTGTACGGTAACCGAGGGGTCGGGCTAAAACGCAGACGCTTATGCAGACGATATGTAATGTATAGGAAAACGCAGACAACAAAGGTATATAGTGATATCGGAAAACGCAGACGAAAGCAACATATAGGGAAAACGCAGACCAGTTGAACATAGAGTAAATTTATCTGTTTTACTGCAGACACATTGAATATATATAGAAAACGCAGACGAGTTGAATATAGAGTAAACTTGTATTAATGCAGACGCATTGAATATATAGAGAAAATGCAGACAAGTTGAATATATAGTAAAATTGTTTTTATGGAGAACACGTTGACAAGTTGAAAATATACTATAATTGTTTTATTGTTTGTTGTTTCATTTGTTTTAAGCAGACCAATTGAGCATATAGTAACATTGTTTTATTGTAGACGAGTTGAATATATAGAGCAAACGCAGACGAGTTGAACATAGAGTAAAATTGTATTATTGCAGACACATTGAATATATAGCGAAAACGCAGACGAGTTGAACATATAGTATATGTATCTGTTTTATTGCAGACACGTTGAATATATAGAGAAACGCAGACGAGTTGAACATAGAGTAAATTTATCTGTTTTATTGCAGACGCATTGAATATATAGCGAAAACGCAGACGAGTTGAACATAGAGTAAATGTATCTGTTTTATTGCAGACGCATTGAATATATAGCGAAAACGCAGACGAGTTGAACATAGAGTAAAATTGTATTATTGCAGACACATTGAATATATAGAGAAACGCAGACGAGTTGAACATATAGTAAAATTGTTTTATTGCAGATATATTTAATATATAGAGATTCAAAGGGGATTAATTACTGGCTGTTTTCACATATATCAATAGATATTTAAATACTCCGATAGATATAACATGATTAAAGGACAATACTACTTATCGGATCTTATTATCCTTACTTGTATATTTAAATGTCGACCTTTGATCATTTCAACTGTTTGTGTCTAACTAATTACTAACACATAATTTCTTATTATGTTTTGTCACGTAAACAATTTCCACTAATAAGGTCATTATTAGTAAAATAAGTGCATACACAAGGATACATTTTATGTCTGCGTATTAAAACCATTTTACTATATATTCAATGTGTCTGCATTAACACAGATAAATAAAACAATTTTAATATATATTCAACTTGTCTGCATTTTCTCTATATATTCAATGCGTCTGCAATAATACAAGTTTACTCTATATTCAACTCGTCTGCGTTTTCTATATATATATTCAATGTGTCTGCATTAACACAGATAAATAAAACAATTTTAATATATATTCAACTTGTCTGCATTTTCTCTATATATTCAATGCGTCTGCAATAATACAAGTTTACTCTATCCTTGAATACCGAGTTCCGACGCATCTAAGCGAAGAATCAACAATGACTTAACATAAAACGAATGAACTCATGTAAATAGTGTATTATCTGTATAAATAGATCCTTTTCTACATATTCAATGCGAGAAATTATGCTTATTTAATGTCAAAATATCACATCGACTCATGCCGCTATTGGGAATTCCTCTGAGCCGAGAAACGTCTATTACGACGCATTTCATTGGTTGACTAATGTCGTTCTAAATATAGTTAATTCACTCTCCTGTATCTGCTCTGCGCATTACATGTATTATACGTCATCTCAAACTAGCCTGAAAATTAATTCTGCATCACTAAATTACATTAAAACTGAGTGTACAACATGCCTTTATTTAATTATGCTAATAAACAGGAAAAGTGTCCCTGTTTTGCCGTATATAAACTATAACTATGAACAATTTGTAAATAATAACATTTAACTAGAAATTATGCCTTGCTGTTGTCCTTATAGCACTCCCAGTAGTCCGTACATGCATAAAAACAGTGGTCATAGAAGTTGCTGCATACTGTTTATTCTTGCGTTTGTGAGCCTGCACAGATATTGATTAGTTCGAGATCTATTTTACTATCACAGAGGGATCACACCAATAACGTATATAACGCATACACCTTTCCTAACAGTGAATCAATTGTCACGTGACCTACCGATACACAGAGCTTAGCTGAGCAGACAGACCACAAATTGTTATGTTTGCAGTAGCATATTGCAAAATAATAGCTATTTAATGTAATGCACAAAGTTGCATTTGAATTTTGCTGTTAAAACAGAATGATTGCAATAACTTGATATAAAAATGATCTTGTAATCTCTCACTTTCCACGTTTAGTCTGGGGAATCCCGTATCATGTTTACAACCACTGCAGATGAAAATAACGTCACCGGATATTGTGAATATTGAAAACGAGGTCAAAACATAAGCTGCGTCGTTTCATGTGAGCGTCGTTATAAGGAGTCGGACGATATATTCAACTCGTCTGCGTTTTCTATATATATTCAATGTGTCTGCAGTAAAACAGATACATTTACTCTATGTTCAACTGGTCTGCGTTTTCCCTATATGTTGCTTTCGTCTGCGTTTTCTGATATCACTATATACCTTTGTTGTCTGCGTTTTTCTATACATTACATATCGTCTGCATAAGCGTCTGCGTTTTAGTCTGACCCGTAACCGAGTACGAATGAAAGGTGCACGAACAGCCATTTTGATTTTAGAAAATTGCAAATAAAAGCTAATTAATCTTCAGACAGCGCAAATGCATATTTGCATTTATTCCAAACCACAATACCGTATCTATTTATACCTCAATCGAGCTTGAGAGAAGGACACACTGCAATATTTTTAGACCCTAAGTTCGATTACTTCCCTTGTCTGAGACTTTTGTCATGTCACTCGGATGCGAGCCAAATAAACAGGATATACGTCAACTTACATTCTTGGAAGTGCCCAGAATGAAAAGAATACTGATATATCTATCATAAAATACCAATTTCATTAGCGTATATGGCCGTTTTGGACAACTTTATGATATTTGAAATTTTCACTTTCGGTTTTGAACTGTAAATATATACTGCGTAACAGCCAAATGGGCATATACGCCATATCTCCTCCCACTTATGCAAATATTTCAATCGGAAAGCCTTTGCTCTGTTCATACAAGACCGTAATACACAGGACATATTTTGGGGTCAGTTTGTTATCGGAACACCGATTGCGCAATAAAGATGCCTGGTATTCACCTCTGTTTACGGGATTTTTAGGCTACACATAAATGGCATTAATGAAAACATCAACATACTTTCAAATAAAATGTGACAATTTACCTGCTTTACGCGCAGTTTGCTCTTTGATAAATAATATGTGAACTCCATAAGGATTCCAGATATAAACAAAAATCGCGTGAATAAACAAAGGCCGAAAACAGGTTATGGCCGATATCAGGGATGTTGACGACAGGAACTATGGTAAATCAACGAATGTTTCAGGAAGTTAACAACGGATAACAATATACCTGATTTACGGGACACATTAATCAGTTTCTTAGTTGTAGTGTCGACAAGAGCTACTATGTCTGCATAGCTTAACATTTCTAATATCTCTCTGCAACCATATAATTCTGATTTCTTCAACATTGTTCGGTAGTAATTGAGTAGAGAGATTACGTGGTGAATTCGTTCTTGAGAGTGTACAGTGATTTGTTTAGCCACGCCTCCATGCCAAAATTAAAAGCCGCTACCATACTATTATTTAGTTACATGCTTCACAGAGAGAGTGCGATGATAACATGCTCATATTCTTCCTATTACACATACGTGTAGGCGAGAACAACCACAGGAAACCACGGGTCCATACAAAGACAATGCCAACCTTAGGAGTAGAGAGAATTTAATCGAAGTAATGAGAGTGCATGTATGATATGCGCATATCGACCATACCTCCTTCCTAGTACGGGTAGTTGTGGGTAACTGTCGTCTACCATAGCTAGGTAATGTATACACACACGTGTATGAGAGATCAGCCTCAGAAAAGCACGAGTTCGTGCAGGAAACTAACATACTTTGGAGTAGAGAGAGTGTACGGTGAAATTCTTAAAAGTAGTGAGAGTGCATGTATGATATGCGTATATCGACCATACCTCCTTCCTAGTACTGGTAGTTGTGGGTAACTGTGCTCCATGCAAATAAGTATTTCCTTTCAGTAGCTTCCTGGTGCAAGATTTAGTTCCATTCTTCAAAAAACCCTTGTTTTGCAGGGGGGTGGGGTAAAATAATTGTCTCTAATCACCACAATGTCTTATCTAATACTATAAATGTGGTATGTCTGTCTCATGCAGACATTATTTCATATATTCATGAGAAATATTACACTGTTAGTGTAAAGATTAATATGTGACGACATTATAAATGTCTTATTTAGAGTTCTATTGCAAAAATGGCCAACAGTCTATGTTAAGTACACTGCATAATGTCCCATTTGAAGGCATGTGCTGTGCAATGGTGATGTGGAAGACATAAGAAAGTCATATTTATGTGCAGAAATGTTTATTGTTATGGTATATATCTTTTATATTAAATGAAATGCCAAATAAATTGTCTTTAGGTCAGACTATATTGATATAGTGGACTGGGATTGGTTGAAAAAGTGTAGGGAAGCCCTTAAGAGTTATTGATACATGAACTGATTGGCTAAGTAGGTATTGTCACAAATATTGAAAATGACTTCTAAATATTAAAATACAATATATGAGCTGCATTTTGGGATATTTAAAAATATTTGCAGACTATTTGGTGATAAATAAACAGCATATTATAAATGCAGGTGTCAGTGCAACATTCACCACCAAATTACCTTCAGAGTAGGGGGTGGGTGCCTTTAGTGGGAAATTTAAAAAAACGCAATTGGTCAACCCCATTGAAATTTGACATTTTCCTGTGGCTCAAAGGCCATTCTGTTTTTCTACTCTGTTTTGTGCCAAACTATTTTTGGGGAAAATCTAATGGCACTGTGTGTTATAATGGTTGCCTATGGAAATTGCAATAGCGGTGTCTGACCTAAAAGACTCCATTTTGAAGAAGTATTTAAGTAAATAGTACGGTAGCGGCTTTTGACATTACCTACCGATGTTACACGACAGTCCAGTACAAGTACGGGCGTTGGTTAGGATCCCCCGTCTGACCCTAATAAAATTAACAGTCTTTCAGATGGGAAGTTAAACCGAAGTGTACACTGTGTACGTAAAACAACCAGAGGATACTCTGGAATGGGTCTCTTTATCATTGCACTATCCTCAACAAATCTAAAATGACTAATGTCTTCATGCTCATATTGGGCAACCGGTAGCGACGATAAATAAACGTAAAACACACAAACAAAGTACGTATCATTGATATGGGCATATCACATGTACTCTCACTACTTTGAAGTGAAGAATTTCGCCGTACACTCTCTCTACTCCAAAGTATGTTAGTTTCCTGCACGAACCCGTGCTTTTCTGAGGCTGATCTCTCATACACGTGTGTGTATACATTACCTAGCTATGTTACACGACAGTTACCCACAACAACCAGTACTAGGAAGGAGATATTATCGATATGGGCATATAATACATGCACTCTCACTACGTTGAAGAATTTCGTCATACACTCTATCTACTCCAACGTATGGTAGTTTCCTCAATGAACCCGTGCTTTTCTGAGACTGATCTCTCATACACGTGTGTGGTCACATTACCTACCTCTGTTACACGACAGTTACCCATACTAAGCAGTGCTAGGAAGAAGTAACCAACGATATGGTACATGTAATCTCATTACTTTGATGAATTTCGCAGACACTTTATCCACTCCTAAGTGTGGAATTGTCCTCATACTTATCCCTCTTACAAGTATATGTACACATAACATAGCTATGCTACTAGGAAGTAACTAGTACTAGGAAGGACGTTGAAATGTGATAAATCTACAGTATGGTAGTGAGTAGGCAGGGTTAAAAGATGAAAAAGAGCAACATTTCACTGAATAAAACTTTTTATATTTCCATTGATTGTATTGATATAGTCCTACCAGTACTAATTTACATAGTGAATGATTTTCGAAATGAATTAATCTATCATAGGTCTTCTTCTTCACGTATAAGTTGACTTTAATCCATAGTTGTGTACACTCCTCTTTCTGTCAATCAATGTCATTATAGTGTCCATGCACTCTCACTACTTTCGGATATCCACGCACTCACAGGAAATTTCGGTCAAAGACCACTACCGGGTGAAATACAGTTTGAATTAGATGAGAATGTCTTTTCTCGTCTTGTTATGGTTACGGTGTGTGTGTGTGTGTGTGTGTGTGTGTGTGTGTGTGTGTGTGTGTGTGTGTGTGTGTGTGTGTGTGTGTGTGTGTGTGTGTGTGTGTGTGTGTGTGTGTTGTGGGTGTGTGGTGTGTGGGTGTGTGTGGGTGTGTGTGGGTGTGTGTGGGTGTGTGTGGGTGTGTTGGGTGTGTGTGGGGTGTGTGGGTGGTTGTGTGGTGTGTGTGTGGGTGTGTGTGGGTTGTGTGGGTGTGTGGGGGTGTGTGTGGGTGTGTGTGGGTGTGTGTGGGGTGTGGTGTGTGTGGTGTGGGTGTGGGTGTGGGGGTGTGGTGTGGGTGTGGGTGTGGGTGTGGGTGTGGGTGTGGGTGTGGGTGTGGGTGTGTGTGTGTGTGTGTGTGTGTGTGTGTGTTGTGTGTGTGTGTGTGTGTGTGGGTGTGGTGTGTGTGTGTGTGTGTGTGTGTGTGTGTGTGTGTGTGTGTGTGTGTGTGTGTGTGTGTGTGTGTGTGCGTGTGCGTGTGCGTGTGCGTGTGCGCGTGCGCGTGCGCGTGTGTGCATAATGTCATCCAAAAATGACCAAAAATAGGTGTAATGCGTTAACATCTAAATTTTTACCTTATTGTAGCATCTCGGTTTTTCCCTATCCTTTAAACCTGGACAGGTACCCCTTTCGACTAGCTCTTATATACTTATACGTCTTGAGGGGGTGGATTCGCTACAGAATAATAATTTGGAGACAACACATCTGTAGAGTTGCAACAATTCATTTATTGCAATCAATGGCATGTCGTGGTTGGAATGTTTAAAAACACTCTGAAATATATATATATATATATATATATATATATATATAACAGCAATGAATAATATGTCTTATCGATCAATACTCCTGAAAGACATATTATCTATATATTCAACTTATACATCATATGTCACAGTGGCAATTGTTAATTCTGGCATTATCATTTCACAACCAATCAATGAGTCCAGTGTCGTCAAAGACTCGGAAGCATGACTATAAAACTTCTATAACGAGATATCCAACAGACATCAACATATTAAATAAACATCACAATATTATTCAATCAAATAAATGTATATGTAGCATTCAACAATTTAATTCTTCAATGTACATTTAATTACACTCTAAAGCTTACCATTTGTGGAACGAGTGTTTCCTTTCGCCAAATGCATTCGCCCTCAACGTTTAACGTGGTTGTTAGACAAAACATTAACCTGTAAATAAGTATTACGTGTGTGTAAGAGACGAGATGCAATTGTGAATGTCATGTTATTATTATTAATAACTATTAGAAATATTAGAAACAGACAATTCAATGCTGCTAGCTTGACCTTTACCAGACAATGCAATGCTGCTAGCTTGACCTTTACCAGAAGAACATTCAATGTAAATGTTTTACTTATTTACTGCCAACAGATGGAATGCCAACACAAACAAGTTCACTTTAAACCTGTATATTATCTTTGTGCACTGAATGCAATAACTCCCAAAACATTTGAAAGCATATTTACCTTGTTAAAAATATATAAACTGTCCCACACAAATAAGCATGTTGTCTTCTCCGTGACTAGAATATTGTGGCCCTGAACAGCTGTTCGGTCACGTGACCTTCCATGTGTGACATGGGATATATTCTAAATATATCCATGGGATATATTCTAAATATATCCCTGAATTATGTACATTTCAGTCAAAGGGACATAACTGATAACTCTGTTTAATTAACAACAAAGTTCACACTGTTACATTATTTTAAAAGCTTCTGATGAGATTATCATTAATCTATCATGATTTGTCATTTCAGTTTACAAAACAAAATTTATCCAGCTTTAATTTGATGTATAACACTTTGTATTTTCCTAGTTACAAAATAATTTTATTTTAATATAAACAAAAGTGGTACCGATGTAATGCCTGTAAATTTTGAAAACACTAAATGTTATAAAATGACAATAAAATAAATATCAGAACTTATTTGGTATGTTTTATAGTATATAAATTAGTAAAACTAATATGAGTATTCACCTGTGAAGTTATAGAAAGAAGTTATAGAAAGATATCACAACCAAAACATTTATTGTAGTCATTTTTAATGTCCAAAAACAGTCTGTTACGAATAATCTGTAATGTCCGTCACACTCTGTTACCTCAAGAAATGGTCATAGATTTGGAAACATTTGCTTTTGTTTTGTTAACAAAGTGCTCCCTAATAATATGTCCAAGTTTCATAAAAATTCATCCAGTAGATTTTTCAAAATTGAATGAAATAATTATAACGTTTGTGTAATGTCCGTCACACAGTAATGTCCGTCACATTCTCATTAAATGCAACATTTCACACCAAAATCTGACTAATTAACCTCAATTTATTGTTATTATCTTATACATGTTTGAAACATGTATGAAATTTATAAAGAAAAAACATGATGTTTTACCTTACAATGCCATTCTTTGATAACTGTGACTGAATTCGGCTTTTATGTTTCATAAATTTGTTTGTGCAGCTCAGCGGCTTCGTTTATTTTATATCAACATATATAGTATGTACACATTATATCAAAACAGTATACAATATAACAATTTATAATATGCATGTGCAATTACAGATTTCAATAACATTGCAATTTATAATATGCAAAAGAGTTTTTACTTTTCACTGTGAACCAGCTTTTCACCCATTTTCTAATTCAGAGCTGCACAATATACAAGGTTACTTTACTTCTCACAAAAAGCCATAAATTACCCCCTAATCCTTTCCTAAAACAACACAACTGATAAGGGGAATTATGCTAAAGTAAACATTTTAATTGATCAATGAAACACTGTTACTGTGCATGATCCAATTAACAGGATTATATAACACAAGGTGTCCACTTATGCCAGAGGCACTGTCAGATCAGACTAATCAAAGGAGTCAATATACAGGGGCCATAAAACTAGAATATCTACAAAGACATGGAGATTGCTACATGTACTCTGAAAAGTCAGAATAATTATGGCAGGGTACTTCTGACATTATCTGCAAATTACAGGAACCTGAAATTCATGCAACTTCTTCTCGCATAAAATGCAAACTTAATGTCACAGACAGAAAGATTGCCTAGCAGGGTACACAATGAAGTGAACTGACTGAAAGCTGCTGACTCCCAAAGTGTGAATAGACTTGTGATCAGTCTCCACCCCTTCTCCCCACTGTAAATAGGCATATTAATTATAGACTGCTGAACCCCCGAGCGAAAATAGAAATGTGGATTAAATAACGGTAACTGTTGTGGGTGGGCTTTACATTTATGCATCGTTGCTACCGGTTGCCCATTTGAGCGATGCCTCCTGAAGAGATTAGTCATTTTAGATTTTTGGAGGATAGTGCAATGATACAGACAGATCCTCTGGTTCTTTTACGTGCACAGTGTAGATCACCAACATGAGACCTTGGTTTACGGTCCCATCTGAAAGACTTAATTTTATTAGGGTCAGACAGAGGATCGAACCTGCAATCCCTGGATTACCAGTCCAGCGTGTTAACCACTGGACTACAGATCCAACTGTTGCTGACCTGTACCCCAAATGGATTATATACTGCTTATTCCCCAAAAGACATGTGGATTACAAATTGTGAATTTCCCTTTAGTGAAAATACATGTTGATTGAATACTGTGAATCAGGCATGTGTAGTATAGACCATTGACCTCCTAATGAATAGACATGTTGATTGTAGATTCCCCCCTCTCAATTAAATAGACAAGTGGATTACCCCCAAGAGTGAATAGACATAACTATGTAGAATGCTGAATCCCCTGACCTCCTTAGTGTAAATAAGCATGTTGATTGCTACTAATGTATATTGTCCCCAAACCCGTAGAATTTGATAGACATGTGGATTATCCTCTAGTATGAATAGACATGTGGATTACCGCCTAAAGTGAATAGACATGTATATGGATTAAAGTATTGTGATATTAGTGTTAAAGTACAATTTATTCAAACAAAATGAAGAAAATCTTTAAAACTATACTGAAACTGTTCTCTTTGATGGAAAAATGCACTTAATTGTTTAACTGGTTGAAATTTTGAAAGAATGCTAAAAAACTATTTTTGTGTAATGTCCGTCACATGTTTGCAAGTGTTGTTTATTTATTATGAATGTCAAACTACATGTAAACAAAATAAAAGGGTTAATGTTCCTAATTTGTTACTGATGTTTTGAAGTTCCTCTGAAGATACAATTTTCAATGAAGCTGTGTTCAGTTTACAGATTACGTTAAAGCCACCTCAGAAATAATGAAAAATATCGACACAATTGCGAAATGTCATGGATTATTTTTCTCAAATACTAAATCTAAGCAACTAAACAAATTTCATTTTAAACTTCATACTCAATTCATTCAGAAGCATGCAAGAAAATGTTTAATTGTCTAAAAATTTGTTCAGTAAAGCACTTTTTACTTGCTTGTGTAATGTCCGTCACGCAGCCTTACTTGACAACACAACATTTCAAAATTTGAAAAAATGTCCGAAAAGGTTATCTTTTTATAAGACATCTAACCCTACAATAATAGCCAATTTTTTTATGAAAATAAAAAACTTTAATTTTTGACTTTGATGCTAACTCAAATGAGCACCTCATCAGGCCTCATACATGTAATATTATTGACCAATGTGACCGTGTAGCACCAGATCAGCCTAAGATGATGCTGATATCAGGGTTCAATATTCAGTGGGTGAAATGACTTGGCATGCAGTGACCAGATTAACACTTATAATCATAGACTACTCAAAAAAATATAGATCCAGATGAGCCGGTTCATCAAAATCTACACTTTTTCAAGTGTTTTTATCTGATTTGTGGACTTTTATTCGGACTTTATTTGGATGATTTGGCCAAACTACATGTAGGAGAATGGAATATTCCATGTCAGCTATACAACTGTATGTATTTAGGGGTACAAGTGTTATAAAATCAATAGTTATCCCGGACGGATGGATAAAGGCTACTGAATTGGAACTTTGTAGCATCCGCTCCTGCGATATACATGTAATGCTTATAAATCCTTTACATGGATTAAACCAAGGCTTTACTGTTCAGTTATTTGTATCCTTGCAATTGGAATTTTATGGCCAATCAAAGTCATGCATGTCTACAAAATCAGTCTAAATTCAACTTTCAATGGATGAAATGTGACATTGATGCCAACTATCATAACACCACCAAACCATTGCAACATGTTTAAGAAGCAAAGGATAAATACTGGCATGGTAGATTGTGCAAAAACAATGATAATCACCTTAATCCTGCATGATCAGTTGATAAGTCCTCCATAATGATGCCTTTGTGTCACTCGATGGGAGTAGCTTAATGTCCGACCTCTTATAACCAGGAACCCGTCCAGGTAGAACTAAAGCATTCGCTTCCGCATAGTTTGTCACAAATTGAACAACTTGGGTAACGTCTTCGAACGAGAGCGATGATTGCTCCAATTTGCCACCGGCCGACACTTCTTTGCAACAATGCCATGTTCACGGTACCACTTGATGAGACCGGTCAGTTTATCTTGGCTGATACTGAAAGGAAATTACAACATCTGTTAATTTTCCACGCAAAGTTTAGCTTATCCAAATTTATTATAGCTTGACTGTGAAAGAGGTTTTTACAACGTTATATTAATCGTTCCCGATACATACTCGAGATTTTTGTTACACATATAATAATGGGCATTTTATTACATCAATAGGAGAGAATGTATTAAAAGGCAGGCTGTAAGAGCATTGTACATCTATCATTCCTATCAAGGTTTGTCAAAATCTGGTTAGCGGTTTGTGAGAAGATTTTTTAAGAATGTGTGCTATTATGAGATGGCGGTTGAGCTGTATAATTAGTTATACACATCTCATATCTGTGGCCAAACATGTTAAATTAGAATTCTACAATTTTATTTGGCTACATTTTCTTGTTTTGTCAAGTGGGAATGACCTCAAAATCAAATGTGCAATAATTATCTGTGCAGGAATTTAAACATCTCTCTGCAGATCTCACGTCCTTCACGGTAATATCTGATGCGGATTCGTTCCCGTGCTTTCTGAGATTTCCTATTTGATGATACAGTGTTATCGGAACACTGAATATGACACGCAATCTGTTCATGAATCACAAGGTCTTTCTCATATCTATCCAGCTCATGAATCTGTAGTCGATAACCACGACACGTTTCTTTTAGAAACTGACTATAACATGGGAGACCATTGTTAAATTTACATTTGCACGAAAATGTTTCGATTAGTTTGTTTTCTGTGATGTTGTCTTCACTAACGAGATTCAACAGAGAATTGTTTACAATATTTTCACAATTATTTAAAGCATTAATTGGAATGTCCTCCATCTCCAGTGCTGGCTCTGAATAGATGGGGAGTCGGTGTCGGAATCACTGTCTTCATCACTGCAGCTATTGCATGCATTCTCAACATTGTCACTAGTAAAGAATGTTTGTATGAGATCATTCCATTCATTGTTATTTGTGATTGAACTTAGATTTGCAGCTGTAACAGAATTGTTTAACACACGAGCAACAGTTTCGTTTGTAAGAGCCATTGTGATGCTATACAATCACATGTATGATGTACGAATAACTACTTCTTAAGACAATATCATATGATGATTATCCGAACTGAGGGAACACACCCGGAAATGAGTAGAAAATTCGATTATCACAATTCATAAAACAAAGTCACCGGGAACACTTCTGATGAGCTACGAATTATTTTGACTAACTATTTCACTCAATTAAATGTGAAGCAAGATCATTTACAAGGGATAAAACGTCGCGGATTATTATTGAAAATATCTTAATTTGCGAGCACTTGACCAGAAGTTGAAGAAATCATACGTAATTTGGTCACATGGTACATCTCAGCCAATCGATAGGCCTGATTAAGCTGAGCGTAGCAACATAGAAGTGACTTTGAATAAAATGGCCATGTTTTGAAGCATTCTATTGGTTTAAAAAGGAAACTATTTTTTCTAAAAATACCATAGAGAGTAAACCCGGGGTCTTCGGTTTATTTTGGTACCAAACATACTGGGGTCATTTGAGTGATTCCTATTCAAATATAGGTCAGCAAAACACCACCATTCATCGATTGGCCTTTGTTCTCGCAAAATTAATTACACATTTGATTGATACCCACCTTATTAAAATGCATTTTAAATGCATAAACACGCATAATTATGAAGAAAATAAACAATTATTGGGAAGATAATTGATTGTAGAAGTTGATTATGCTAAAAAATTAGAATATTGACAAATTATCGATCTCTTGATGTTAAAGCACGATTAGATCGCTTTTGTATTTTCCGACTTAAGACTGATTTTGGTATGGCGGGTCACATATTCTCAGCTCAGTTGCCAATAGAATTAGCATACTAGAAGGAGACGTACATGAAAGGGCCGTTGAAAACAATAAAACCAATGAGGAAATGAAGGCCAAAAATGAGGAGATTGAAAAACTGAAAGACAGCAATAAATACCACCGTGATAAAATTATAAGAGAAACGGAAACAACTGAAAAGTTAGCAAATGACATTGAGCAGTACAATAGAAAGAACAATATCCTGATGTTTGGTGTTTCGGATGATATACCCAAACAAACGTCCGAACAGACTACAACACTAGTCATTAAATTAATAAATCAGAAGTTAACTCTGACATTGACGAGTGCAGATATTGATGTTGCACACAGACTGGGTCAATTTAAATTAGGGCAAAAAAGGCCAGTCATCGTGAAATTTGTTCGAAGACAAACGAACATTGATCTGATGAAGAACGTCAGCAAATTGAAGGGATTCCAGGTCTCCATAAGCCAGGACCTAACTTGTTTAACCAGCAAGTACTATATTCGCTGCGTCTAAAGGACAAAAGTAGAGTTGAGAAATGCTGGTGTTATGAGGGGAGAATGTTTGCCACTTTCAAGGAGACTTCCGGTGGAAAAATCAAACTAAGGACGAGAGAGTTCCAGTACAATGAATTCGGACTAACTCCACATACACCAGAAGGTAGCAGCATTTCACCAGTGTTGATCGTTCAATTTCAGATTGATTCAAGTGGTGCCAAAAGACTTAGACTGGCATATATAAATATTTACAAGTCTATATAGAGATGCATTTAAATGGACATATGTGGATTCCGTGGAATGTGGTTGTTGATATCAGAATGGGACAATGTCATAGTGTATGAGATGAATGAGCTGTTTCCCTTACTCCATATATTCTCTGTGATCCTGTCGTATACCGATCTCAGCAATCGCGGTTCATGTAATCCACAAATGACAAATGAGAGAAACACTATATGTTTTGTGTAAATATTGAGTCTGTTTTGTTCTTTACATGTATAACTAGCTGTTTCATGGTCTAACATTTATATGTACATACGTGGCATCTGTTCTGGCTCCACACTTGTTTTTGCGTTCTATCTACTGCTTTTTATAAGACCTATGAACCGCGGATAAAGATGACACCTGTCGTGTTATTAGACATTGATGATTAATAACGCATTGATGGTCACCCGCTTTGCAAAAGGAACTACACTATGGTTTAGGTGTAATTATCTCCCTTACACCAAAGCTGAACAGAATTGTCTGTTCAAAACCCATACATAAAGACAATATTACTCACAAGGTGTTTATTAAAACAAAATAACCTCATTAGCATTTCATGAATGCTAAAAATGAAATAACTCAAAAAGATTGATTTTTAATAATCCCGTATATATTATACTATATTTCTGACAGGGGCGTAGTTAGGTCCGTTCTAATGTGTACGCAAACGAGCTATGGGGGTCCGGGAACATGCCCCTCTGAATTATATTTTATAGTTTATACAAGTTTGTTTTCGCTCGATTGCGAAACAAGTTCTTATAACTTATATTAATCACTCTCGAGACCTCATTCCTGATGGAATCCATCGCCACGAGGGAGAGAGAAGAGGCAACGTGAAATTTAAATACCTTGCCTAAGGGCACACTCGTAACGGCTCCAGCGGGGCTCGAACTCTGGACATTTCTCACCTGAAGCAAACCAGCATCCACTGCGCTATCACGACTTCCACCTCTTCTGAATTGTGTTTACTATCACGTCTGTTGTGCATTCTAGAGCCGTTTCAGCAGCGGAATAAGATAGAATGTGTCTCTACACGGTATCTTCAGTAGACATTGTAAGGGTTAGGTTAAATCTTCGCTTTTTATTGCATATTAATTAATTAATATAATATGTTTAACTTTTTATTTTTGCAATATTTTGAACAATGTGTACGCAACTGCGTACGTTGCGTACAGGTAGCGCCGCGCCTGTCAGAATATAAGTATTTCCCGTGAGGTTCCTTGCTTTTTAGTTTTCGTTTCGACTTTAAAGAGCATGAACTATTTTGGGAAATGATTTGATTATTTGAATCTACATTAAAGAGTTTACAAATGCTAAGCTACTTTAAATTAGTAGTGACCGTCCTTTCCCTTTCGTTTTCGGGAAAGAATGGGAAGTAATTTTGGAAATGTTTCGATATGAACACTATTTATTGCTCAGATATAAAAGCACAGACATATAAGTAATATATTAACTAAATAAACACGAGGACCATTCATATGGGTTTTATTTTTGAACGTTGGATCATATATATGAGTGCATCTACATAACGTGCCACAATCAATAGGAACGTTATCAACCTGTGCAAACCCATACAACGAATGCTCGGTGTTACGGGGGTTGATGCCACGGAAATATCGATTGAAGTTGCCGAGGGCGAGTTACAGTGGGTTTAATTTAGCGTTGTTATACTGACGTTCGCAGCGATCGCGATTTGCTGTGTCGGGTTGCAAAGGGTGTTAGTATTGTTTCTTTAAACATCAGATCTATAGGTAACTAAATATTATACCATGTAATACGAAAGATATATATACTCTGTATAACATGCTAGAATGCATAACATTGATACATAATCTCGATAATATACATGTTAAAGTTATTATATACAACGCTTGTCATTACATAATGTTTAAATCCAATAAGGAATGATCGCAGTGACGTCACACATCTCGTATCAGTATAATGTTGGTGGGCAACAATAATAAACAACAAGAAAAGCATGAAATGTTGTACAATATATATATTTCACATGTTCTATCTAATCATGTTGACAATTAGATCGTGGCCTAAGATTCCAAACGATATCGAACTTGCTAATAAACTGAACACAAAATGGTTGTGTGAAAGTGACCCCACTGTATACATGTACAACGCAAGTTTTATCTTTTGACCACCAGATATTCCTACGTATCAGTTAATACGCATATCATTATATCGGGTGTTGTTTGATTACTAGATTATCCCTTTATAGAAACAATGAATATTGAATTGTCACGTAATGTAGGTAGTATATGAAACAACCATTCGTATGACATGGATTGGTGTAAAACAGGAATACAAATGTATCATAGCTCTTTACAGTTAAATATATACCTAACAAAAATGCCACGTCCCGGATTTATTTTAAGAAATTAATGATCTAAGAAGGTTTATCTTTGTTATTATTATTAGAATGTCCAAAATGTTGAGGTGTAAACCTTTAACAACATTCTTTGTTTTTGTTCTAGTATTTGTTTTTCTTATATGTACTTGCCTGTTCTGTCGTATACATACAATGAATGCTCAATATCATTAATTTGCTTCCCAATACATGTATACCTTTAATAATAATAAAGATGGATATCAATAGTTTAAATATTTTGTCTCTCAATTGCCGAGGACTAAATGGCAATAAAAAGATGGTGTTTAAATTCTTAAAACAAAAACAATGCAGCATATATTGTCTCCAGGACACACATTTTATACCAAATATGTACAAATCCATATATTCTGAGTGGAACAATGAATGTATATTTAGTTCAGGAACGTCTAATTCTAGAGGTGTTGCTATACTGTTTAATAGAAACTTTGAATATAAACTTCATAATAAATATACAGATCCAGATGGAAATTGTATTGCTATAGACTTGACAGTGGATGAGAACAAAATTACCATAATCAATTGTATGGTCCAAATTCAGATACACCTGACTTCTTTGATAAACTATTTAGTATTATCGTCACTTTTGGAAATGAGCTATACATGCTATGCGGATACTTTAGCTTAGTACTTAACCCAGAAATGGATTATTTTAATTACAAAACAACAAATAACAAACATGCCAGGCAAAATGTCTTACAATATATTCAAACAAAACAGCTATTAGATCCTTATTGAGAGTTCTTCCCAGATTTGAAGAGGTATACATGGAGGAAACCCACCCCATTACAACAGGCCAGATTAAACTTCTTTCTGCTAACATCAACTCTCTTACCGTATGTAAAAAACGCTTCCATTGAATCAAGTTTTCAGTCGGACCACTCAGTTACTTTACTAAGACTAATATTTGATGATTTTAAATATGGAAAAGGATTATGGAAGCATAATAACTCGCTGTTAAAAGATATAGAATATTTAAACGCGATCAACAGGAAATTTGATGAAATAAAACAACAATACATGTTACTAGTGTATAATTCAGATACTATCAAGGAAATCCCAAATAATGAGATACAGTTTACAATAAACGATCAGTTATTCTTAGAAACGCTTTTGATGGAATTAAGGGGGGAATCAATATCCTACCACGAGTCAACTAAAGTGTTAAAAGATATGGCAAATAATAAAAGCCCAGGAACTTCTGGTTTCGGTGTAGATTTCTATAAAGTATTTTGGAACACATTAGGATGCTTTGTAGTAAGAGCAATAAATCAGGCTTATTCATCAGGAAATCTTTCTATCTCTCAAACACAAGGTATAATTACATGTATCCCAAAAGAAAATAAACCCAAACAATTCTTGAAAACTGGAGGACCATAACACTACTTAATACTGTTTACAAAATTGGTTCAGGTTGTATAGCAAATAGAATAAAAACTACTATGGTAAAATTGATAAGCAAAGATCAAACAGGATTTATTAAAGGCAGATATATTGGCGAAAATACAAGATTAATATACGATATAATGATGCAGAAGAAAATGACATACCAGGACTCCTTCTTTGATTGATTTTGAAAAAGCTTTTGACTCCCTGTGATGGTCATTTGTTCAAAAGACTTTATCCTTCTTTAATGTTGGGTCATCCATTAAAAAGTGGTTTGATATTTTATATAAAGATGCATAGTCCGCGGTAAATCAATGTGGATTTTTATCAGATTTTATAAAAATTGGCCGTGGATGTAGGCAAGGAGACCCTTTATCCTGTTACATATTCATCTTGTGTGCAGAAGTTTTGTCTTTGAAAATAAAAAGCAATAAACATATTAAAGGAATTGACATACATAACGTAGAACATAAATTATCACAATTTGCAGATGACATAACCATGATCTTAGATGGATCAACAGAATATCTGAATCAGACATTAAATACTTTATCGGATTATGCTATTATATCTGGATTAAATGTAAACTTTGATAACGCACAAGATATAAAGATTCATCGTGCACATAGGATCGGTCCATATAGGTCAGACAAGGTCAGGCCGATAGTGGCTAAGTTCGCTTTCTTTCCTGATAGAGAGAAGGTCCGCAAGTCTTCCAGGCAGCTGAAAGGTACACAGTACGGCATTTCCGAACAATATCCACGGGAAGTGATGGAAATAAGGCGGAAGTTATTTCCGATTATGAAACAGGCAAGGAAGATGGCAAAGACGCTTATATGAATGTTGATAAGTTATATATCAACAAACAACTGTACCGTGACTAGGACACGAGTGAGAGTGTTTTGAAGTGTGTATCGTGGAATGTAGAAGGATTAACATTAGCTAAACGTTCCTCGGAAGAATTTGTAGAATTTATATCAAATTATGACATAATATGTCTTAGTGAAACATGGACAAACAAAAACTCAATTATAGATTTGACAGGTTATAGTAATCCTATTCATTCATATAGACGCTTCCAGCACCGTAGAGCGAGGCGTTCTAGCGGTGGAGTTATAATTTATATAAAAGACTGTATACGAAAAGGGATTCAAGTTGTTAAAAACGAAATTGACTGTTTAGTATGGCTAAAATTTGACAAATTATTTTTCCATATTGAAGATGATATTTATCTTGCAGCTATATATATTGCACCGGAATATTCGCCGGCACATGACATGTATACTAATGATATTTTCCAAACTCTTGAAACTGATATAAACTACTTTAATCAAAAGGGTAAAACATTCGTCGCAGGGGACACCAACTCGAGGGTTGGTCGTAAAAACGATTATATAGACCATGACAGTAACCTTGGTGATGATGACATATTTGAGGTAGATAGATCGTTAGAACGTGCATCTCAGGATACACGGTCGAACCGTTTTGGGGATTATTTATTGGATATGTGCAAAGCTGCAAATCTCTTCAATAAGCTGTCCACAATTTGTAATGTCAACTTAAACACACTACTTCTCGGTGACATTAATAAGGATATTGCAACCAACACCATACTTTTCCTTACTGTACACGAATACATTATTGGCAGTGAAAGGTTCTGAGATGGATGACTTCTAAAAGGTTCATATGGCGGATTCCAATCTGAATGCTGTCGTTATTGACACAACAACCGACCCTATTCAACCACTTTTCTCTATACTAATCTCTTTTTCTTCAAGTGCTCCGATGTGATAGTTCATGTTCTTGAACTTTCTTCATATAATATTATTCCTTTAAATATTAACAATTTTCTTTTTTACATCCAAAACTATTGACTCACTAATACATTAAGTTCTGAAATTCGTTAGCAAATACATAGAATAGATTTCACGTATTTTCATTGTTATATTATATATTATTCTCCTGCCTATTGTATATCAATCAATTGATAGGGAGAAGAACTATATAAGTTTTCTTTCGTTCTAATCCCTTTCAGTCTACTGCTGTTAAATTATATGTAAAATGTTCATTTCTTGATTACATGTACAAATACTGAAATAAATAATGTTTAAACTAAAGCTGCAAATATTCGTATTGTAAACGGTAGACTGCACAGTGACACACATTTGGGTAAACTGTCCTGTAATACATATAACTCGTGGATTATTTATTAACAAGCGAGGCAAATTTTTGTGATTTGATTAACTTCAAGGTACATGATTTCAATGAATACTCAAACCACGCACCTATATCGTTTTCTTTTAAAACCAAGACAAACACCGTTACACATGCACACAATGTGAACACATTTTATAGGTGGGAACCAAAACATAAAGATGCATTTCTTGATGATATATCAAATAATATTAACCAGCTTGAACAATCGTTGTTACAAGATGTAAGCCATGAATGTGACCCAGATGTTTTAGTGGGGAAATTTACAAAATTCCTTACCTCAAAAGGTGACCAGTATTTTGCACATAAGATTAAATTACAAAACAGTGAATTCGTCTGCACTGACAAAATTAAACACAAATGGTTTAACAGCGAATGTAAACGCAAGCGCGAACTGTATAAAACTGCCATTTATAAACATAATATAACTAGAAATGATGTAACCAGACAGGAAGTGTTTGATAGAAAGAAAGATTACAGATATTGTTGCAGAAAGTATAGACTTAAATATAATAGAGACCTTGGTCTGAGAATGAACAACATGCGGCACAAATCTCCCTGTGAGTTTTGGAACATGTTTAAACGTAAATCGACAAAACCGAGAGGTGAGAACATATCGATTAAACAATTTATGATTATTTTAAAACGTTGACCTCGGAGGAAGATATTGACGCAAATGATGATTGTGATGAGATTTTAAATCAGTTCGACCGTGCTGATAGTCATGAAAGTACATTTCAAGAGTTAGATAGGCATATATCTATTGAGGAGATTACTAAGGCAACTAAGCGATTAAACTATAATAAAGCATCTTCACGTGATAATGTTATATTCGAATATTTTAAGGAAAGTATACATATCATTGCAAAACCGCTGGAATTGCTTTTTAATTACATTTTAGACAGGAAGCCGTTTCCGCGCAGCTGGTCATCTGGTGTCATAATACCGTTATATAAAAAGGGGGACAATACAGAACCAAATAATTACAGAGGAATTACACTGTTAAGCTGCTTCGCAACGTTGTTTACGGTTATTTTAAACGAACGAATGAAAATTTGGGCCGAAAAATATGATATTTTGACAGACGCACAATTTGGTTTTAAACCAAACTTTAGTACAGTTGACGCCATTTATGCACTTTCTTTAATTGAAAATGCTTTACATAATAGAAGGAAGCTATGCTGCTGCTTTGTAGATTATCGACGGGCTTATGGCGTCATCAATAGAAGCTATCTATGGTGTAAATTAATTCGAGCTGGAGTTGATGGAAAACTGTTCTCCCTTATCCGCTCAATGTATGACGAAATTAAACTGTGCGTTAAGCACATGAACAGTCTATCAGACTTCTTCACTAGCAATGTGGGTTTATTGCAAGGGGAGATCACTTCCCCGATCATGTTCAGTTTATTCCTGAATGATATAGAGCTATATTTACAAAATGATTTAAATGCGGGAATATCGATCGAACAAATATCTATATATCTTTTACTGTTCGCCGATGACGCTGCGATATTTTCAGAAACATGTGAAGGTCTACAAGAATCGTTAAATAATCTTCAACAATATTGCGCTAAATGGAATCTTACTGTAAATATTGATAACACCAAAATTGTTGTTTTTAGAAAGGGTGGAGTTTTAAGCACACAATATAATTGGACATATGAAGGCAAACACATAGAGATAGTTAGCAGTTTTTTAATTACCTTGGGGTAGTTTTGTCTAGCGGTGGATCTTTTATACCCGCAACTAATACACTTTCAGGTAAAGCCCTTCGCGCTATGCACTCACTTTTTGCTATGACTACGGGGCTTGAAATACCAATACATATAATGTTTAATCTATTCGATACATACGTAGTCTCAATTTTAAATTACAGCTGCGAAGTATGGGGCTTCATGAAAGCTGATAATATTGAAAAAGTACACAGACAATTCTGCAAACGTCTTATCAAAGTAAAAATGTCAACAAACTCAGTGTCACTATATTCAGAAATGGGCCGCTTTCCTTTATTTATTGGGAGATATTTAAGAATAATTAAATATTGGTTAACATTGCATGGGATCAAACAAAGAAACTATATTCTAAGTACAATTTCATACTCACAAAGACAGGATATATATAGTAAACCAAATACAATTAATTGGTCAACCAAACTTCGTGACATGTTGCATACAACCGGTTTTTCTGATGTCTGGTTATTTCCTGAATCTGTGTGCATAGTCGCTTTTATACCAGTATTCAAACGTCGTCAGCAAGATCAGTACGTGTCACAATGGCGGATTAATATAGACGCTTCTTCCCAATTAATATTATACAAAGAACTTAAACCTGTTTTCGAACGATCTAGCTACTTGCAGTTATTGTGTAACGCCATTCACAGAAACGCTATAGCAAAACTAAGGCTTTCCTCACATAAATTGTTAATAGAGTCGGGAAGACACAGAAACATTGAAAGAAGCCAACGTAATTGTCAATTTTGTCCATTAAACGACATAGAAGATGAATATCATTTCGTATTAATTTGTCCACTCTATGAAACAATTAGAAATATTTACATACCAAAGTATTTTTCACAACGTCCTAATTTATTGGTTTATTAAACTCCGATAAAAAAGTGTTATTGAACAAACTTGCATTATTCTGTATAAAAGGTTTTAAGCTTAGAGACCACACATTACACATATACTAAGCACCCAACATTGTCAAGGTACATGACTGATATACTGTTATTTATAATAATATAAATCTTTGTGTTTATCTAACACCTATATCATATAGCAGAACAAATACACTGCACAATATGTATGTCTGTAAATTTTAAAGTTTCAAAATAGTTGCTTATATTTCCAGATATTTAAATATCATGCTTGCTGTATTGTCTGAAATATATATTCCCACATGTACATTTTACTATAAACAGTTTACTACCTGTCATGCTGTAACAAGAAAACCATCTTATGTATAATACATCTATTTACATGAAATCTGCTCTACTTAAAATTAGCTTCATATAGAGATGCTGAAATAATTCTTATCTGGTATCTCTAAATAACACTCTCACTTTACAAACATTTTGTCTAATTGATTAATCTACATGACCATCATTTGAACACTCTAACACATTTATTATTTATGACTTTTCTATTCTTTTTGTTATGATGATGAGCTATACAATGCTTAAGTCAAATAAAATAAATGTTCTGTTCTGTTCTGTTCTATATAAAATAAAGTACAAGGACAGCTCACTTTGCAACTTCTGTAAGACTGAGAATGAAACAATAGGACACTTATTCTGGGGTGCAATGAAACTAGGAAACTAATCACTGCTTTATTAACGACATCAATAGACTTATTTGCACCTTTAAATGAAAATACAATGATCTTTGGATACATTAATAACAATACTAACGAGATAGCAAAGAATTTGATAATTATCTTTTTGAAAATGTATATATACATGTATAAATGTAAAATGCAAGAATGCTCCTTTTACAGTAATAGGAGCAAAACATATCATATCATATTATTACAATATAAACAAAAAGACTGCAATTGTTAATAATAATATAGATAGATAGATAGATTTTACCAAACTGTACAACTTTGGTTAATATTAAAAGCATTACCTCATGTATGTAAACGCATCTACGGTAGAAATATTGAGAAATAAAATATACAAGTTTATCTATATACGCACAGACAACGATAATACAGGCGGGTGTTTGTGAGTGTGTGTATTTGTGTGTGTGTTATTCGAGTATAAGTTATTGAGCCCCCTTTGTCATATTGATATAAAGATGCTGTATGATATGGTGGGGGTACACTCTTTTGCTGTTGTATGTGTTTTTGTTGTGTCTGTCAAACTTTTTTTTTTGGGTTGTGCAAAAACCCTATGTAAATCATATGAATGTACATACATGTATATCTATTATGAATATTGTAAATGTATATATACATTGTAAGGCTCCTCGACCCCTACTCGACTTATGACGTGGACAATAAATGGGGTTATTCCGAAAGGGGGCCTGAAAAAAATCTCTGATAATGTGGCTAGTGGATATGTAAGCTAGCTGTGTTGCAACTATAAGCATTCATTGGGCGACCTGTTAAACTAGCATTAAATAGAAAAAAAAGTGTGTAAATTATTATTTATTTTAATGTCACCCCTATTGAAAGGGCCAGCCATTTCTTGCGAGGTTCGAACTTTCGACCTCCCGCTACATATGTGGACGCCTTAACCACTAGGCCACGGAGAATATGCGAACGTTCCAGATACTGTGTTTGTATAACCATTTGAGCTATTGTTTTTAAATTAACTTGCATCCTAGAAATTACTAACCTCAAATGTCACTAATACATTCAAACTTTGATGATAATTTACTCTTGTTTCAGATTGAACGGTTGGTCCTAGGCGGATAGGTTCTGACAGTGTCTTCGATACTACATGGAAATGTTGGGACGCAATGGAATATACATGAAAATGTTGGGACGCAATGGAACAAACTAATAACCAAATAAATATTTGATATTATGGATATTTGAGGAGAAGAATTATATAAGACTCTGTCTTCGATTCTAATCCTGTTCCTGTATTCTGATTATGTGTGATGTATGAATTGTTCAATATGTATTATATTGGGAAATAAAATATGTTTTAAACTAATGAAATGAATTGCATTATAATCATCTGGAATAAAAGTGCATTAAATGACAATTGTTCTCTTTCATTTCTTTGTTTCAAATAAAGTTTTAGTTTGAGGGGGAGATAAGTTACAGTCGAATCCTCGAATCCTCGAATCATGTTGAATCATAACAGTTTGTTCTGTCAGTTTTTCTTCACACTGCATAGTGTCTGGATATGATTGGCATTAATAGATAATACGTGGCGGCATTGGTGAATTTCAATGTCTTTGTCCTTCTAAATCCCCCCCCATTTGCCCCACGTTGTCTGTTTTAATTGAATTACTTGATATGTCGATGCATACCCACTTCTGTCTAGGTCCTCGCATGGGGTTTGACATTAATGGGACATACATATAATTCTGTCATGCTCAACATGCTTTTCTACACCCGTTGTTTCACGCATGTGCGCTGTGCGTGTTTACATTTTGGTTTGTTGATAAACAAATTCGCGTATACGACGCTTTGTATTTATTGGAATTTTATCGTTTCTGGGCAACTATTTCGATTTTTGTAAACACACACACATTGGTATTTATATTTTACATAAAACATCCTTTATTACGATGTAATGCTGCTTTAACAATACAATGCAAGTTTGTAAAATGTTATGCTAATATCAATGAAATATATCATTAACAATAATAAAATGCTTTGCCCTGAATTAGGTTTACATTGGGAATCAGATCAATTTAATATGTTGGGGAGTCGAAATCTGAGTACCCGGAGAAAACCACCTGTCCGATCTGGCTACCACCATACCATCTCACATACTTCCTGGTCCGAGGATCGAATCCGGTTTGCATTGGTGAGAAACGAGAAATTGTTCAAGTAAACTATGCCGCAAGATTTAATGAAATATAAAACTGTTCCATCAGTGGCCTAAAAGAATTATCAGTCCAATAGGACACATTTTTTTTATTAAAACATTACAGAATATGTTCCTTAAATTTATATGGAATGAGGGAAAGCTATAGCACAAAGTTACGATTTAGGAGGAATACGAATGATAGACTTAAAAAGGTTCATTTTATCATCAAAATTTACATGGTTAAGAAGATATACCGCATACAATAACACTACAGTTGTATATGCTTTTGATTTGTAATTTTAAAAAGTGTTTAAAATGTGATAATTGTTATCTTACGAAAAAAACAACTTCTAACGATTATTCAGATACATTCTCTGGAAAAACCTGTCACCGTTTGATATGTTTATTTAATTTCATTAAAGTCTCTTTTTAAAAGAATTATGAGATTGTACAAAATGCCTGATATAAAACCAAGTTTCTAGTCATGTCTTTTCTTTTGAACAGGACTTCTGATTCAGTAATAATTAATATTTTGATTAGCATACTTATTATGTAAAATTGTATGTGAAATTAGTACATCTGGTTTTTATTTCTTTAGATAGGGAGACAATATATAATGTTCATATTAAGAGTATCTATAATTGTTATGTATGTGTATTGGATGTGATTTCTGTGAATATATAAATGCTATATTGGAGAAAAAACACTTTTAGGGCATCAAAGAAAAATGTCATGACCGTGGCTGGATAACACTTCAAGCACGCCGTGCTAAAGCGAGGGTGTTAATGTGTTAATGGTGTACACACTCGCCAATGGACACATCCCTTCACCATTCTTGTCGACATTATCCTTCAACACTTGAGGCAACTTACTGAACTCGCCGGTCCCATTCTATCCAATGGTCACGGACATCAGAATGTGGAACAGCCTTTCAGTGCGCAACGTCACAGCCATAACACCTTAGTTTATACAAATTTATTTTAGCTCGATTGCGAAACAAGTTATTTCAACTTATATAAATCACTCTCGAGACCTCATTTCTGATGGAATCCATCGCCACGAGGGAGAGAGAAGAGGCAACGTGGAATTTAAATGCCTTGCCTAAGGGCACAATCGTAACGGCTCCAGTGGGGCTCGAACTCCGGACCTTTCGCACCTGAAGCGGCATTTATGGGAGGTTTCGTGACGTCATTTTACACAAAGCGACGGCATAGTTTATTTTGGTCGTTTTAAACAATGTAAATATGCACTCCTCACATCCACCGTACATTATGCACCAATTAGCGCCAGAGTCTGATTTTGTGTAGTACTTAGTGGAAGAAGAAGAAGAGTCCAACAGACGGGTCACTAGTCCCATGGTTATCATGTTTGGTGACGCATCCATGGATCGCAGGTTCATTACTCCGCCTGACCTTAATACTATTAACAGTATTTCAGATGAGACATTAAACATATATCTCTTGTCGGTGCTTTACACCATGCACGTACAAAAATCAAAGGAGAATGTTGAACGCGTCTTTGTCTGCATCACTACACTATCCACCAAAATCTAAGAACAACTTTAGTGGTGTTACACCAGGTAATCACCTGACTTGTGACGTCAGAGAAACATACAAATGGCAGGACACAGCTGGGTATTTATGCCCAGTGTCCTGATTGTTGAAATTCTTTCGTATCTAGCATTGAAGGACAGATTGAATGCATCCTCCGTTTGTAGAAGGTGGAGATCTTATTTGTTTCAGGCAAAATTATGGCCGAAACTTTCAGTGTCACTGCGTAGAAACGACAGACAAAAGAACACTTTTTTGGCTAACGTTTGTGGGCGATTTGTGCGTGAATGTGCAGTTAATTTCGACCCGCAGAACGGCGAGGAATTGAAAGAATGCTACAAACTGCTTCAGATACTTGGTGAGAACAAGAACATTCAAATTCTGCATTTACAACCTCATAGTTGCCACATCGAATGGACAGAAACTGTGACCTGCGGAAGGTAAATATTGTCTTTTGTATTTAGGCCAATCAGCTGTGTGCTAAAAATAGTAACAATATGTAAACATAAACACCAAGTCGGATGACACCTGTCAAAAAGGATGAAATATGCATTGTGATAATGTCTGTATCAGTGTATGTTCCTTTAATGTCAAACACCTTGTGGGGTCTTAGCCATGTTTTCCTGGGCAGAATTAGCCGACCTAAGCGATTAACACTTCAATTTTCATTCGAAATACCCCTGTACGGTTACTTGCCCTTTGTATTCGGGATACTTTCTGTATGTGTTGATAGTGTATCCCAGTGTTACTGGTTTTCAACGACGTAGTACATAACAGACTCCTATAGGTTTAGAATTTTCATACACTGCAAACAATTTTATGTCACCAAATAAACAATATTTTACCTTTCATTCCCCAAAATCTCGAAGAAAACCGATTGTTTACTTATTGAGAAAAGTATAGCGGTACCTCATTCTCAGTAATCCGGAATGACGTCACATGTTTTCGCCTAACTGTGGAAATTGCCTACAGCGCGAGCATTATTATGTAAGCAACAGTTTTTTTTAACAAAACAATATAAATAAGGAACACTTACTTTAATAATAGGCTTAATTTATCATTTTCACTCAAAATTCATTTGTTGGAGAGCATTTTGTCTATATACTGTATCTAAAACACTAATTTAGTTTAACTTAGACAAACACACGGAGCATAAGAAGTCGTCGCCCCAAACACACGGAGCATAAGAAGTCGTCGCCCCTCCTAATTACTCTGACTGGGTGCAGAACCGTAACTGGACCCATCCATCAAACACATCACATGGTGCCTAACAGAATAACTAGGTTTACACAACCATGTATATCAGTTGGAGAACCTCTGTGAAAACACATGGACCTGAAGGCGAAAAACGGTGAAAATCGATATTATGAATAAGGACCCCTTGTGTGTAATAACGGACATAACTCATAAACACGGAGCAATGACATTTTTATTCGTAAATATATTGGCGTGGCAGACGATGCATATGTCATTTTGGAGAAAAAATTGCCAATTTCTTTAAAAAATGATATTTATATGGTGACATAAAACGGATATAGTGAAATTAGTGAAAACTGGGGTAGGTTTAAGTTTTCACCGCTAATTTACCTTGTCTGATATATTATGATCAGTTAGAAATAGATTGGAAGTGCACAAGGTATGTTTATTTATACTTTATTTATAATTCCGGTAACTGGAGCGTGAAATATTGTGTGATCTCTTGCGACTTGCTATTCCCAGTTAGGCGAAAATCTGTTCTGGGCGAAAACTCGACACGCCGGGATACTTGTTTTTGACATAAATATACTATTTTACATTGGAATTTCCGCTTTGAAGACCAAAATGAGGCTGCATTTGCGCAGTTGTTCACAAATTTGCCGCGACTTTTAAAACAATCAGGAAGTGATGAAAATAGATTTTGTCTCGACGAAAAATTCTGAAAAAGTTAATCGTGGAAGTATAATGGAAATCAGGATAGCGATGGGAGCGATATTGAAGTAGATCAGGAGGGTATGGACAATGATTTTATGGGTAATAATGAACCAATTCATTGTTTTGACTTTGCCGAGATCGATCACGGCCGTGATGGACTTTTAGATGGATTTTTGGCATCAGATTCGGCTGATTCCGGCGACAAATTTTTGAGGGGTTTGACCAGAATTTGATGCAGACCGACTTTAGAGCTCGTCTGCGTCCATATACCCAGCATTCTGGACCCACAGAGCAACATCCAGAGGAAGCACAGCCTGTGCATTACTTTGATGCTATATGGGGTGCTCAGATGTGGCAACGGTTATTGACCGAGACCAATCGGTATGCTGACCAGGAATGAACACGGAATCCACCACCACTTCATGCTCCCAAACACAGGGATTCGGCACGTTTGGGGGTACTAGTATATATATTTAAGTACAGGGATTCTACTCTGTGGGATGTCAGATTTCGCATCGATCAGTAAAATGGCACTATCTGAAACAATTTTGTACAAAGCTGTCCAAATATAACGCCTATCCCGAGTATTTATATTGTTCTTCAAATAAAACACAACTTTAAGCTGCATGCATGTATACTTTGCAAACAATTGCCACATACATTGGCCATAGCAGGTCACATTTCCATACTAGGACACGGGTTCTGTCAGCAACAAAAAAAAATCTTCGACGGGAGAGTTTTAACTGTGAATAACATTATCAATAAAATGTGTTTCCACTAACGTGTCATTGGAATTCCATTTTAGATATTTGGTCAGTTGGCCATTTGGAATTTTAAACAGAACTAAACAAGTATATACAGAACATTTTTTTTCGAGTTGGGCCCGTCCACGATGACGTCTTGGCGGAGAAAGCCTGGCGGAAGGTACTGCTCTGCAAGCTGAAAACATTATAATATGAATTTAATGCCACGAGATGTGTGTGGCTGTACAACATAAATACTCCAGCATTATCATGAATTAAAGCAAGAGTGTTTCCAATTACCAACACAAACAAATTAACAAATTAACAAATATCAAATTATTTCATGCAAGCTGTAACTCACAGGAAAAAATACCTTCGTGTATGTTGAGAAAAAAATTACCAATTTATATGCATATTTTAAGGCTCAGACTAAAATGCAGATGATATGTAATGTATAGTAAAACGCAGACAACAAAGGTATATATTGGAAAACGCAGACAAAAGCAACATATAGGGAAAACGCAGACGAGTTGAACATAGAACAAATTTATCTGTTTTAATGCAGACACATTGATTATATAGAGAAAACGCAGACGAGTTGAACATATAGTAAACTTGTATTAATGCAGACACATTGAATATATAGCGAAAACGCAGACGAATTGAACATAAAGTAAAATTGTTTTACTGCAGACACATTGAATATATAGAGAAACGCAGACCAACTGAACATATATAGTAAAATTGTTTTAATACGCAGACGTAGACGATATGCGTTGTATGGGTGCATGCTTAAATTAAAAACGCAATATAGATCTAGTTAAAAATGTATCCTTGTATATGCACTTATTTTACTAATAATGACCTTATTTGTGAAAATTGTTTACATGACAAAACCTAATAAGAAATTAGTAATTAGTTAGATGTATGAATTTTTAAGAATCTATTGTAACCTAATTACATTTAATTGCCCTATTTAGTGCTTTATACAGTCATGTGATTACAAACATGAGAAAAGCAAACGTACAAGTAGCTGCTAATTAAAAGGTTCTATTCTTTCATCCTCATATATGTTTGCTAGTGTTAATATAAGAAATTCCTTTTATTCAGATTTAGGAACACAAACAGTTGAAATGATCAAAGGTCGACATTTAAATATACATGTAAGGATAATAAGATCCGATCATTAGTATTGTCCTTTAATCATGTTATATCTATCGGATTATTTAAATATCTATTAATATTTGTGAAAACAGCCAGTAATTAATACCCTTTGATAATACTCATCACTTCTTACTAACTGTAATGATTTGTTCCCACTTTCCCAACCTTTTATTTTCACACATACAGTTACTAATTATCCCCAATTATCTCTTCGCCCCTCAAACTTACCTGTATTTTCTATACTGTTCAAAAAATAAATGAAAGGCACACATAAACTTGTACTTGCAGTGTACTATTTCAATGTTATTTATCTTGTTCCATCTGTTGAAAATACTTACTTATTCTAGAATAAACTATTTTTTTGTTATTTTTGTTTCCAGTGCATATGCATATCTTTAAGGAGAAAAGTGTTCCTTTAGTTGTGTATAAATTAAAATTGTCAGTATGTACGTTTAACATTAATAATTCAAATAAGGGTTCATAATAATAAATAGCAGACATATTTTAATTTTGAAATGTGAACTATAAAGATACAAATAATTAACAATATGTATCTATTATTTATTTATGATTATAACAGTTATACTAGGTAATTACATAATTATATATCAACACTATTTTTTAATTAGCAATTATGAACTGATTGCAAATTAGTCTGA
Organism: Archivesica marissinica; assembly: GCA_014843695.1. Lineage (NCBI taxonomy): Eukaryota > Metazoa > Mollusca > Bivalvia > Venerida > Vesicomyidae > Archivesica > Archivesica marissinica. Next base: position 51,113,916 of record CM026399.1, read on the forward strand.
GAACAACAATAATGATTAATGAAATTAACAATTTACTTATAACTAACTGTTGAAAACTAAGAAAAACAGGTCACTAACTGTAAGTCATTCTTTAACATAGAGGAAATGAAGGTCAGTTTCCTCTGTAATCATAAATCTCTAAAATGGCAAATGCGCTAGTCAATATACGGTTCATAGAGAATAGCAGAGGAAGTCAGACTCTAGTTCTAAATGGTTACATGTACAGCCTGAAAACCAGAAAACGGGAGTGTCGCTACTGGAACTGTGTCAACAAAGCATGCAATGCTAAAATTAACACTAAGAATGAGCTTCCTACCAAAATCGCTGATGAACACAATCACCCAAGAGATGACAGCAGAATTGTTGCTGCGGACATCATGAGTGGTGTCCGAAAGCAGGTCCGAGGGTCAACACAGCCGGTGCCCTCCATCTATAACGATATGCTGGCAGACACAAGATCGATCGAATGGGACAATTCCACCCAAGAGGTTGTGGCTAATCTACCCACTTTCTACGAAGCCAAATCCAGTTTATATAGACAGCGGTCTAAGACTAGACCAGTTCTGCCAAAGACAAGGGCGGATGTCAACTTGGAAGGGAAGTGGATAGAGTCGCTTGCAGGGGAGCCATTCCTAATCGCCAATGACGGTGATGTGGCGCGAATGCTCATATTCGCCACCGTTGACAACCTGGCCCAGCTGTCTACAGCCGAGACCTGGTATATGGACGGTACCTTCTACGCTTCGCCGTCATATTTCTACCAGCTATACACCATCCACGCCATGATCGACGGGTATATGTGTCCCCTAGTGTATGGACTACTCCCAAATAAACAACAGACAATGTACACCAGATTCTTCACACTCATCCAGAATTTCGCCCGTGAACATAACATTCCTCTGTCCCCAGAAACGATAATGATGGACTTCGAAACAGCAGCGTGGCGTGCTGTCAGTATCGTGTTTGTTGGTGTTCAAGTCCGTGGTTGTTTCTTTCACTTCACACAGTGTATGTGGAGAAAAGTACAATATTGTGGTCTTGTAGCTGACTTCAAGGACAATGAAGAAGTGAAGAAACTTGTGCTACGTGCTTCGGTACTGCCACTTGTCCCCCTAGCCTCTGTCGAAGATGTGTGGTTCCAAACTCTGGAAGAATGTGACAATGACTCAGTGCCGGTGTCTAAGTTTAAGGACTATGTGACTGAGCAGTGGGTAGAGGGAGACCGCCGCTCCTGGAATCATTACGAGAATGATGGTCCACGCACTACCAATCATGTTGAGGGTTGGCACCATAAAATAAACAACCAACTACGACACTGCCATCCTAATATTTATACATTGATAGACCTGGTCCAGAAAGAGCAGGCTGCTAACGAGGCGAAGCTGTTTCAGCACGCCAACGGTGGAAAGCAGCGACCAAGGAAGCGGGTATACCGTGAGCGTGAGCAAATGCTCATCAGACTGAAGCACCAACTGCGAACTGGCGACATGGACATCATGACGTATGTTGATGCTGCTTCTCACTTAGTCAAATTAAAGTGAATATGTACAATAAAAATATTTCAAGATTTATATCTATTATGTGCTATGCATGTTCATGTGTTTGTCTTATCCATGTAAATATCTATGTTTTCGATTTAATGCTTATAACTCAAAATAAAGAATATCTATCTATATGAAACTTATAATTATTTATGAACAACTTTCCCAAATTTAGAAACACAAATTTTCAGTACAGTATAGCAATTTTCGCCAATTATCACCTTTCAACTCTATTGTTACACCGAACAATACATTCCCCCAACACCTACCTCAATTTCTATAGGACTAATAAAAGGTTGGGAAAGTGGGAACACACCACTGTAATATATGAGTAAACTGGTAAGTATAAATAGTAAAAATAAGTACTCTTGTTTTCAATTTCTGAAGGTTTATATATTAGACATACATGATCTTGTGAAATATAAGTATTGCTATGTGATCTTGTGGAATATAATAATTTATATTTGTGTAACTGTGATCTTGTGGAATATAATAATTTATATTTGTGTAACTGTGATCTTGTGGAATATAATAATTTATATTTGTGTAACTGTGATCTTGTGGAATATAATAATTTATATTTGTGTAACTGTGATACTGTGGAATATAATAATTTATATTTGTGTAACTGTGATCTTGTGGAATATAATAATTTATATTTGTGTAACTGTGATCTTGTGGAATATAATAATTTATATTTGTGTAACTGTGATCTTGTGGAATATAATAATTTATATTTGTGTAACTGTGATACTGTGGAATATAATAATTTATATTTGTGTAACTGTGATCTTGTGGAATATAATAATTTATATTTGTGTAACTGTGATCTTGTGGAATATAATAATTTATATTTGTGTAACTGTGATCTTGTGGAATATAATAATTTATATTTGTGTAACTGTGATCTTGTGGAATATAATAATTTATATTTGTGTAACTGTGATCTTGTGGAATATAATAATTTATATTTGTGTAACTGTGATCTTGTGGAATATAATAATTTATATTTGTGTAACTGTGATACTGTGGAATATAATAATTTATATTTGTGTAACTGTGATACTGTGGAATATAATAATTTATATTTGTGTAACTGTGATCTTGTGGAATATAATAATTTATATTTGTGTAACTGTGATCTTGTGGAATATAATAATTAATATTTTTGTAACTGTGATCTTGTGGAATATAATAAATTATAATTGTGCAGCGTTTTAATTGGCGTCCTTACTTGTTAATCTCGTTATTTCTGCGATATTCAGTGCGATTTTTTACAATTCCGCTTGTAGGACATATCCAGACAAAGTTCTTGTCAGAACGTCTGAGTAAGGAGCGTTATAGTGTTTTTCCATATTCAGGATATCGCTTACGCCAGTTCTTACAAGAGGAAGTTATATTCGATGTTGTACCCTTCTTTTCGGTAAGTAAAACCAAAAATGATAAGTGTATTTATTTAATTATAGAACGCATGCATAATATTCTCTTGTCTTTCCGTAATATCTTTATAATGAAAAATAAAAATAAATTCCCTCAATATTTAATAAGATTCAACTATTTGTTGACACTATACAACAATCAACATTGTGACTTCCTGTGTATTCCAGATGGCTTTATTGTGTGAAAGGTGTAATAAACTTATGAAAGCTTACTAAATAGAGGAGAGTATACAACACGGGGGCTAGTTGAACATATAGTAAAATTGTTTTATTGCAGACACATTGAATATATAGCGAAAATGCAGACGAGTTGAACATATAGTAAATGTATCTGTTTTATTGCAGACACGTTGAATATATAGCGAAAACGCAGACGAGTTGAACATATGGTAAAATTGTTTTACTGCACACACCATTGAATATAAAGCGAAAACGCAGACGAGTTGAACATATAGTAAATTTATCTGTTTTATTGCAGACACGTTGAATATATAGCGAAAACGCAGACGAGTTGAACATAGAGCAAATTTACCTGTTTTATTGCAGACACGTTGAATATATAGCGAAAACGTAGACGAGTTGAACATAGAGCAAATTTATCTGTTTTATTGCAGACACATACCTAGTATGATTTTACCTATCTACAACATTTTACTTGACACATAATATTTCCAATCTATTTCCAGTTATTCAATCTCTGTATTATCCCATGGGTACGTTTTGACTTATGGTAGGGTACGTTTTGACTTCTGGGTGGGTACGTTTTGACTTATACCCAGGGTACGTTTTGACTTATACCCAGGGTACGTTTTGACTTATACCCAGGGTACGTTTTGACTTATACCCAGGGTACGTTTTGACTTATACCCTGGGTACGTTTTGACTTATACCCAGGTACGTTTTGACTTATCCCAGGGTACGTTTTGACTTATACCCAGGGTACGTTTTGACTTATACCCAGGGTACGTTTTGACTTATACCCAGGGTACGTTTTGACTTATACCCAGGGTACGTTTTGACTTATACCCAGGGTACGTTTTGACTTATACCCAGGGTACGTTTTGACTTAT
>CM026399.1:51118965-51188965 GCA_014843695.1 Archivesica marissinica
AACTATATATACATAATGACCACTGGCATAAAGCAGTTGTATTTTAAACTGTCTATTGAGTGCATCATTGGCAACATACATACACTATATATATAATGCTCACTGGCATAAAGCAGTTGTATTTTAAACTGTCTATTGAGTGCATCATTGGCAACATACATAAACTATATATATAATGCTCACTGGCATAAAGCAGTTGTATTTTAAACTGTCCATTGAGTGCATCATTGGCAACATACATAAACTATATATATAATGCTCACTGGCATAAAGCAGTTGTATTTTAAACTGTCCAGAGTGCATCATTGGCAACATACATAAACTATATATATAATGACCACTGGCATAAAGCAGTTGTATTTTAAACTGTCCATTGAGTGCATTATTGGCAACATACATAAACTATATATATAATGCTCACTGGCATAGAGCAGTTGTATTTTAAACTGTCCATTGAGTGCATCATTGGCAACACACATACACTATATATATATATAATGACCACTGGCATAAAGCAGTTGTATTTTAAACTGTCCATTGAGTGCATCATTGGCAACATACATAAACTATATATATAATGCTCACTGGCATAAAGCAGTTGTATTTTAAACTGTCTATTGAGTGCATGATTGGCAACATACATAAACTATATATATAATGCTCACTGGCATAAAGCAGTTGTATTTTAAACTGTCCATTGAGTGCATCATTGGCAACATACATAAACTATATATATAATGCTCACTGGCATAAAGCAGTTGTATTTTAAACTGTCCATTGAGTGCATCATTGGCAACATACATAAACTATATATAATAATGACCACTGGCATAAAGCAGTTGTATTTTAAACTGTCCATTGAGTGCATCATTGGCAACATACATAAACTATATATATAATGCTCACTGGCATAAAGCAGTTGTATTTTAAACTGTCTATTGAGTGCATCATTGGCAACATACATAAACTATATATATAATGCTCACTGGCATAAAGCAGTTGTATTTTAAACTGTCCATTGAGTGCATCATTGGCAACATACATAAACTATATATATAATGACCACTGGCGTAAAGCAGTTTTTTTAAAAACTGTCCATTGAGTGCATCATTGGCAACATACATAAACTATATATATAATGACCACTGGCATAAAGCAGTTGTATTTTAAACTGTCTATTGAGTGCATCATTGGCAACATACATAAACTATATATATAATGCTCACTGGCATAAAGCAGTTGTATTTTAAACTGTCCATTGAGTGCATCATTGGCAACATACATAAACTATATATATAATGCTCACTGGCATAAAGCAGTTGTATTTTAAACTGTCCAGAGTGCATCATTGGCAACATACATAAACTATATATATAATGACCACTGGCATAAAGCAGTTGTATTTTAAACTGTCCATTGAGTGCATTATTGGCAACATACATAAACTATATATATAATGCTCACTGGCATAAAGCAGTTGTATTTTAAACTGTCCATTGAGTGCATCATTGACAACATACATAAACTATATATATATAATGCTCACTGGCATAAAGCAGTTGTATTTTAAACTGTATTGAGTGCATCATTGGCAACATACATAAACTATGTATATATAATGGTCACTGGCATAGAGCAGTTGTATTTTAAACTGTCCATTGAACTATATATATATAATGACCACTGGCATAAAGCAGTTGTATTTTAAACTCCATTTAGTGCATCATTGGCAATATACAAAAACTATATATATAATGCTCACTGGCATAAAGCAGTTGTATTTTAAACTGTCCATTGAGTGCATCATTGGCAACATACATAAACTATATATATAATGCCCACTGGCATAAAGCAGTTGTATTTTAAACTGTCCATTGAGTGCATCATTGGCAACATACATAAACTATATATATAATGCTCACTGGCATAAAGCAGTTGTATTTTAAACTGTCTATTGAGTGCATCATTGGCAACATACATAAACTATATATATAATGACCACTGGCATAAAGCAGTTGTATTTTAAGCTGTCTATTGAGTGCATCATTGGCAACATACATGAACTATATATATAATGCTCACTGGCATAAAGCAGTTGTATTTTAAACTGTCCATTGAGTGCATGATTGGCAACATACATAAACTATATATATAATGCTCACTGGCATAAAGCAGTTGTATTTTAAACTGTCCATTGAGTGCATCATTGGCAACATACATAAACTATATATATAACGCTCACTGGCATAAAGCAGTTGTATTTTAAACTGTCCATTGAGTGCATCATTGGCAATATACAAAAACTATATATATAATGACCACTGGCATAACGCAGTTGTATTTTAAACTGTCCATTGAGTGCATCATTGGCAACATACATAAACTATATATATAATGCTCACTGGCATAAAGCAGTTGTATTTTAAACTGTCTATTGAGTGCATCATTGGCAACATACATAAACTATATATATAATGCTCACTGGCATAAAGCAGTTGTATTTTAAACTGTCCATTGAATGCATCATTGCCAACATACATAAACTATATATATATAACGCTCACTGGCATAAAGCAGTTGTATTTTAAACTGTATTGAGTGCATTATTGGCAACATACATAAACTATATATATAATGCTCACTGGCATAAAACAGTTGTATTTTAAACTGTCTATTGAGTGCATCATTGGCAACATACATAAACTATATATATATAATGCTCACTGGCATAAAGCAGTTGTATTTTAAACTGTCCATTGAGTGCATCATTGGCAACATACATAAACTATATATATAATGACCACTGGCATAAAGCAGTTGTATTTTAAACTGTCCATTGAGTGCATCATTGGCAACATACATAAACTATATATATAATGCTCACTGGCATAAAGCAGTTGTATTTTAAACTGTCCATTGAGTGCATCATTGGCAACATACATAAACTATATATATAATGCTCACTGGCATAAAGCAGTTGTATTTTAAACTGTCCATTGAGTGCATCATTGGCAACATACATAAACTATATATATAATGCTCACTGGCATAAAGCAGTTGTATTTTAAACTGTCCATTGAGTGCATCATTGGCAACATACATAAACTATATATATAATGCTCACTGGCATAAAGCAGTTGTATTTTAAACTGTCTATTGAGTGCATCATTGGCAACATACATAAACTATATATATAATGCTCACTGGCATAAAGCAGTTGTATTTTAAACTGTCCATTGAGTGCATCATTGGCAACATACATAAACTATATATATAATGCTCACTGGCATAAAGCAGTTGTATTTTAAACTGTCCATTGAGTGCATCATTGGCAACATACATAAACTATATATATAATGCTCACTGGCATAAAGCAGTTGTATTTTAAACTGTCCATTGAGTGCATCATTGGCAACATACATAAACTATATATATAATGACCACTGGCATAAAGCAGTTGTATTTTAAACTGTCCATTGAGTGCATCATTGGCAACATACATAAACTATATATATAATGCTCACTGGCATAAAGCAGTTGTATTTTAAACTGTCCATTGAGTGCATCATTGGCAACACACATACACTATATATATATATAATGACCACTGGCATAAAGCAGTTGTATTTTAAACTGTCCATTTAGTGCATCATTGGCAATATACAAAAACTATATATATAATGCTCACTGGCATGAAGCAGTTGTATTTTAAACTGTCTATTGAGTGCATGATTGGCAACATACATAAACTATATATATAATGCTCACTGGCATAAAGCAGTTGTATTTTAAACTGTCCATTGAGTGCATCATTGGCAACATACATAAACTATATATATAATGCTCACTGGCATAAAGCAGTTGTATTTTAAACTGTCCATTGAGTGCATCATTGGCAACACACATAAACTATATATATATAATGACCACTGGCATAAAGCAGTTGTATTTTAAACTGTCCATTTAGTGCATCATTGGCAATATACAAAAACTATATATATAATGCTCACTGGCATAAAGCAGTTGTATTTTAAACTGTCTATTGAGTGCATCATTGGCAACATACATAAACTATATATATAATGCTCACTGGCATAAAGCAGTTGTATTTTAAACTGTCCATTGAGTGCATCATTGGCAACATACATAAACTATATATATAATGACCACTGGCATAAAGCAGTTGTATTTTAAACTGTCCATTGAGTGCATCATTGGCAATATACAAAAACTATATATATAATGCTCACTGGCATAAAGCAGTTGTATTTTAAACTGTCCATTGAGTGCATCATTGGCAACATACATAAACTATATATATAATGCTCACTGGCATAAAGCAGTTGTATTTTAAACTGTCCATTGAGTGCATCATTGGCAACATACATAAACTATATATATAATGCTCACTGGCATAAAGCAGTTGTATTTTAAACTGTCCATTGAGTGCATCATTGGCAACATACATAAACTATATATATAATGCTCACTGGCATAAAGCAGTTGTATTTTAAACTGTCCATTGAGTGCATCATTGGCAACATACATAAACTATATATATAATGCTCACTGGCATAAAGCAGTTGTATTTTAAACTGTCCATTGAGTGCATCATTGGCAACATACATAAACTATATATATAATGCTCACTGGCATAAAGCAGTTGTATTTTAAACTGTCCATTGAGTGCATCATTGGCAACATACATAAACTATATATATAATGCTCACTGGCATAAAGCAGTTGTATTTTAAACTGTCCATTGAGTGCATCATTGACAACATACATAAACTATATATATATAATGCTCACTGGCATAAAGCAGTTGTATTTTAAACTGTATTGAGTGCATCATTGGCAACATACATAAACTATTATATATAATGGTCACTGGCATAGAGCAGTTGTATTTTAAACTGTCCATTGAACTATATATATATAATGACCACTGGCATAAAGCAGTTGTATTTTAAACTCCATTTAGTGCATCATTGGCAATATACAAAAACTATATATATAATGCTCACTGGCATAAAGCAGTTGTATTTTAAACTGTCCATTGAGTGCATCATTGGCAACATACATAAACTATATATATAATGCTCACTGGCATAAAGCAGTTGTATTTTAAACTGTCCATTGAGTGCATCATTGGCAACATACATAAACTATATATATAATGCTCACTGGCATAAAGCAGTTGTATTTTAAACTGTCCATTGAGTGCATCATTGGCAACATACATAAACTATATATATAATGCTCACTGGCATAAAGCAGTTGTATTTTAAACTGTCCATTGAGTGCATCATTGGCAACATACATAAACTATATATATAATGCTCACTGGCATAAAGCAGTTGTATTTTAAACTGTCCATTGAGTGCATCATTGGCAACATACATAAACTATATATATAATGCTCACTGGCATAAAGCAGTTGTATTTTAAACTGTCCATTGAGTGCATCATTGGCAACATACATAAACTATATATATAATGCTCACTGGCATAAAGCAGTTGTATTTTAAACTGTCCATTGAGTGCATCATTGGCAACATACATAAACTATATATATAATGCTCACTGGCATAAAGCAGTTGTATTTTAAACTGTCCATTGAGTGCATCATTGGCAACATACATAAACTATATATATAATGCCACTGGCATAAAGCAGTTGTATTTTAAACTGTCCATTGAGTGCATCATTGGCAACATACATAAACTATATATATAATGCTCACTGGCATAAAGCAGTTGTATTTTAAACTGTCCATTGAGTGCATCATTGGCAACATACATAAACTATATATATAATGCTCACTGGCATAAAGCAGTTGTATTTTAAACTGTCCATTGAGTGCATCATTGGCAACATACATAAACTATATATATAATGCTCACTGGCATAAAGCAGTTGTATTTTAAACTGTCTATTGAGTGCATCATTGGCAACATACATAAACTATATATATAATGACCACTGGCATAAAGCAGTTGTATTTTAAACTGTCCATTGAGTGCATCATTGGCAACATACATAAACTATATATATAATGCTCACTGGCATAAAGCAGTTGTATTTTAAACTGTCCATTGAGTGCATCATTGGCAACATACATAAACTATATATATAATGACCACTGGCATAAAGCAGTTGTATTTTAAACTGTCCATTGAGTGCATCATTGGCAACATACATAAACTATATATATAATGCTCACTGGCATAAAGCAGTTGTATTTTAAACTGTCTATTGAGTGCATCATTGGCAACATACATAAACTATATATATAATGCTCACTGGCATAAAGCAGTTGTATTTTAAACTGTCCATTGAGTGCATCATTGGCAACATACAAAAACTATATATATAATGCTCACTGGCATAAAGCAGTTGTATTTTAAACTGTCCATTGAGTGCATCATTGGCAACATACATAAACTATATATATAATGCTCACTGGCATAAAGCAGTTGTATTTTAAACTGTATTGAGTGCATCATTGGCAACATACATAAACTATATATATAATGCTCACTGGCATAAAGCAGTTGTATTTTAAACTGTCCATTGAGTGCATCATTGGCAACATACATAAACTATATATATAATGCTCACTGGCATAAAGCAGTTGTATTTTAAACTGTCCATTGAGTGCATCATTGGCAACATACATAAACTATATATATAATGCTCACTGGCATAAAGCAGTTGTATTTTAAACTGTCCATTGAGTGCATCATTGGCAACATACATAAACTATATATATAATGCTCACTGGCATAAAGCAGTTGTATTTTAAACTGTCCATTGAGTGCATCATTGGCAACATACATAAACTATATATATAATGCTCACTGGCATAAAGCAGTTGTATTTTAAACTGTCTATTGAGTGCATCATTGGCAACATACATAAACTATATATATAATGCTCACTGGCATAAAGCAGTTGTATTTTAAACTGTCCATTGAGTGCATCATTGGCAACATACATAAACTATATATATAATGCTCACTGGCATAAAGCAGTTGTATTTTAAACTGTCCATTGAGTGCATCATTGGCAACATACATAAACTATATATATAATGACCACTGGCATAAAGCAGTTGTATTTTAAACTGTCCATTGAGTGCATCATTGGCAACATACATAAACTATATATATAATGCTCACTGGCATAGAGCAGTTGTATTTTAAACTGTCCATTGAGTGCATCATTGGCAACACACATACACTATATATATATAATGACCACTGGCATAAAGCAGTTGTATTTTAAACTGTCCATTGAGTGCATCATTGGCAACATACATAAACTATATATATAATGCTCACTGGCATAAAGCAGTTGTATTTTAAAATGTCCATTGAGTGCATCATTGGCAACATACATAAACTATATATATAATGCTCACTGGCATAAAGCAGTTGTATTTTAAGCTGTCCATTGAGTGCATCATTGGCAACATACATAAACTATATACATAATGCTCACTGGCATAAAGCAGTTGTATTTTAAACTGTCCATTGAGTGCATCATTGGCAACATACATAAACTATATATATAACTCTCACTGGCATAAAGCAGTTGTATTTTAAACTGTCCATTGAGTGCATCATTGGCAATATACAAAAACTATATATATAATGACCACTGGCATAACGCAGTTGTATTTTAAACTGTCCATTGAGTGCATCATTGGCAACATACATAAACTATATATATAATGACCACTGGCATAAAGCAGTTGTATTTTAAACTGTCCACTGAGTGCATCATTGGCAACATACATAAACTATATATATAATGCTCACTGGCATAGAGCAGTTGTATTTTAAACTGTCCATTGAACTATATATACATAATGACCACTGGCATAAAGCAGTTGTATTTTAAACTCCATTTAGTGCATCATTGGCAATATACAAAAACTATATATATAATGCTCACTGGCATAAAGCAGTTGTATTTTAAACTGTCCATTGAGTGCATCATTGCCAACGTACATAAACTATATATATAACGCTCACTGGCATAAAGCAGTTGTATTTTAAACTGTATTGAGTGCATCATTGGCAACATACATAAACTATATATATAATGCTCACTGGCATAAAGCAGTTGTATTTTAAACTGTCTATTGAGTGCATCATTGGCAACATACATAAACTATATATATATAATGCTCACTGGCATAAAGCAGTTGTATTTTAAACTGTCCATTGAGTGCATCATTGGCAACATACATAAACTATATATATAATGCTCACTGGCATAAAGCAGTTGTATTTTAAACTGTCCATTGAGTGCATCATTGGCAACATACATAAACTATATATATAATGCTCACTGGCATAAAGCAGTTGTATTTTAAACTGTCCATTGAGTGCATCATTGGCAACATACATAAACTATATATATAATGCTCACTGGCATAAAGCAGTTGTATTTTAATGTCCATTGAGTGCATCATTGGCAACATACATAAACTATATATATAATGCTCACTGGCATAAAGCAGTTGTATTTTAAACTGTCCATTGAGTGCATCATTGGCAACATACATAAACTATATATATAATGCTCACTGGCATAAAGCAGTTGTATTTTAAACTGTCCATTGAGTGCATCATTGGCAACATACATAAACTATATATATAATGCTCACTGGCATAAAGCAGTTGTATTTTAAACTGTCCATTGAGTGCATCATTGGCAACATACATAAACTATATATATAATGCTCACTGGCATAAAGCAGTTGTATTTTAAACTGTCCATTGAGTGCATCATTGGCAACATACATAAACTATATATATAATGCTCACTGGCATAAAGCAGTTGTATTTTAAACTGTCTATTGAGTGCATCATTGGCAACATACATAAACTATATATATAATGCTCACTGGCATAAAGCAGTTGTATTTTAAACTGTCCATTGAGTGCATCATTGGCAACATACATAAACTATATATATAATGCTCACTGGCATAAAGCAGTTGTATTTTAAACTGTCCATTGAGTGCATCATTGGCAACATACATAAACTATATATATAATGCTCACTGGCATAAAGCAGTTGTATTTTAAACTGTCCATTGAGTGCATCATTGGCAACATACATAAACTATATATATAATGCTCACTGGCATAAAGCAGTTGTATTTTAAACTGTCCATTGAGTGCATCATTGGCAACATACATAAACTATATATATAATGCTCACTGGCATAAAGCAGTTGTATTTTAAACTGTCCATTGAGTGCATCATTGGCAACATACATAAACTATATATATATAATGCTCACTGGCATAAAGCAGTTGTATTTTAAACTGTCCATTGAGTGCATCATTGGCAACATACATAAACTATATATATAATGCTCACTGGCATAAAGCAGTTGTATTTTAAACTGTCCATTGAGTGCATCATTGGCAACATACATAAACTATATATATAATGCTCACTGGCATAAAGCAGTTGTATTTTAAACTGTCCATTGAGTGCATCATTGGCAACATACATAAACTATATATATAATGCTCACTGGCATAAAGCAGTTGTATTTTAAACTGTCCATTGAGTGCATCATTGGCAACATACATAAACTATATATATAATGCTCACTGGCATAAAGCAGTTGTATTTTAAACTGTCCATTGAGTGCATCATTGGCAACATACATAAACTATATATATAATGCTCACTGGCATAAAGCAGTTGTATTTTAAACTGTCCATTGAGTGCATCATTGGCAACATACATAAACTATATATATAATGCTCACTGGCATAAAGCAGTTGTATTTTAAACTGTCCATTGAGTGCATCATTGGCAACATACATAAACTATATATATAACTCTCACTGGCATAAAGCAGTTGTATTTTAAACTGTCCATTGAGTGCATCATTGGCAATATACAAAAACTATATATATAATGCTCACTGGCATAACGCAGTTGTATTTTAAACTGTCCATTGAGTGCATCATTGGCAACATACATAAACTATATATATAATGAACACTGGCATAAAGCAGTTGTATTTTAAACTGTCCACTGAGTGCATCATTGGCAACATACATAAACTATATATATAATGCTCACTGGCATAGAGCAGTTGTATTTTAAACTGTCCATTGAACTATATATACATAATGACCACTGGCATAAAGCAGTTGTATTTTAAACTCCATTTAGTGCATCATTGGCAATATACAAAAACTATATATATAATGCTCACTGGCATAAAGCAGTTGTATTTTAAACTGTCCATTGAGTGCATCATTGCCAACATACATAAACTATATATATAACGCTCTCTGGCATAAAGCAGTTGTATTTTAAACTGTATTGAGTGCATCATTGGCAACATACATAAACTATATATATAATGCTCACTGGCATAAAGCAGTTGTATTTTAAACTGTCTATTGAGTGCATCATTGGCAACATACATAAACTATATATATATAATGCTCACTGGCATAAAGCAGTTGTATTTTAAACTGTCCATTGAGTGCATCATTGGCAACATACATAAACTATATATATAATGACCACTGGCATAAAGCAGTTGTATTTTAAACTGTCCATTGAGTGCATCATTGGCAACATACATAAACTATATATATAATGCTCACTGGCATAAAGCAGTTGTATTTTAAACTGTCCATTGAGTGCATCATTGGCAACATACATAAACTATATATATAATGCTCACTGGCATAAAGCAGTTGTATTTTAAACTGTCCATTGAGTGCATCATTGGCAACATACATAAACTATATATATAATGCTCACTGGCATAAAGCAGTTGTATTTTAAACTGTCCATTGAGTGCATCATTGGCAACATACATAAACTATATATATAATTCTCACTGGCATAAAGCAGTTGTATTTTAAACTGTCCATTGAGTGCATCATTGGCAACATACATAAACTATATATATAATGCTCACTGGCATAAAGCAGTTGTATTTTAAACTGTCCATTGAGTGCATCATTGGCAACATACATAAACTATATATATAATGCTCACTGGCATAAAGCAGTTGTATTTTAAACTGTCCATTGAGTGCATCATTGGCAACATACATAAACTATATATATAATGCACTGGCATAAAGCAGTTGTATTTTAAACTGTCCATTGATATATATATATAATGCCACTGGCATAAAGCAGTTGTATTTTAAACCATTAGTGCATCATTGGCAACATACATAAACTATATATATAATGCTCACTGGCATAAAGCAGTTGTATTTTAAACTGTCCATTGAGTGCATCATTGGCAACATACATAAACTATATATATAATGCTCACTGGCATAAAGCAGTTGTATTTTAAACTGTCTATTGAGTGCATCATTGGCAACATACATAAACTATATATATAATGCTCACTGGCATAAAGCAGTTGTATTTTAAACTGTCCATTGAGTGCATCATTGGCAACATACATAAACTATATATATATAATGCTCACTGGCATAAAGCAGTTGTATTTTAAACTGTCCATTGAGTGCATCATTGGCAACATACATAAACTATATATATAATGCTCACTGGCATAAAGCAGTTGTATTTTAAACTGTCCATTGAGTGCATCATTGGCAACATACATAAACTATATATATAATGCTCACTGGCATAAAGCAGTTGTATTTTAAACTGTCCATTGAGTGCATCATTGGCAACATACATAAACTATATATATAATGCTCACTGGCATAAAGCAGTTGTATTTTAAACTGTCCATTGAGTGCATCATTGGCAACATACATAAACTATATATATATAATGCTCACTGGCATAAAGCAGTTGTATTTTAAACTGTCCATTGAGTGCATCATTGGCAACATACATAAACTATATATATAATGCTCACTGGCATAAAGCAGTTGTATTTTAAACTGTCCATTGAGTGCATCATTGGCAACATACATAAACTATATATATAATGCTCACTGGCATAAAGCAGTTGTATTTTAAACTGTCCATTGAGTGCATCATTGGCAACATACATAAACTATATATATAATGCTCACTGGCATAAAGCAGTTGTATTTTAAACTGTCCATTGAGTGCATCATTGGCAACATACATAAACTATATATATAATGCTCACTGGCATAAAGCAGTTGTATTTTAAACTGTCTATTGAGTGCATCATTGGCAACATACATAAACTATATATATAATGCTCACTGGCATAAAGCAGTTGTATTTTAAACTGTCTATTGAGTGCATCATTGGCAACATGCATAAACTATATATATAATGACCACTGGCATAAAGCAGTTGTATTTTAAACTGTCTATTGAGTGCATCATTAGCAACATACATACACTATATATATAATGACCACTGGCATAAAGCAGTTGTATTTTAAACTGTCCATTGAGTGCATCATTGGCAACATACATAAACTATATATATATAATGCTCACTGGCATAAAGCAGTTGTATTTTAAACTGTCCATTGAGTGCATCATTGGCAACATACATAAACTATATATATATAATGCTCACTGGCATAAAGCAGTTGTATTTTAAACTGTCCATTGAGTGCATCATTGGCAACATACATAAACTATATATATATAATGCTCACTGGCATAAAGCAGTTGTATTTTAAACTGTCTATTGAGTGCATCATTGGCAACATACATAAACTATATATATAATGCTCACTGGCATAAAGCAGTTGTATTTTAAACTGTCTATTGAGTGCATCATTGGCAACATGCATACACTATATATATAATGACCACTGGCATAAAGCAGTTGTATTTTAAACTGTCTATTGAGTGCATCATTAGCAACATACATACACTATATATATAATGACCACTGGCATAAAGCAGTTGTATTTTAAACTGTCCATTGAGTGCATCATTGGCAACATACATAAACTATATATATATAATGCTCACTGGCATAAAGCAGTTGTATTTTAAACTGTCCATTGAGTGCATCATTGGCAACATACATAAACTATATATATAATGCTCACTGGCATAAAGCAGTTGTTTTTTAAACTGTCTATTGAGTGCATCATTGGCAACATACATAAACTATATATATATAATGCTCACTGGCATAAAGTAGTTGTATTTTAAAATGTCCATTGAGTGCATCATTGGCAACATACATAAACTATATATATATATAATGCTCACTGGCATAAAGTAGTTGTATTTTAAAATGTCCATTGAGTGCATCATTGGCAACATACATAAACTATATATATAATGACCACTGGCATAAAGCAGTTGTATTTTAAACTGTCCATTGAGTGCATCATTGGCAACATACATAAACTATATATATAATGCTCACTGGCATAAAGCAGTTGTATTTTAAGCTGTCCATTGAGTGCATCATTGGCAACATACATAAACTATATATATAATGCTCACTGGCATAAAGCAGTTGTATTTTAAACTGTCCATTGAGTGCATCATTGGCAACATACATAAACTATATATATATAATGCTCACTGGCATAAAGCAGTTGTATTTTAAACTGTCTATTGAGTGCATCATTGGCAACATACATAAACTATATATAATGCTCACTGGCATAAAGCAGTTGTATTTTAAACTGTCCATTGAGTGCATCATTGGCAACATACATAAACTATATATATAATGCTCACTGGCATAAAGCAGTTGTATATTAAACTGTCTATTGAGTGCATCATTGGCAACATACATAAACTATATATATAATGCTCACTGGCATAAAGCAGTTGTATTTTAAACTGTCTATTGAGTGCATCATTGGCAACATGCATAAACTATATATATAATGACCACTGGCATAAAGCAGTTGTATTTTAAACTGTCTATTGAGTGCATCATTAGCAACATACATACACTATATATATAATGACCACTGGCATAAAGCAGTTGTATTTTAAACTGTCTATTGAGTGCATCATTGGCAACATACATAAACTATATATATATAATGCTCACTGGCATAAAGTAGTTGTATTTTAAAATGTCCATTGAGTGCATCATTGGCAACATACATAAACTATATATATATAATGCTCACTGGCATAAAGTAGTTGTATTTTAAAATGTCCATTGAGTGCATCATTGGCAACATACATAAACTATATATATAATGACCACTGGCATAAAGCAGTTGTATTTTAAACTGTCCATTGAGTGCATCATTGGCAACATACATAAACTATATATATAATGCTCACTGGCATAAATCAGTTGTATTTTAAGCTGTCCATTGAGTGCATCATTGGCAACATACATAAACTATATATATAATGCTCACTGGCATAAAGCAGTTGTATTTTAAACTGTCCATTGAGTGCATCATTGGCAACATACATAAACTATATATATATAATGCTCACTGGCATAAAGGAGTTGTATTTTAAACTGTCTATTGAGTGCATCATTGGCAACATACATAAACTATATATATAATGCTCACTGGCATAAAGCAGTTGTATTGTAAACTGTCCATTGAGTGCATCATTGGCAACATACATAAACTATATATATAATGACCACTGGCATAAAGCAGTTGTATTTTAAACTGTCCATTGAGTGCATCATTGGCAACATACATAAACTATATATATAATGACCACTGGCATAAAGCAGTTGTATTTTAAACTGTCTATTGAGTGCATCATTGGCAACATACATAAACTATATATATATAATGCTCACTGGCATAAAGCAGTTGTATTTTAAACTGTCTATTGAGTGCATCATTGGCAACATACATAAACTATATATATAATGCTCACTGGCATAAAGCAGTTGTATTTTAAACTGTTCATTGATTGCTTCATTGGCAACATACATGTAATAGTTATAATGTCGTTTTGCTTTGCTGACATATTTCCTTGGTGCAGTCCGGTTTATCTCTGTGCAACATTCATCTACGTCGTTTCCATTTAGCCTTTCTTGGATGAATATTAATACAAATTTTTGATGTACATTTAAATTTCTCTATAATCTTATACTGATGCATTAATTTGTATATTAAAATATATATATATCTGATATGCATCAGAAAATTACGCAGAAGAATAATTATTTCACCTATGCAATACTTATTAATACATGACATTAACACTATGGTGGTATAATGAGGCTAGCGTTGGATTGAAATCTGACTTTTTGGAATTCTTTTTCTTAGATTTATAATGGCAGTTCCTGGAATAGACTTGGATACCAAGTTTATTGTTGATTGCTGTTGTATACAGTCATTTAGATGTGATTGTTGATCTTTTCTTGTGACGTTTGACATCGTGTACGGCTGATGTACAAACATTTATATGCAAGCACCCAATTACTCAAACATATGACCAGATTTTATTTTATGATTTATGATTATATTTTTTGTTTTTCTAGATCAAACAAAACAAACATAGTTTTAAATACGCGAATAAGTGTGCTTGCATTGTTCCCAGCGGTTTAAAGGGTACACCCGGCTGAATAAAAGTGTCAAATGCTCTAACCACAGAAGCCAGAAGCTAAAAATTCTTAACAAATATTTTCATTTTATGTAACATATTACATTATTTAGAAGCTTTTATTTGTTTATACAATTTTGTTTTTGTTCTCATATATCTGCTTCTGTTTTTTGTTTGTGTTTTAATTTAATTATTATTCTGATTACATTAATTGTATTTTACGATTAAAGAGTGACTGAAGGTAAATATTTAGGCGGAATATTTCTTGTTTTTTCAGATATACCTGTTTGACAAAATTAACATCTGTACCTATTGACCATGATCAACTCGCTTATTAGCTATTCACAAACGAAGTTTGGACACTCCATCAATATCTGTCCATCCTCGAAGTAAATCTGGATTCTGGTAGACGACGTAATACTCTCTAGTTCCATCTGGTTGCATCCTCATTTCATGTACATGTACATATTTCTGCTCTCCCAGTGTCTGCCTTGGAACTTAATGTACCTTTCATGCGCAACATCTGGCAGACAATGCATCTTTGTTGATATATCTCATTGTGTGCCCAGTATATTTCTTCAGCTTCATAATACACCGAAGTTGCGGTGTGCCAGCTTGTTTCCCCATATTTATTTTGGAGACTTTCTTGTCTCTTTCTGACGATTTTTATTCCTATTATTTGATGTTTGTAAGTTAATGGTGCTAGTGGTTCTGTGTTCTCTGTCTTTTGTTCAGATGTGGTTTCTGTCTGTGTACTGATTGTGTGTCGCTCTTCAATGGTTGTTTGTGTACTGACGGATGATGACGACCTGGTATCTGTGCTTATTGTGTTGATTTCTTTGAAGAAATGCGTGCCTGGATGGGTCGTTTTTTTTCTTGCCCGTCATTGTGCGGTTTGCATGGAATTCCCTTACAAACCTTGAAGGTATTTTGCAGGTGAAAAACCAGTTTGTAGGCCGAGTGGTGTCCTTGAATTTGACCTTGTAGTATAAGGTGCCATTTTCCCTGGCAGAAGCTGTTATCGTATCGATTTCAGCTTCTTTGAATGGAACACGGCTGGCTTTTCTGCAGTCTTGGCAACATAGTTTGTTGTTGATTGGTCTAGGAGCTGTGTTTGTGTGTGAATTAGGTGGTGTTGTTGCAGGAGCTCTGCTGGTGCCGGGACGGGGTATTGGTACTTGAGATATGTGTTGTGAATTTGATTTAGTTGGTAGTGGTGTTTGTTTAGCTTTGTTTGTGGGTGGTGCTTGTTTCTGTTGCACTTGTTCCTAATTCCGATCATTCTGGAGTAGTACTGGTCTTTGGTTGATTGACCTGTTAGCTGGTCTTGGAACAGTGTCATTGTTATTGGTGTGTATTTTGAAGTTTGTCTGGATCCAGTTCCCTTTCATCATCTGCATGCTCTGGAGGTGGATTTGTCGGTCGACTATCAGGGTCATAGTACAGTTTGAGATGCTGTGCATTGACCAGTGACTTCACCTCTTTGTTTGTTCTACAGTTGCGAAGTTTGAAGGTGTGATTTGGGAATGCTTGGGTGATGTAGTATGGCCCGACCCATCTTCGGTGCAGTTTAGGTGCTGTCCCCAGTGGTACTTTCGTGCAGTACAGCCACACGCGCTGAGCCGGGTGGAATTGTGGCTGCTGTGCTCGTTTGTCATATTGTTGTTTGTATTTGTCTTGAGCATTTGGTATGTTCTGTGTCGCAATTTTTCTTGTGATTTCGAGGTTGTTGAGAATTCTACAGAGAAACATCTTGTGGTTCTGTGTTAGATTCTATTTAGGTGTTAATTTGGTAGTTTCATCTCTCGACCAAAGAGCATAAAGAAAGTGAATAGTTGACTGAGTTGCTGGCGTAGCACGATATGCCACTATTATGCCTGGTAATAATTCAGTCCAGTTGTCCTGCTTGCCTTTTGTTGTGTATGTACGGAGAGCTTGCAGGATCACCGAGTTCATCCTCTCTACGGCTCCACTACATTGAGGATGATAACTGGTTGTCATGTGCCTCGTAATTTGGAAGAGCTCAGACATCGTTTTCACTAAGTGGAGCTCCATATCGAGTGGTGATTTCGCGATACAGTGCTGCAGCTACTTCAGTGGCATGGTGGGTACGTAGTGGTATGGCTTCAGTCCATTTGGAATATCTGTCTACAACTAGTAGTATGTGTTTGTACTTTTCCTTGGTTGTAGGTAAACCACTCAAGATGTCCATATGCCATCGATTGAGAACATCTTCTATCGGCTGTGGTTTGTGGTTGTAACGGTGGAGGTCTGGCGTGGAAGTCACGTTTGCATTTGCTGGCACACGTTGCAAGTCCTGACATACTGTTTTATGTCTTCAAACATAGTTGGCCAGAAGTATTGATTGCGAAGTGCCACAGACGTCCTCTCAAAACGTTGATGTGCTCCTCTCGCAATACAGTCATGGTATGACCGGAGAATATCATCTCGTAGAACTCGAGGTACAGCTTGACAAGGCGAACATCTTTGTGTACCTTCTTGCAACGTTTTGAGTAGAAGTGCTTTAGGATGCCATCTTCTAGCTCGAAGTTGAAGGACTCGGCGACCACTGTCCTAGCCAGTAATGGGTCTTGTGGGACCTCGTTGGTGTTCTTGTATTTGTAGATAGGAGCAAAATCAGGGCACTGCTGTTGATGATTGGTATGTCGATACTGGATACATGTTGTTGCAGACTGGCGACCACTGCTTCTGTTGATTCGCCTTCATAGACAAAGGTGACCTGTGTCCTTTGGATCAGTATTTGTTTCCATTGTTCAGACCTGGTCTTCAAGGTTGATCGATGGTGGCGACTGATTGTTCTCGTATGTTTGTCGAGGTAGGTAGTCCGCTGGATTCTGTATCCTAGCTTTATGCACTCAAAGATGTAGGATTGCAGAAGTAGACTCCATCTGTCCAGTCTCCCTTGATACTCTTTGATGTTGTGCAGGTATTTGACAGATACATTGTCAGTGTAGACTATTAACTTCGGATTGGATAGGTAGTGCTTGTAGTGTTGTACTGCTTCGGCTAAGGCTAATGCTTCTTTATCTGTGATGTGCCATTTTATCTCATTGTCTCTGAGTGAACGTCCGCCATATGAAATTGTGTGTTCTTTTCCATCTTCTTGAACTTGCGAAAGCATGTAACCAATCGAATATGCTGATGAGTCTGTTATTATGATGAAGGGCTTATCAAATATTGGATAAGCTAAAATGGGAGCAGTTGTTAGTCTTTTCTTGAGGTCATCGAAGCTTTGCTGACATTCTGGTGACCATGGAAATCGTTGGATCTTTTTAAGGAGAGCCGTTAGTGGCAATTGGTCATCGACAGGAAGCCTTTTACCTGCTTTGGCGTTTTCGTTTGAGGAAAGCTTTTCATCTTTTCTGATGTGGCTTGCACTCCCTCTTTGCTGACGATGTGCCCCAGATATTTGACAGATTTGGTGGCAAATGTGCATTTCGAAGGATGACGTTTGAGGTTTGCTGCTCGGAGATTGGAAAAGAGAAGGTTTAGATGTTCTAGATATTGTTCAAAGTTCTTTGAAAATATTAGGACAACATCGATGTAAATGAGTGCAATCTTGAAGTTGAGATCCTTGAGTACCTTTGCCATCAAGCTCTGGAAGGTCAAAGATGAGTTACAAAGCTCAAATGGAAGTCTTGCACATTAAATATACCCTATATATATATATATATATATATATATAAATGCGCTTTTGTGCTTCGTTGCAGGGTCTAATGGGACTTGCCAGAAACCTGTACTTAAATCAACGTTCGTAAATATCGATTGCGAGTCAGCCAGTGTATCGAATACCTCGGATAATGTTGGCATTGGAAATGACAATGGTATTGTTGCTGTGTTCAGTTTTCTAAAGTCTACACAGAAGCGGTGATCACTGGTTCCACGTTTCTTGACGAGAACTGGACTGTGATAAGCTGATGATGACTCTTCTATGATGTCATGTTGCAGCATCTCATCTAATGCTTTGTCCGTATCGCGGCGCATCTGCAGAGATTGTCGGTAGGGTGTTAAGCTTACGGGTGTATCATCTTTGGTGTGCATGGAGTGATACTGTATGTTACTTTGACCTAATTGTACAATTTTGCTTTCTGGCTGTCAGTCAGATCTGTGTGTTCCAGACTGATTCCCAGCTCTGAAACAATTATACTTTTATAGTGGTCACTCGACGATGCATTTGTTGTAGACATGTGGTCGACATTTTCGGAAGAAGGTTCTATGATGTTGTGGATACCTTGAGCATTGACCTGTTGTACTGTGGCAATTTTGGTGTTTGGTGATAAGAATATTGGTTGACTTGTAGGGTTCATGACCATGTATGTTCCTGTGCCCTTGTGTACTTTGGTGAGGGCTTTTCCTCCGGCAAGTGAGTGGTCGTTAGCGAGATTCATCATTGGTTCTAATAGCACTGTAGAACGGTCGCTGAATTTTGACACTCGTATAGGAATTACCATTTCACTGTGTGGTGGAACGGTGATGTCTGTCAATATGGATACTGTGGGTACATTTGGGTCTGCAATAGCAGGCACGGTTATGCTGCCGACATGTGTATAACTAGTTTGTGATGAAACCTTTGGGAAAGTGTTCCCTCTTGGAGCTGGTATAGTGATCGTCATACTGTGGAAATCAGTATTGACATGGTGTGTCCTCAGGAAGTCCAAACCTATTATTACTTTTTAATGCCATGTTTCAAAGACCTTGACATTGTGCTTTAGCATAGGAATGAAATAAAAACAATGCCTATGTATATATATACATATGTATGGTGTCAAGCCTATAGGCAGGCTTGAAACTACATACAATTGTCCTGGGGCATTCCAAGCAAGTTTAAAAATGACACCCCGTCACTATCAAGACTATGATTATACTCAAAGATGACAAGGTCGTAAATGTAAACAAACCACGTGCTACACATTCAACGGCCATACTATGCCAGTATCTAAACATTCATGTATGTATGTAAAACCACTATTTTCAGGGCTCGACAAATAAATTTCAAACTGATTTGTCCCGGACAGTTTGTCCCTGACAAGTGACACTGGCAAATTTGACTTGCCTCAATATCAATTTGACTTTCCTCAGTAAGTATGCTACATGTCAAATGATGTTTACATGACCTCTGGATCGACAGATGAATCATGACAGGACAGGAATCACTAAATTGTGTTGTTGTGGTAATAGTGTAAGTACAGTTGAATAGTAGTTTTATATGCAAATGATCTTTCGCATCTACATTCTGAAAATATTTAGCAATTGGGTTTTCCTGTATTAGTCCAGTCAAAATATCGCCCACAGCACCTCAACCCACCACAAATTGCAACATAAAGTTTTTATATGTTTTTGTCATCAGGAAGGTCACTAGAATGACATACTAAAAATCTACCAAATTCTACACAGGCGAAGTTAGTTATTTTCACCCAAATCCAAGATGGCCACCGTAAAACCTTATTTTTCGATATCTTCGCTTCTAATGAACATTTTCTCATTATGTTAAGTTCTAAATTAGGGTTTTTAATAACAATGAATATGCTGACATACATGGCTTGCACATTGAAATAATATTTATTTTGCATTCATCCAATTTATGCAACAAAATACCATTTTTTACAACAAAATACCATTTTTTACCCTTAAAAACACATTAACTATCATATATATCACTTGACTGACATGTCGTGTACCTAACTTTGCAATATAGAGCAAGAACACATACATGTAGGTCACATAAAATCCCACATGAGACAACAGAACAAAGAGAGACATAGGCCTACTATTTAAACAATGATAAAATGTACGATATAACGTACTAGTATATCAAAATGTCACTAAAAACGACGACAAATCTGGATGATGGCAAATTACATGTCATCCTCATCATCTCCGACATCTTCGGCGATTTGGGTAGTCATGTTTGAGCATATACCCCTACACTCTCCACATGCAGTGGAACAATCAAGTCCTGCTTTGCGACATGTGCAACGTAGAGTTTCACATCCTGACTTACAGTTACATCGTACAACTTCAAGTAGTGTTTTGGGAGCCACTTCAAGATCACATTGCAATGGCAGCAATTTCCCATCCTGCACAGCCAAGCCATAGACACAAGGAGACAAGTTTGGAACTCCCTTCCATACCTGAACTTGGTGAAATACACGCAGGCTGTGATACTTGCCTGCTGCTGCTGTTGGGGGCAGTGTTTCAGGCTGCACACACGTTTTGCTCGTAGCTACTTTATAGTGGAAACGCTGTAATCTCAGCTTATCAAGGGTGTCTTCCGGGGCACCTTTTAAAATGCTCACAAGACACTTTTCACCAGCACTCACTATCTCCCTCTGGGTTGCAGTTTCATCGAGGAACACACCAGCGTGTAACTGAAAATAAGGTTCATTACGAATACGCTTCATAACAACCCCTTTCCCAATGCCAAACACCCTTGATGTGGTGTCGCATCCTAATATGGCGTGTGCTAATAGAAGATGGTTACAGACTCCCCTTCCCAGGATTCTCTGCACGGTTTTGATGTCCTAACATCGTGTGATATTCTTTTGGGTTGCCGTTGGTTCTGGCCTGTAGAATATGTTATGGGAATCATCCTTGATATGGTAGCAGAGGAGCACAAGAAGGTCTGTGTCATCTCCTACCAACATTGTTTGACCAGTGGCAGCGCAACCTGCAGCAGTTTGCACAATCAGAAGATCAGCATCGCCATCTGCATGATGTGTTTGACATCCAGCTTGTTGTAGACGGTCACTTAGCAAGTTTATAAATTTCTGCTTATTGTGCTTGTTCGACAAAAAATCATCCTTTGATTTCATTACCATGTCACTCGAGAACTCCACAGTTGCTCCTACTCGTCCACCTGTTCGTCTCTGCTGAGCACTGTCCTTCGTGGACAGTTCTTCTCCATATCCATCAAACACAATTACAGCTTGTCCATATTTTCTAGTGACATAGTCTGTGTATTGTTTGCATAAGAGATTGTACGTTGTTCCACTTGACCATGGTATTCGGTGCAGAAGGGCACCCCCATCCAAAACATATTGACTGTCGCCAATTGGTTTAGAAACTGTTTCAAGCATCAGAGTCCACAGATCATCTGCCAGGGCTGGTTTATTGGCAGCCCGCATTACATATTTAGCTTCAAAAATGGATGTTGGGTAACTGCAAAGTTCAAACTGGAATATATCTTGCAGCTGATCAGTCCGTGTTCCCGCAGTGATAAGCCTTTGAAACAATAACATTGGGTCGATGTGGATTGTTTCATTGTGGATTTTGACAGATGATGCACTCGGTGTCATTACTTGATCCTTCTTCTTGAATGTGTAATCAAGAACTGACTTGTTCAACATTGATGTCAGGATTTTGCCTCCTATATCTCTTGCCTTATCAACATTCACTCTGTTGTCAGCGTTCACACCAGTGGCAATACTTCGCAAACTGCTGTTGTCACAGAATGGATTTCGTGACTCCAGGAATGTTAACAGTTCACAAGTGTCACTCATGTCCTTCTCTTGTCTGGCTTTTGTTAAATCTTTGTGTTGATCACTTGTAGTGTAATTAACACCAGTTAGCTGCTGCATTGCGTTGTTCACCTCAGAACACTGTGGATGTGACAGCAGCCACAAAAGCCGTTGTGTCTCTGACATGCCACGTCCTCTGGTCAAACCACCACTCGTTTTTATACTCCTCATCAATACTTGTTCAATCACAAGGTCAGCTGAAAGTCCTGCCCACAATCGATCAGACCTACGCACAACGTGGAGTCCTTCGCTGAACTGTCTGTATACTTCTGGGGACGTCTGGGGGAGTTTTGTCATCTGCTGTAAGTAGATATGGAGGCTTTTGGTATACAAGTTATGCCCAGAAGCAGCTAAGTATGGTAGCATTTCATGCATAGCTTTCATATGGAGAGCCCAGTTCCCCAGTCGTTCGGCTTTCACGAACTTACGAAGGATTTGCGTCGTCTCCATGAACTGTAGCCACAGAGTTGCTGTGCGTGAAGTCTGCATGGACTGCTTTCTCATATGTAGCCTATCTGTGACTCTGATCAATTCCTCGGCTGCACATGCTTCCTCAACAGTCAACTTTCCTGTCAGAAGACTGTCGTGTAGATTACCTATTTTGTCAAGGTCAGTCAGTGTAGCATCTCCACTCTGATCACTTTGAGTCACTGATGAAGAGGCAGGTTCTTCTTGGACAACACTCTCATCTGTACTGGTACCATCGTGTGTGATCATGCATGGTGGCTTGATGTGGAACTCTGCAGAAACAATCATAGCATTCAATGCTCCATCAACAAGCAGTAGGCCCCGAACTGCTTGCTGTATTGCCTTCCCATTAAGCATGTGTATGACTGTATTGTTTGCATATATTGTTTCAAGGAGTTCATGCAACCCTGATCCTTCCATAATGTGACCAATACTTCCAATGAAACTCATCAGTGTGTGAAATCCTCCTAACCTCAGCACAATGGAACGTAGTGGATTGTTCTCTGGTGAACTGTGTATCACTTGTAAGGCCTTCCACCAAAGTGGCTGATCGAAGGTTACAATCGGTGTTATATTGTAACGCCTAGCATGATCACATATGAACAGAAGAGTTGACTTCACGCATGACATGTTACCCGGATCCATGTCTATCATTGGCAGGAAGAATACTGATGATTTTCCTGGATGGTCACCAGTGTGGACCATCTGCATCATGCCAGACCAAGCTGATCTTGGCGAACGCACAGGCAATGACACTTTCCACAACTCATCAAGAATAGCTGTTTTGTCATCAGTGAAATCAGAAAGCTTTTCATACAATATGGATTGCAGTCCATTGCTTTCTGGCATGAATGGCACTATGTTGACAGTACCAATAGCCGAGATGTCTGCTGCACTGACCACAATACGTGGAATTCGTTGACTATTCTTCGTTGCAGGTGTAATTGTTGCAATCATGCCCATACCATGGAATGTATTCATGTCGTCGATTGTCCTGATATTGTGGTCGACATTATCTGCCACATACTGCACAAAATTATCTGCTGTGTAACTAGGAATATCGGTTCCCTGTGCTTTTGCAGAACTGCTAGCAAACTTCATGACCTCTGAATATGAGCAGCAGAATCCGTGCTTATTTAGTGACTCTACTAGAAATTTAGATGCGAAGTGATGATGTAATTGAACTGCTAGTCCCACCTGTAGTGGTGCTATAATAGTTCTTGGTCGCGTAGCTTGCATGATTCCCTGTCCCAATGAAGCCAACTTTACACTTTGACTGCCAGATGGAAACAACACATGTAACATCAAGCGCAGTGATTCTGGAAGGAAGGATATGGCCTCGTCTACCGACGATATCTCATGTAAGCTTGCATATGATTCCTTCGATTGATTTAATGATTGTATGTCACTTTTAATCAGTTTTGCTGCCGTCTCGATTATTCTCATCTTCTCAGCCACAGCATCCTCCTGTTTTGTTTGACTATAGAACTCGTGGAGAATCGAAGAGGCTTTACGTCGTAATGTTACAACGTTTGTTTTTCCATTTATCTCACTTATAACTATTTCATCACCAAAATGCTGTATAAGCTGGTCTTTCATATACGTGAAATGGTATGGAGTGTTTTCAGTACCCACCTATTCTGACATCCTTTCAATGAGATCATGTATGGTGGTTTGTTCATCATCGTTATCTTGTAAGTACGTTGTTACTTTAAGAAAAGCTTCTGCTTGAACAGAACATCGAGGTCTGCCACGTTTGGCTTCTGTGTGGTCATTTGTTGTGAAATGTTGCGGAACAGATTTATTTGTTCTAAAATTTATACTGCACACTTGGTGATATAATGCATCAGCTGCAAAAAGGTCGTTCACACTGTAGATCCTCCCTTTCACTAGTTCTGACCAACTGTCTTTACGTGTATCGCATACTTTGTTTATCTCATTTTGGAAGTCATCTGTTCGGATTCCGATCAGCTTGTGTCCCTTGCCCTTTTTCGATGATCATATGTGTCTGGATTTCCACAGAATATACAGTGTTTGTTGTACTCAAAAGCAGGTTCTGAGGATCTCAAACTACTTTTTAAAGTACTGGCATCAAATGTCCTTTTTCTCGTGGAAGCAGCTATTGATTTCGGATTGCAGTATACCTGGCATTCTATGTGAACTCGTTGACCATGCTCTGCCTGGATTTCATCTTCTCTGCTCTCACTTCACACCCTTTCTTCGTTAATGTCACAACCAAACTCTCCCCTGTTAGAGACTGATGACAGAAGATGCATTCGTCCATCATTCACGATGTTGTTCCTGGAACAAACAAGATAATATTGTGGTTAGTTATAATGATGGTACTGTAACTACATGTATCTTAACTAAGCATGATTTATAACACCAGTCATATTGGTACCACAGATCACAACGATCTAATCTGAAATGTATTACATGATGAACTCCTGAAATGAAACGCCTTCCAGTTGTCGTTGAAAAACTCGTCAAGCTGCCATCGATTGCAAATTCACAGTTGCTGTTATCCATGTAAATTTGATATTTTTGGTAAATGCAAAGGAAATATCACTTCAATGTGCATGGCATATATGTCTACAGATTCGTTGATATTAAAAACCCTAATTTAGAACTTAACATAATGAGAAAATGTTCATTAGAAGCGAAGATATCGAAAAATAAGGTTTTACGGCGGCCATCTTGGATTTGGGTGAAAATAACTAACTTCGCCTGTGTAGATTTTGGTAGATTTTTAGTATGTCATTCTAGTGACCTTCCTGGTGGCAAAAACGTATAAAAAGGTTCTGTTGCAATTTGTGGTGGGTCCATCTATATATTGACCGGACTATATGGGAGCACTGACATGGGACTCCATTTGTTTCTGCTCACCATCGCGTACATGTATGCAAACCACTTTCCTGATGATCATGGATTGGTTCAATCTGGAAAGTGTCTGAACCACGAATAAATATCACTTCCTGGTTAACATTTGTTTCTGCAAGTTTCAGAACAAGATTTTTCTGTTCATCATGAAGGAGCCAAATTCATCCTGCCAAATTGAAAAGTTCTTTCATGTTTTGAGTTGAACGTTTTATGCTATTTACTGTCGGTGACTCACTTTTATCTTCAGGCAACCAGTTTTAAACAATGAAAGTTTATATTGAGGAAGGATGGTGCAAGGGTCGTGTGTGTTTACATTTATTTATCGTCACTACTGGTTGCCCTGAAGAGATTATAGTGGAACCTATGCTCGGCGTATTCCTATGCTCGGCGTATTTTTTCCATTTACATCCGTATTTAAAATATTTAAATAATTTTAACCTATTTTCGCTGACAGAGGTGAAGCATGGTTCAATAACATTCCGTTGTGCGTACCGGTAGCCTAATGCGACTGTCACCTGACTAGTTCAGTAGCCGAATATAAACAGATAACTTGTTGGGAAATTTGTTTCCACCGAAATGTGCGGTTTATGAGCATTTCAGGTGGCTATCCGGATTGGGGAAAAATGTACAAATAACCAGAAAAAAGTTTCTTATGAGTTGTAATATTGTTAGTTTCCTCCTCCGTGGTCGAGTGGTTAAGGTTCGAGCCCTGCACAGGCCGTGTGTCATTTATATGAAAAAGTTGGCAGTTTCTTACGGAGGTTGGTGCACCCAAGTACTGGTTAACCGCTGGAGCATGCCCAGGAAAGGTGTTGTTATGTAAACTGCCCACCGGCGATATAGCCCAAAATGATGCTGAAACCCGAAAAATAACAAATAATATATTGTTAGTTATTGATGTTACTAAGTCAAAATAATATATTCAACATTTACCCATACATAAATAAAAAAATTCATGTACGCCGTGCATAGGTGCCCTAAAGTATCTAGTTCCCCATGGAAACAGGTGCCGTTGCGATAGCTGTATTTAGGCGCATATTTACGTAATGAAGCTAACATTTTCAACAACAATTTTATGAAAGTTGTGTTCATGACTTAAGAAAAATAATAATATACGGCAAGAGCATTTAACTTTTTTTATAGGCCATGATATGTAGGATTTATGCCGATCATAGGTTCCACCACTCTAGTAGTTATTTTAGATTGTTGGAGGATAGTGAAATGATACAGACAGAAATCCATTCCAGAGTCTCCTCTGGTTCTTTTACATGCACGGTGTAAAGCACCAACACGAGAACTCGGTTTAATGTCCCATCTGAAAGACTGTTAAGTTTATTAGGGTCAGATGGGGGATCAAACCTGTGATCCCTGGATTACCAGTCCAGCGTGTTACCACTAGAATACAGATCCGTCTGGGTTGTGTCGACATGTAAAATAGATTTATAGCGTTTTCATGATTAACAACAATTCTAGCTAGAGAATTGTGCATTTTTTGTTATAAATATATTATGCATAATATAGAAAATAAAATTACAAATATTTATAGATATATATCTTATAATTATGTAATATCAGAAAATAAAAAATATAAGTTTCCTCGCTTACAATATTTAATTATCTCCCTTTATCTGAATTTTATTTGCGAATAGAACAATTTACCAAAAAATCCTAAACACAACATAAAAAGAATACAAGGTTTTGTCAACAGTATGTGATATGCTTTATAATATAAGACATAGGTTACTTTAGTACTTAGAAGTACAAAGTAATCATCGCCGAAGATTTAATTAAAATTAATAAGAAAGAACTGCTGGAAAATGAAACATATGAAGCTACATGTTACAGTAGCAAGGATATTTAAGTTTAATAAATTGTTCATTAATTTGAATGTATATGTACCTGCATTTTTTCAATGTAATCTTTTATTTTTCAGGTTTGTGCAATGTCTGCAGTGCATCATCCGGACAAGTAGGAAGTTGAAGCATATATCGCTAGGATGTTCCGAGGAGTTGCTGGCTCACTCAGACTATTTTGTGGACTGTCTGTCCTCTCATTGTAGCACGCTTGAGGGTATCCATCTGGCCAGTGTTAAAGAAGACTCGGACAATTATGGAATCATAGATTTGGATGTCTACAAATTTCGCAGTTTCACCAGTCTCAAACACCTGAGTATTGATTATGATTTTCTTGACAGTCAGTTTCTTCACATTTTCTCAGAATCTGGTAGGACACCCCTGACCACCTTAAATATCAATGTTCATGGTGTTGGGCCAGAGCACGAAAAAGTTACTAATGTTTCCTGGCATAATTTTTCCAGTCACAATAAAGACATTGAAGTTACCATCAATCTTGTACATTCCTACACTGGCATGTTAAACCTACTTGACATTCTGAAACCCAGCCTTCCACTTACTCATTTTCGACAGTTCTTTTGTTCCAATGTGAATGTCGCTGGCCTGGGACTCGTGGCCAACTATTACTGCCATAGTCTACAGTCTGTACACATAGTGGAAGGTTTTGATGCTGGATTGCCAGCAACATATGAGGTGACCACAGATGAGGATCCATTTGTTATGATGGCATGGAAGTGTCTAAGTCTGACAGACTTCACATTGATTGGTACAGTATTGTTAACTAATATAACTATTAAATTAATTTGTGAAATACAGTTAACCCAGTTTGTATAGTCCACTCACTGGAAAACCATAGTATTTTCTTGATTGACAAGTGATCTCTCATTTTAATGTATGTATATAGAGTGTTGGAACCTATACCAGTATAAAATGTTAATAGCACTTGCCGTATATTATTATTTTCTAAAGTCATGAAAACAACTTTCATAACACTCCTGGTGACAGTTTTAGCTTCATCAATGACCTTGCTGCTCAATACAGCTATTGCAACGGTGTCGGTTGGCACCGTTTATACGGGGAACTAAATACTTCAGGGCACCTATGCATGGCGTATTGTTATTTTTTTATTTATTCACCATAATTTGTTGAATATATTATTTTGATATAATACATCATTGAGTAAAAACATTTATTGGTTGCATCAGTCTACCGATATTTTCAACAGAATGCTATTGAACCATGCTTCAGCTCTGTCAGCGAAATTAGCCTAGAACTATATAAACATTTTAAATACGGATGAAAATGGAAAATACGCCACCACTCTATATTAAATTGGTTTGCTGTAAACTTGAAATTACAGTTTTCGTCGTTAGTGTCACCGTAAAGCTTTCTAGCGGCGACGGCATCAATATATGCTTTGATAACTTGCATACTGTCTTTAGATGTTGTTCTCTGCCGCCTACAAGTCCCACACGAGTTGCCTTGAACTTGAATTTTGGCCAAAAATAGTACAATTTCAAAAATTATTTATTTATATATGCGTACAAAGTCACTCGAATGTTTCTCAAAAACGGTTTTAAAGATAGTGCTTTGAAACTTCGCATTGACATCCAAGAACTAATTCTGTACAACGACATTAAGTCCTCACCACCAAGGATGACCTTGAACTTTGGCCAAAATTAGTCTCATTTATTTATGCATAAAAAAAGCCTATCATTTCTCAAATTCTTCGCATACACATCCAAGGACTAATTCTCAACACCCACATTATGTCCCCATCCTACCAGTGACATTGCACTTGAGAAATGATCAAGTCTGATTTCAGAAATTGTGCATAAAAACCCCACAAACATTCTCATTTTTGAAATAACGTCAAACGTTATTTCTTTGAAACAGGCACATCTGAGTACTAATTCTGTACACCAACAATAAGTCCCCACACTACCGATGACCTTGGAAATTTTATTTTGCCAACATTAGTCTGATTTCAGAAATTATATACATAAAAAAAACAATCGAAAGCATAAAAGACATTTTTTAATTTGCTGAACCAATACTTCAATCGTGCATGGCAGTGACCTTGCATGCAATTGCTTAAAAAACAAATTAATCTACAGAAACTCGTGTAGAAAGTTCATATGAATGATCGAATATTCAAATGTTGAAATTGTATTCGAATATTACTGGGTAAATGGATTTGTCAGTTTTTCAATTAAACTTTCAGTATGTGCAGTTAAATGTAAACTATTTGTTTAATTTTCAAAACAAAAAAGATTCAAACACAAAAAGAAATGCCCCTGTGAGGTGCGAACAGTGGTCGTGAGTTGGCTCCAATTAACAAAGGCAGGTGATGACATACACTAATAATTGATTAATATTTGCAAATAATAATTGTTGTTAACAGACAAGATTCCCAGCTTCACACTAAAAGCATGACTGTCCCCTTGTTGGAACATTTGATGTTAACACATTTAGTTAATCTTTTTTATTTCTCCATGCTGTGTAATTTGGGATTCCCAATACATTTTGATACTGTGTATTTGCTCATACACACAGGAGTTTAATTGAGCCAGAATTTGTTGCGGATAATATGACTACGATGTACATACATTTAATACCATGTTGTTTGTTGGATTATTAAACTATGAAACACATGATATTTGTATACATGTACACTTCAAATAATATTCTCTATTATTGATTATTCTCACAAATCTTGGTAGGAATGATTGATGTAAATCTTTCAACGTCATCCACCGATGGCCATTATGAGAGATTTCAAACGGTCTTCTTCTCACAAACTGATCAGCCAATGTTCAAGAAACTCTACTTGTAGTATGTTCTTTAAATGAAGCCTTTCCAAGGTTACTAAAATAAAGTTCCCCTAAAATCCAAGATGGCCACTGTCTAAAAATAGATCATATTCTATGAATTGTTTTCTTCTTTTCACTAACATCCAGCTGCATTTTGACGAGTCTTGGTAGGAATGATCGATGTACATTGCTCTTTCAAAGTTGTTCAAATGGTGGCCCCGGGATAAAAAATGGACGTGGTTCGGGAGGTCAAGTAGGGGTCAAGTTTTATTTATGAGCGAATATGGTCATATCATGATTACATCTTCCAAGATAGCTGTCGAAAGGTCAACCCTTTATGAGAGATTTCATGAAAAGTCTTCTCACGAACGGATTTTGATGAATCTTGGTATAATTCTCTTCTATCAAAGTGAGAAGAAGATTTTGGCAACATTTGATAAGAATAATCGATGTACAATCCTCTTTCAAAGTTGTTAAAATGGTGACCACAGGGTAAAACATGAGTCATGTGAGCGATACAGGGCCAACATGGCCCTCTTGTGAAGGAAGTGGAAAGCATTTAATCTGAATCTTGTGGGTTGCATGGAGAGTGGGTACATACATTGACTTGCAAGTCACACAACAGGATGAGAGGAAACATATGTAGGGGCCCTGAAGCTACGGCATGTAAGAGGTTGTGTTGTTCTGAATATTTGAATACTAAGCCAATCGAATATTCAAATACCACTGTTGCCATCCCTAATGTTATTATTATGATGGGACGGGGATAACAAGCTCTCCCGTCCCTCCTCCAAATGATGTTATGTATAAATATTTATAGGTATGGAGCCTATGTGGTGTAATGGATGCAATGTCTGCCTCAGAACCGAGTTTTAGCTCACCAGAACCACATATTTGATGTTCTTTGGCAAGACACTTAAATTCATTGCCTCCTTTCCTCTCAATGGTGATGAGGAAATCAGGAATGAGATCTTCAGAGCTATCAAGTGAATTATGTATGCACTTGTTTCGCAATCAATCTAACAGAAATATCTATGAATTATTAATAGGTTATGAAGTGTCGGCCAACGATGTTGTTGCTATTGCACGCTTGAGAGGAGATAGACTGAAGCACCTGAACATTCCAGCCTCCTGTATACACTGGATGGACGCAGATAATGTTGACGTCATTGGCAACATACAACCCGACTTTGCTGATATGGTAGCCAGTTATATTCCAATCATAAATTTATTATTGCTCCACGGCAGACTTGTTAGAGCAAGCAAGGCATGCTTATACAGTAAAAACCTATATTAACCCATTCAACACCAAGTAACTGACATGGACTGGTCCATGATATTTTTAGACCAATAAATTAATAACAAAATTACATTTGGATCAGTTCATTTATCAAAATGGGTAATTTTTTTTCTAAAAATAGTTATATTACTTGAAAAAAGTGCAGATCCTGATGAGACGGCTCGTCACGAGCCGGCTCATCTGGATCTACACTTTTTTGTAAGCCAATTTAGATGTCAGTGGTGTTGAAAGGGTTAAGACCACCCCACTATTGAGACCAGATTTTCTCAGTCAGGATCTGAAAATGGCACTTAGGCATGACTGATACTAAGGTTTGATAGCTTATTTTGAAAGATAGGACTGATTGCCGCTCTGACGAGTACAAACAATTTGGCCGGCAAAAGTGCTCAAAATTATGTTTCTTAACTTTTACCTACAGTTTAAGAGAAAACTAGCACAATTTGATTATTTATAAGTATATTATACTCTAATTACTGTGTTAACATGCCTCATTTAAAACAAAGGTTTGAATTTCGAGAAACATAATGTGAATATTTTAAAATGGCCAACCAAAAATGGAAAACGTGCATAATACGGAATTTATAAATAGTGTTAGTGAGTATATATTGTAAGAAGTAGTTTATGCACATTTTTTTTATTAAAAAAGTCTTATTCTAGTTTTGTACAAAATGTGTTATGATTTTGTCTTGGCAGTTCATTTCACATTAATAAAACATCTTATATATTTCTATATAACAAACATACCAGTGTACAAAATTTCAAAATGGGCGTCGTTCAAGATGGCCACCATTTAAAAAAACCGAGAATGCTATTGCAAAAACATGGCCGGCAAAAGTGTTCACTGTGTATTTTATATTTTGAATAGTTTGTATCATTTACTCTGCCATTGGTTGATGTTTGTCATTTACTCTTGTCATTGGTCGATGTTTGTCATCTATTCTGTCATTGGTTGATGTTTGTCATTTACTCTGTCATTGGTCAATGTTTACCATTTACTCTGTCATTGGTCGATGTTTACCATTTACTCTGTCATTGGTCGATATTTGTCATTTACCCTGTCATTGGTCGATATTTGTCATTTACTCTGTCATTGGTCGATGTTTACCATTTACTCTGTCATTGGTCGATGTTTACCATTTACTCTGTCATTGGTCAATATTTGTCATTTACCCTGTCATTGGTCGATATTTGTCATTTACTCTGTCATTGGTCGATGTTTACCATTTACTCTGTCATTGGTCGATGTTTACCATTTACTCTGTCATTGGTCAATATTTGTCATTTACTCTGTCATTGGTCGATATTTGTCATTTACCCTGTCATTGGTCGATATTTGTCATTTACTCTGTCATTGGTCGATGTTTACCATTTACTCTGTCATTGGTCGATGTTTACCATTTACTCTGTCATTGGTCGATATTTGTCATTTACTCTGTCATTGGTCGATATTTGTCATTTACTCTGTCATTGGTCGATATTTGTCATTTACTCTGTCATTGGTCGATATTTGTCATTTACTCTGTCATTGGTCGATGTTTACCATTTACTCTGTCATTGGTCGATATTTGTCATTTACTCTGTCATTGGTCGATGTTTGCCATTTACTCTGTCATTGGTCGATGTTTGCCATTTATTCTGTCATTGGTCGATGTTTGTCGTTTACTCAGTCATTGGTCGATGTTTGTCATTTAATCTGTCATTGGTCGATGTTTTGTCATTTACTCTGTCATTGGTCGATGTTTGTCATTAACTCTGTCATTGGTCGATGTTTGTCATTAATTCTGTCATTGGTCGATGTTTACCATGTACTCTGTCATTGGTCGATGTTTGTCATTTATTCTGTCATTGGTCGATGTTTACCATTTACTCAGTCATTGGTCGATGTTTATCATATTACTCAGAGTCATTGGTCGATGTTTATCATATTACTCAGAGTCATTGGTCGATGTTTACCATACATGTAAGTGGATGAGCATAAATTCTCTTATCAATGAGATATTTTATACTTACGGACAACATTTTTGCACTGATTGTTTTTATATCAGCAATTAAAGCAGTACGACATTAAAGCAGCCCTACATCGTATGAAATAAAAGATATTTGAAATATTCAAATTTTATGTATGGGTAGCAATGCTTAAATTAAAATTTGTATAATTATTGTCAATTTGTAAAAAGTGTTTCTTTGGGATAAAACAAACTCAAATTCGAAAGTAGGACTTTCCTAGTCGGTCGGTCATGTGCACTTCGAAACCTGATTTACATTCGGAATGCATCGTCCTCCTTCGGCAACGATGAAAACAAACATGGCATCTTGTCGTGAATATTCCAGCCAGATTGAAGTATGAACGATTACAGTAAGTTGAAACGGCCTCAATTATTGTAATGATGTAAATATGATTGGGTTTTTATTGGAAATCATGCAAAATGTTTCATATGCCGAATAAGTGTTAAATTAATGTGAAAGAATTTCAGAAGTTGTCATTGGCACATGGGATATTTTTAACATAATTTTCATATATCATTATAAAGAAAATATATCGTTTCTCACTATTGTTTTGCAGAATTTGAGCATCAGGTATCAGGATAATCTTTATTAATTAATTTTATTATGGCTAAAGTGCATTTCAGGTATTTAGCTAGATAAAGTTCTTTCCATTTTAGTCAATTCGCCCTTGGTTCCACATTCGTAATGCAATACAACACCATGTAATTTTGAAATTGTGCACATAAAGTCACAATCACCGTGGTTCTGGGATGTGGCGTAGCGGATGAACTGGCACTTGTTCAAAACACAGAATAATTTAATACAAATAGCCTGACTGAAATTGGCGTGATGCGTCCGTGGGCCAGTATCGCATTTGGAATTGAACTGTCCCGGGTTCGATACTTGGTATGGCACGAAGGTGGTGTCAATGAACAAGGCATCTTACACACATTGCTTAGTACTGTTTAACCGCTTAAGTCGGCTAAGCCTGCCCAGGACAACATGAATAGATCCCCGCAAGGAGTTTGACATTAATGGAACATACATACATACAAATTGGTTTGTTTCGGAAAATGTCGCTCTTGCCCGGGATTCGTACGTGTATTACCACTATAATATTACTGAGGCGACCACAGGTGAGAACTGCTTGTTACCCGGTACTGAGTCGACCACAGCTGGCAAAAGTGAGGATTGCTTGCTACATTGAATATATACAACGTAGTCTATAAACTTGAAAAAATGTGAATGCTTAAATTTTAAAGGAAGAATTAGAAAGAACAGAATTGCAATGTCACCAATTCTAAATGCAAATACATGCAAATTGTACAAGACTTAGTATATACATATTACATGTTGTCTAGTATATACATATTACATGTTGTCTAGTATATACATATTACATGTCGTCTATTGTTGCAACTGTATATAATAATGAACATGTATTATTTACTTTTCACAGCCATAATGGTGAAGAGCTGGAGAAGAGCTTGGCAGGTAAATGTTCAGAGGGGTTGTGGTAGGGTTGGCAGAGAGGAAGTTCTAGGAGTAGAAGTATAGGAAGAGGTAATTATGAATGTTTCATTTATGTCGTAGAAAAACCTTGCGGGACCTAGACATGTTTTCCTATGCAAGCTTGAGCGACATAAGCGGTTGACCAATACTAAGCTCTGTGTATGAGGAGCCTTGCTCATTGACACTACATATGTGCCGTGATTGAGTATCGAACCTGGTACCCTTCAGGCCTTCTATTCCAAATCTGGCGCTCTACCATGGGTGTCACACAATTAAATACACATTCCATCTATATGTCTTATAACTAACATATCTTGAAATCTAAACCATCAAAGCATCAGTAGCAACATAGCTTTTTGTTGTTTTTGCAATACCTTTTGGAAGATGATGTTTGCTGTGCTGACATACATGGCCATTATAAAACAGTATTGCACGCGAGATGTAGTTCTTTTAGACAGTACATTTGCTCATTCGGCTGCATATCAATGGTATAAAAAGTGAATCATGGATGTCACACAGGGTCACGTCACACATACAAATAGTGATGACGCACCATCACAATGAAGTCACATTGGAAAAAAGAGGAGAATGCAGTTGTTTAAAATGTTTTATCATTTTTTTCCTTAATGGGATTCTGTACCGCATAGAAAGTTGATTGCATTTACAGATTGTCATTGAGCACATGGGTGTTGAGAAGTTGCAGAATCTGGTACTCAATCTCCACCACTACAACCAGGACCTCTACAACCAGCTGTTAGTACACAATATTGGTGCAGGTGTGGACATTGCAATGAGATTGGGGCTGACTTGAACAAATAGTGTGGATGTCTGCCCAGCAACTGCATTTCAATGTGCGACGTAAGAATATATTCCAGTCATATATAGAGTATCAGTCAAATATGACTGTGCCAGTGCAAGTCATAAATGTTTGGATGATATTTGCATCTTAGTTACAAATAGAAGTTGATTGTGTGTGTGTTTTACGGATATTTAACTTCGCTACCGGTTCCCTATATGAGCTACGCCTCCTGAACAGATAAGTGATTTTAGTGGATTGTGCAATGATACATACAGAGACGCATTCCAGAGTCTCCTCTGCCTCGTTTACGTGCACGGTGTAGAGTCTTGTCCGAAAGACTATGATGTGAGTCATTTTAGTATGGTATAATGGTGAGTTTAACCTGCGTGTTAACCCCTGAACCGCTACATAATTGGAAGTTGATTCTGATCACAAATTATTATTCACTTGTTTAAAAGTAACCTCGCGTATATAGTTGTAGCTGTCCGATTAGTGCAGTGGTTAGCGCGCTCGCTTCTCACAAATGCAACCCGGGCCCGATCCTCACACTTGGAAGTATATGAGATGGTACGGTGGTCACCAGATCGGATAGGTGTGTTTTCTCCGACACAAATGACCACAAATACTCTTGTCATTCGCGCCAACAAGAGTGATTAATATAAGATGTTACAGCTTGTTTTCCAATCATTGTAAAATAAATAAAGTTTAAACTTAATCTCACACAGTTGTCACAGGTGAGCGATTCCATTGGACATCATTGATATACCTCATCCCCCCTCCCTTATGTCATAATGTTAATTGACGAAACTTCAACATTTTAAAAATCATCTTATCAGAAACCATAATTCTCGGATAATGTGGCTAGTGGATATGTATACTAGCTGTGTTGCAACTATACTCATTCATTGGGCGACCTGTTAAAATAGCATTAAATCGACTAAAAATAGTGTAATGTGTATGTTTATTTTAATGTCATCCCTATTGAAAGGGCCAGCCATTTTTGACGAGGTTCGAACCGTCGACCTCCCGCTACGTATGTGGACGCCTTAACCACTAGGCCATGGAGAATAA
Organism: Archivesica marissinica; assembly: GCA_014843695.1. Taxonomy (NCBI): domain Eukaryota; kingdom Metazoa; phylum Mollusca; class Bivalvia; order Venerida; family Vesicomyidae; genus Archivesica; species Archivesica marissinica. The sequence goes on from CM026399.1 coordinate 51,156,670, forward strand.
GCAACGTTCCAGATACTGTGTTTGTATAACCCTTTGAACCAGTGCTCACGGAAAATATTTTTAACAGACAGGCCCAGGGCTTGTCCCCTCTGAAAATGGACAGGCCCCAAATGTCACTAATACATTCAGACTTTGATGATAATTTACTCTTGTTTCAGATTGAACGGTTGGTCCTAGACAGACAGGTTCTGACCTTGTGTCTTCGGTACTTCATGGAAATGTTGGGACGCAATGGAACATACATGGAAATGTTGGGACGCAATGGAACAAACTAATAACCAAATAAAATGTCAATATTTGATTTTATGGATCTTAATGCAATGAATTGCTGTATGATCATCTGGAATAAAAGTGCATTAAATGACAATTGTTCTCTTTCATTTCTTTGTTTCAAATAAAGTTATAGTTTGAGGGGGAGATAAGTTACAGTCAGTAATCCTCGAATCATGTTGAGTCATCACAGTTTGTTATTGTAAGCTGGCCTAGTTTTACACAAAGTAAATTTCTAGTCATTACACTGACAATGATATAATCAGATATGTGTTTATGAAACATATAACATTAAGCTAAATACATCTTATTGACTTAATAGCTGTTTTATATTAATATATTTATATATTTATATTATTTATAGTGATTTAATTTTAAATTTCACAGGATTTATTTTGGGACATTGTGGTATAGCCCTAATATATCCACTTCAATTTTGTGTAGACATATAGAAATAGTATGACTTCATCCCGCGATACCCGCTACAGTTTTTTCATCTAATGAAGATTAAGATGAAATTTGTTTGTTTCCGTGTATGCTCGAATTATATTTCACCGAATAATATTGAAAATATTATTATCACTAGTGGCAAGTAACATAAGTGATACAATATTCGACATTCACATAAATAAACACATTTTTTTGGTTAAAAATTGTTTTTATGCTAGAAAACGATGTAACCGTGTGCTAAATGGCGCAAGAACATCATGTTTAGACAAACAAAATGACGTCACAAATGATGTCACTGACAGCTTTGAGTTCTAAAATATCCACGTTAACAACCTTTCAACATGCAGCGGCTAGGTACCACAAATGCAAATCAGTGAGAAATAAAAATTAATGTGTTATTCGATTGCTTTCATTTTATTTCACTGATAAATTTCTATATTTCATTGCAAAGCATAAAAATAAAGATATATAGAATGATGACAACGATTCTACTTTTCTTGTAGACATTGAAAATTGTGTTAGTGAGATAAAAAACTAAGCTAGCTTGAATAGAAAATAGTTGGAATGTTTGTCAGTAACATCATTACAACAACTTGTACCCAATTTGTTTAAATGATGTCACTAGGATGAAGTTAGCTCAGACGGATCTGTATTCCAGTGGTTAACATGCTGGACTGGTAATCCAGGGATCGCAGGTTCGATCCCCCGTCTGACCCTAGATGGGACTTTAAACCAAAGTCTCATGTCGGTGCTTTATACCATGTACGTAAAAGAACCAGAGGAGAGACTGGAATAGGTTTCTGTCTGTATCATTGCACTGTCCTCCAACAATCTAAAATGACTAATCTCTTAAGGAGATGTCGCTCATATGGGCAACCCTTAGCGACGATAAATACGGTAAGCGTAAAATACTCACACAAGTTAGCTGACTATGTCAATTTAATGGGGAGCCATTCATCACATTATTCTGCTTGACAGGAGGTATGATATTGCCAAAAATAGCGTATACATGTTAACATTTATACTATTAACCCATTACTCCACATAAATGCCATACAACGCATTTATAACTATACACATATAGCTGTCATCCCATGCCATTACCTATTTCTAGAGATATTAATTATTGAGAATGTAGTTCATTGTGCCTATTGCTTGTCAGCAGTATGGAGATACAATATATAATTATCCTCTTCTGTTGTAGAGTAATGGGTGAATCCACCCTACATTTAATATGGTTTCTAAAAATGAATGTAAACAGCATTGATCATAAAGATTCATGGGTTAGAACATCATATACGAATCATGTAACTGTTTGCAGATCTCCTCTAGTCTGGGTAGATTGTGGAGACCTCTAGAAGACGACCAACTCCCCTATGCTGTCTTTGATGATTGGGCCGACGCTGATCAGGCCTACAATGATCTCTTGTTGGGAGATCAACGGTACAGAAAGTCTCAGAAGGTAGGCTGGAATCTGTTATAATGTCAAATAGTCAAAAGGTACCAGTATTTCCATAATGGTCTGTAGCTGTAGTATATTTGTCTGGGAGCATAACCCAGAAACTACTGACTCAAAGGAATTTATTGAAACTTGGATGACATTGAGAGGAAGTGCAAGATCCGTGACCCTAAAGTTGTATATTTAGTAGTTTCATCTTTCCTTCAATTCTTCCATAAAATCCATGTCCTTGCTGATCCATGTCTTGCTCTATCCATGTCCTTGCTGATCCATGTCTTACTCTATCAATGTCCTTGCTGATCCATGTCTTACTCTATCCATGTCCTTGCTGTTCCCAATCTTACTCTATCCATGTCCTTGCTGATCCATGTCTTACTCTATCCATGTCCTTGCTGATCCCGATCTTACTCTATCCATGTCCTTGCTGATCCATGTCTTACTCATCCATGTCCTTGCTGTTCCCAATCTTACTCTATCCATGTCCTTGCTGATCCATGTCTTACTCATCCATGTCCTTGCTGGTCCCGATCTTACTCTATCCATGTCCTTGCTGATCCATGTCTTACTCTATCCATGTCCTTGCTGATCCATGTCTTACTCTATCCATGTCCTTGCTGTTCCCAATCTTACTCTATCCATGTCCTTGCTGTTCCCAATCTTACTCTATCCATGTCCTTGCTGTTCCCAATCTTACTCTATCCATGTCCTTGCTGTTCCCAATCTTACTCTATCTATATCCTTGCTGTTCCCAATCTTACTCTATCCATGTCCTTGCTGTTCCCAATCTTACTCTATCCATGTCCTTGCTGTTCCCAATCTTACTCTATCCATGTCCTTGCTGTTCCCAATCTTACTCTATCCATGTCCTTGCTGTTCCCAATCTTACTCTATCCATGTCCTTGCTGTTCCCGATCTTACTCTATCCATGTCCTTGCTGTTCCCGATCTTACTCTATCCATGTCCTTGCTGATCCCAATCTTACTCTATCCATGTCCTTGCTGATACATGTATGCCTTACTCTATCATGTCCTTGCTGTTCCCGATCTTACTCTAACCATGTCCTTGCTGATCCCGATCTTACTCTATCCATGTCCTTGCTGATCCATGTCGTACTCTATCCATTTCCTTGCTGATCCATGTCTTGCTCTATCCATGTCCTTGCTGATCCATGTCTTACTGATCCATGTCCTTGCTGATCCATGTCTTACTCTATCCATGTTCTTGCTGATCCCAATCTTACTCTATCCATGTCCTTGCTGGTCCATGTCTTATGCTATCCATGTCATTGCTGATCCATGTCTTACTCTATCCATGTCCTTGCTGATCCATGTCTTACTCTATCCATGTCCTTGCTGATCCATGTCTTACTGATCCATGTCCTTGCTGATCCATGTCTTACTCTATCCATGTCCTTGCTGATCCCGATCTTACTCTATCCATGTCCTTGCTGATCCATGTCTTACTCTATCCATGTCCTTGCTGATCCCAATCTTACTCTATCCATGTCCTTGCTGGTCCATGTCTTACTGATCCATGTCCTTGCTGATCCATGTCTTGCTCTATCCATTTCCTTGCTGATCCATGTCTTGCTCTATCCATTTCCTTGCTGATCCATGTCTTGCTCTATCCATTTCCTTGCTGATCCATGTCTTACTCTATCCATGTCCTTGCTGATCCATGTCTTACTGATCCATGTCCTTGCTGATCCATGTCTTACTCTATCCATGTCCTTGCTGATCCCGAACTTACTCTATCCATGTCCTTGCTGATCCATGTCTTACTCTATCCATGTCCTTGCTGATCCCAATCTTACTCTATCCATGTCCTTGCTGGTCCATGTCTTACTGATCCATGTCCTTGCTGATCCATGTCTTGCTCTATCCATTTCCTTGCTGATCCATGTCTTGCTCTATCCATTTCCTTGCTGATCCATGTCTTGCTCTATCCATTTCCTTGCTGATCCATGTCTTACTCTATCCATGTCCTTGCTGATCCATGTCTTACTCTATCCATGTCCTTGCTGATCCATGTCTTACTCTATCCATGTCCTTGCTGATCCATGTCTTACTCTATCCATGTCCTTGCTGATCCATGTCTTACTCTATCCATGTCCTTGCTGATCCATGTCTTACTCTATCCATGTCCTTGCTGATCCATGTCTTACTCTATCCATGTCCTTGCTGATCCATGTCTTACTCTATCCATGTCCTTGCTGATCCATGTCTTACTCTATCCATGTCCTTGCTGATCCATGTCTTACTCTATCCATGTCCTTGCTGATCCATGTCTTACTCTATCCATGTCCTTGCTGATCCATGTCTTACTCTATCCATGTCCTTGCTGATCCATGTCTTACTCTATCCATGTCCTTGCTGATCCATGTCTTACTCTATCCATGTCCTTGCTGATCCATGTCTTACTCTATCCATGTCCTTGCTGATCCATGTCTTGCTCTATCCATGTCCTTGCTGATCCATGTCTTACTCTATCCATGTCCTTGCTGATCCATGTCCTTGCTGATCCATGTCTTACTCTATCCATGTCCTTGCTGGTCCATGTCTTACTCTATCCATGTCCTTGCTGATCCATGTCTTACTCTATCCATGTCCTTGCTGATCCATGTCCTTGCTGATCCATGTCTTACTCTATCCATGTCCTTGCTGGTCCATGTCTTGCTCTATCCATGTCCTTGCTGCTCCATGTCTTACTTATCCATGTCCATGCTGATCCAATCTTACTCTATCCATGTCCTTGCTGTTCCCAATCTTAATCTATCCATGTCCTTGCTGATCCCTATCTTACTCTATCCATGTCCTTGCTGTTCCCGATCTTACTCTATCCATGTCCTTGCTGATCCATGCATCTTACTCTATCCATGTCCTTGCTGTTCCCGATCTTACTCTAACCATGTCCTTGCTGATCCCGATCTTACTCTATCCATGTCCTTGCTGATACATGTCTTACTCTATCCATGTCCTTGCTGATCCATGTCTTGCTCTATCCATGTCCTTGCTGATCCATGTCTTACTCTATCCATGTCCTTGCTGATCCATGTCTTACTCTATCCATGTCCTTGCTGATCCATGTCTTACTCTATCCATGTCCTTGCTGATCCATGTCTTACTCTATCCATGTCCTTGCTGATCCATGTCTTACTCTATCCATGTCCTTGCTGATCCATGTCTTACTCTATCCATGTCCTTGCTGATCCCGATCTTACTGATCCATGTCCTTGCTGATCCATGTCTTACTGATCCATGTCCTTGCTGATCCATGTCTTACTGATCCATGTCCGTGCTGATCCATGTCTTACTCTATCCATGTCCTTGCTGATCCATGTCTTACTGATCCATGTCCTTGCTGATCCATGTCTTACTCTATCCATGTCCTTGCTGATCCATGTCTTACTCTATCCATGTCCTTGCTGATCCCAATCTTACTCTATCCATGTCCTTGCTGATCCATGATCTTACTCTATCCATGTCCTTGCTGTTCCCGATCTTACTCTATCCATGTCCTTGCTGATCCATGCCTTACTGATCCATGTCCGTGCTGATCTATGCCTTACTCTATCCATGTCCTTGCTGATCCATCTCTTACTGATCCATGTCCTTGCTGATCCATGTCTTACTCTATCCATGTCCTTGCTGATCCATGTCTTAGTCTATCCATGTCCTTGCTGATCCATGTCTTACTCTAGCCATGTCCTTGCTGATCCATGTCTTACTGATCCATGTCCGTGCTGATCCATGTCTTACTCTATCCATGTCCTTGCTGATCCATGTCTTACTGATCCATGTCCTTGCTGATCCATGTCCTACTGATCCATGTCCTTGCTGATCCATGCCTTACTGATCCATGTCCGTGCTGATCTATGCCTTACTCTATCCATGTCCTTGCTGATCCATCTCTTACTGATCCATGTCCTTGCTGATCCATGTCTTACTCTATCCATGTCCGTGCTGTTCCCAATCTTACTCTATCCATGTCCTTGCTGATCCATGTTTTACTGATCCATGTCCTTGTGTCCTTGCTGATCCATGTCTTACTCTATCCATGTCCTTGCTGTTCCCGATCTTACTCTAACCATGTCCTTGCTGTTCCCGATCTTACTCTATCCATGTCCTTGCTGATCCATGTCCTTGCTGATCCCAATCTTACTCTATCCATGTCCTTGCTGATCCATGTCTTACTGATCCATGTCCTTGCTGATCCATGTCATACTCTATCCATGTCCTTGCTGATCCATGTCTTACTCTATCCATGTCCTTGCTGATCCATGTCTTACTCTATCCATGTCCTTGCTGATCCATGTCTTACTCTATCCATGTCCTTGCTGATCCATGTCTTACTGATCCATGTCCTTGCTGATCCATGTCTTACTCTATCCATGTCCTTGCTGATCCATGTCTTACTGATCCATGTCCTTGCTGATCCATGCCTTACTGATCCATGTCCGTGCTGATCTATGCCTTACTCTATCCATGTCCTTGCTGATCCATCTCTTACTGATCCATGTCCTTGCTGATCCATGTCTTACTCTATCCATGTCCTTGCTGATCCATGTCTTACTCTATCCATGTCCTTGCTGATCCCAATCTTACTCTATCCATGTCCTTGCTGATCCATGCATGCCTTACTCTATCCATGTCCTTGCTGTTCCCGATCTTACTCTAACCATGTCCTTGCTGATCCATGCCTTACTGATCCATGTCCGTGCTGATCTATGCCTTACTCTATCCATGTCCTTGCTGATCCATCTCTTACTGATCCATGTCCTTGCTGATCCATGTCTTACTCTATCCATGTCCGTGCTGTTCCCAATCTTACTCTATCCATGTCCTTGCTGATCCATGTTTTACTGATCCATGTCCTTGTGTCCTTGCTGATCCATGTCTTACTCTATCCATGTCCTTGCTGTTCCCGATCTTACTCTAACCATGTCCTTGCTGTTCCCGATCTTACTCTATCCATGTCCTTGCTGATCCATGTCTTGCTCTATCCATGTCCTTGCTGATCCCAATCTTACTCTATCCATGTCCTTGCTGATCCATGTCTTACTGATCCATGTCCTTGCTGATCCATGTCTTACTCTATCCATGTCCTTGCTGATCCATGTCTTACTCTATCCATGTCCTTGCTGATCCATGTCTTACATCCATGTCTTACTCTATCCATGTCCTTGCTGATCCATGTCTTACTCTATCCATGTCCTTGCTGATCCATGTCTTACTCTATCCATGTCCTTGCTGATCCATGTCTTACTGATCCATGTCCTTGCTGATCCATGTCTTGCTCTATCCATGTCCGTGCTGATCCATGTCTTACTCTATCCATGTCCTTGCTGATCCATGTCTTACTGATCCATGTCCTTGCTGATCCATGTCTTGCTCTATCCATGTCCGTGCTGATCCATGTCTTACTCTATCCATGTCCGTGCTGATCCATGTCTTACTCTATCCATGTCCGTGCTGATCCATGTCTTACTCTATCCATGTCCTTGCTGATCCATGTCTTACTCTATCCATGTCCTTGCTGATCCATGTCTTACTCTATCCATGTCCTTGCTGATCCATGTCTTACTCTATCCATGTCCTTACTGATCCATGTCTTACTGATCCATGTCCTTGCTGATCCATGTCTTACTGATCCATGTCCTTGCTGATCCATGCCTTACTGATCCATGTCCGTGCTGATCTATGCCTTACTCTATCCATGTCCTTGCTGATCCATCTCTTACTGATCCATGTCCTTGCTGATCCATGTCTTACTCTATCCATGTCCTTGCTGATCCATGTCTTACTCTATCCATGTCCTTGCTGATCCCAATCTTACTCTATCCATGTCCTTGCTGATCCATGCATGCCTTACTCTATCCATGTCCTTGCTGTTCCCGATCTTACTCTAACCATGTCCTTGCTGTTCCCGATCTTACTCTATCCATGTCCTTGCTGATCCATGTCTTGCTCTATCCATGTCCTTGCTGATCCCAATCTTACTCTATCCATGTCCTTGCTGGTCCATGTCTTACTCTATCCATGTCCTTGCTGATCCATGTCTTACTGATCCATGTCCTTGCTGATCCATGTCATACTCTATCCATGTCCTTGCTGATCCATGTCTTACTCTATCCATGTCCTTGCTGATCCATGTCTTACTCTATCCATGTCCTTGCTGATCCATGTCTTACTCTATCCATGTCCTTGCTGATCCATGTCTTACTGATCCATGTCCTTGCTGATCCATGTCTTGCTCTATCCATGTCCTTGCTGATCCATGTCTTACTCTATCCATGTCCTTGCTGATCCATGTCTTACTGATCCATGTCCTTGCTGATCCATGTCTTACTCTATCCATGTCCTTGCTGATCCATGTCTTACTCTATCCATGTCCTTGCTGATCCATGTCTTACTCTATCCATGTCCTTGCTGATCCATGTCTTACTGATCCATGTCCTTGCTGATCCATGTCTTACTTATCCATGTCCTTGCTGATCCATGTCTTACTGATCCATGTCCTTGCTGATCCATGCCTTACTGATCCATGTCCGTGCTGATCCATGCCTTACTCTATCCATGTCCTTGCTGATCCATCTCTTACTGATCCATGTCCTTGCTGATCCATGTCTTACTCTATCCATGTCCGTGCTGATCCCAATCTTACTCTATCCATGTCCTTGCTGATCCATATCTTACTGATCCATGTCCTTGCTGATCCATGTCTTACTCTATCCATGTCCTTGCTGATCCATGTCTTACTCTATCCATGTCCTTGCTGATCCATGTCTTACTCTATCCATGTCCTTGCTGATCCATGTCTTACTGATCCATGTCCTTGCTGATCCATGTCTTACTCTATCCATGTCCTTGCTGATCCATGCTTACTGATCCATGTCTTACTCTATCCATGTCCTTGCTGGTCCATGTCTTACTCTATCCATGTCCTTGCTGATCCATGTCTTATCCATGTCTTGCTGATCCCAATCTTACTCTAACCATGTCCGTGCTGTTCCCAATCTTACTCTATCCATGTCCTTGCTGATCCATGTCTTATCCATGTCCTTGCTGATCCCAATCTTACTCTATCCATGTCCTTGCTGATCCATGTCTACTCTATCCATTCCTTGCTGATCCATGTCCTTGCTGATCCATGTCTTACTGATCCATGTCCTTGCTGATCCATGTCTTACTCTATCCATGTCCTTGCTGATCCCAATCTTACTCTATCCATGTCCTTGCTGATCCATGTCTTATCCATGTCCTTGCTGATCCCAATCTTACTCTATCCATGTCCTTGCTGATCCATGTCTTGCTCTATCCATGTCCTTGCTGATCCATGTCTTATCCATGTCCTTGCTGATCCCAATCTTACTCTATCCATGTCCTTGCTGATCCATGTCTTATCCATGTCCTTGCTGATCCCAATCTTACTCTATCCATGTCCTTGCTGATCCATGTCTAGCTCTATCCATGTCCTTGCTGATCCATGTCCTTGCTGATCCATGTCTTACTGATCCATGTCCTTGCTGATCCATGTCTTACTCTATCCATGTCCTTGCTGATCCCAATCTTACTCTATCCATGTCCTTGCTGATCCATGTCTTATCCATGTCCTTGCTGATCCCAATCTTACTCTATCCATGTCCTTACTGATCCATGTCTTGCTCTATCCATGTCCTTGCTGGTCCATGTCTTACTCTATCCATGTCCTTGCTGATCCCAATCTTACTCTATCCATGTCCTTGCTGGTCCATGTCTTACTCTATCCATGTCCTTGCTGATCCATGCCTTACTGATCCATGCCTTACTGATCCATGTCTCACTCTATCCATGTCCTTGCTGATCCCAATCTTACTCTATCCATGTCCTTGCTGATCCATGTCTTACTCTATCCATGTCCTTGCTGATCCATGCCTTACTGATCCATGTCTTACTCTATCCATGTCCTTGCTGATCCATGTCTTACTGATCCATGTATTACTCTATCCATGCCCTTTCTGATCCATGTCTTACTTTATCCATGTCCTTGCTGATCCCAATCTTACTCTATCCATGTCCTTGCTGGTCCATGTCTTACAATACTCTATCCATGTCCTTGCTGATCCATGCCTTACTGATCCATGTCCTTGCTGATCCATGTCTTACTGATCCATGTCTTACTCTATCCATGTCCTTGCTGATCCATGCCTTACTGATCCATGTCTTACTCTATCCAGGTCATTGCTGATCCATGCCTTACTGATCCATGTCTTACTCTATCCATGACCTTGCTGGTCCATGTCTTACTCTATCCATGTCCTTGCTGATCCATGTCTTATCCATGTCCTTGCTGATCCCAATCTTACTCTATCCATGTCCTTGCTGATCTATTTTATCCATGTCCTTGCTGATCCCAATCTTACTCTATCCATGTCCTTGCTGATCCATGTCTAGCTCTATCCATGTCCTTGCTGATCCATGTCCTTGCTGATCCATGTCTTACTGATCCATGTCCTTGCTGATCCATGTCTTACTCTATCCATGTCCTTGCTGATCCCAATCTTACTCTATCCATGTCCTTGCTGATCCATGTCTTATCCATGTCCTTGCTGATCACAATCTTACTCTATCCATGTCCTTACTGATCCATGTCTTGCTCTATCCATGTCCTTGCTGATCCAGTTCTTACTCTATCCATGTCCTTGCTGGTCCATGTCTTACTCTATCCATGTCCTTGCTGGTCCATGTCTTACTCTATCCATGTCCTTGCTTGCCCATGTCTTACTCTATCCATGTCCTTGCTGATCCCAATCTTACTCTATCCATGTCCTTGCTGGTCCATGTCTTACTCTATCCATGTCCTTGCTGATCCATACCTTACTGATCCATGTCTTACTCTATCCATGTCCTTGCTGGTCCATGTCTTACTCTATCCATGTCCTTGCTGATCCATGTCTTACTCTATCCATTTCCTTGCTGATCCATGTCCTTGCTGATCCATGTCTTACTCTATCCATGTCCTTGCTGGACCATGTCTTACTCTATCCATGTCCTTGCTGATCCATGTCTTACTCTATCCATGTCCTTGCTGGTCCATGTCTTACTCTATCCATGTCCTTGCTGGTCCATGTCTTACTCTATCCATGTCCTTGCTGATCCATATCTTACTGATCCATGTCCTTGCTGATCCATGCATTACTGATCCATGTCTTGCTCTATCCATGTCCTTGCTGGGCCATGTCTTACTCTATCCATGGCCTTGCTGCTCCATGCCTTGCTCTATCCATGTCCTTGCTGCTCCATGTCCTTGCTCTATCCATGTCCTTGCTGATCCAGGTCTTACTCTATCCATGTCCTTGCTGGTCCATGTCTTACTCTATCCATGTCCTTGCCGATCCATGCCTTGCTCTATCCATGTCCGTGCTGATCCATGTCTTGCTCTATCCATGTCCTTGCTGATCCATGCCTTACTGATCCATGTCTTGCTCTATCCATGTCCTTGCTGATCCAGGTCTTACTCTATCCATGTCCTTGCTGGTCCATGTCTTACTCTATCCATGTCCTTGCTGATCCCGATCTTACTCTATCCATGTCCTTGCTCATCCATGTCTTACTCTATCCATGTCCTTGCTGATCCCAATCTTACTCTATCCATGTCCTTGCTGGTCCATGTCTTACTCTATCCATGTCCTTGCTGATCCATGCCTTACTGATCCATGTCTCACTCTATCCATGTCCTTGCTGATCCCAATCTTACTCTATCCATGTCCTTGCTGATCCATGTCTTACTTTATCCATGTCCTTGCTGATACATGCCTTACTGATCCATGTCTTACTCTATCCATGTCCTTGCTGATCCATGTCTTACTGATCCATGTATTACTCTATCCATGTCCTTTCTGATCCATGTCTTACTTTATCCATGTCCTTGCTGATCCCAATCTTACTCTATCCATGTCCTTGCTGATCCATGTCTTACTCTATCCATTTCCTTGCTGATCCATGTCCTTGCTGATCCATGTCTTACTCTATCCATGTCCTTGCTGGACCATGTCTTACTCTATCCATGTCCTTGCTGATCCATGTCTTACTCTATCCATGTCCTTGCTGGTCCATGTCTTACTCTATCCATGTCCTTGCTGGTCCATGTCTTACTCTATCCATGTCCTTGCTGATCCATATCTTACTGATCCATGTCCTTGCTGATCCATGCATTACTGATCCATGTCTTGCTCTATCCATGTCCTTGCTGGGCCATGTCTTACTCTATCCATGGCCTTGCTGCTCCATGCCTTGCTCTATCCATGTCCTTGCTGCTCCATGTCCTTGCTCTATCCATGTCCTTGCTGATCCAGGTCTTACTCTATCCATGTCCTTGCTGGTCCATGTCTTACTCTATCCATGTCCTTGCCGATCCATGCCTTGCTCTATCCATGTCCGTGCTGATCCATGTCTTGCTCTATCCATGTCCTTGCTGATCCATGCCTTACTGATCCATGTCTTGCTCTATCCATGTCCTTGCTGATCCAGGTCTTACTCTATCCATGTCCTTGCTGGTCCATGTCTTACTCTATCCATGTCCTTGCTGATCCCGATCTTACTCTATCCATGTCCTTGCTCATCCATGTCTTACTCTATCCATGTCCTTGCTGATCCCAATCTTACTCTATCCATGTCCTTGCTGGTCCATGTCTTACTCTATCCATGTCCTTGCTGATCCATGCCTTACTGATCCATGTCTCACTCTATCCATGTCCTTGCTGATCCCAATCTTACTCTATCCATGTCCTTGCTGATCCATGTCTTACTTTATCCATGTCCTTGCTGATACATGCCTTACTGATCCATGTCTTACTCTATCCATGTCCTTGCTGATCCATGTCTTACTGATCCATGTATTACTCTATCCATGTCCTTTCTGATCCATGTCTTACTTTATCCATGTCCTTGCTGATCCCAATCTTACTCTATCCATGTCCTTGCTGGTCCATGTCTTACAATACTCTATCCATGTCCTTGCTGATCCATGCCTTACTGATCCATGTCCTTGCTGATCCATGTCTTACTGATCCATGTCTTACTCTATCCATGTCCTTGCTGATCCATGTCTTACTGATCCATGTCTTACTCTATCCAGGTCCTTGCTGATCCATGCCTTACTGATCCATGTCTTACTCTATCCATGTCCTTGCTGGTCCATGTCTTACTCTATCCATGTCCTTGCTGATCCATGTCTTATCCATGTCCTTGCTGATCCCAATCTTACTCTATCCATGTCCTTGCTGATCCATGTCTTATCCATGTCCTTGCTGATCCCAATCTTACTCTATCCATGTCCTTGCTGATCCATGTCTAGCTCTATCCATGTCCTTGCTGATCCATGTCCTTGGTGATCCATGTCTTACTGATCCATGTCCTTGCTGATCCATGTCTTACTCTATCCATGTCCTTGCTGATCCCAATCTTACTCTATCCATGTCCTTGCTGATCCATGTCTTATCCATGTCCTTGCTGATCCCAATCTTACTCTATCCATGTCCTTACTGATCCATGTCTTGCTCTATCCATGTCCTTGCTGGTCCATGTCTTACTCTATCCATGTCCTTGCTGATCCCAATCTTACTCTATCCATGTCCTTGCTGGTCCATTTCTTACTCTATCCATGTCCTTGCTGATCCATGCCTTACTGATCCATGTCTCACTCTATCCATGTCCTTGCTGATCCCAATCTTACTCTATCCATGTCCTTGCTGATCCAGGTCTTACTCTATCCATGTCCTTGCTGATCCATGCCTTACTGATCCATGTCTTACTCTATCCATGTCCTTGCTGATCCATGTCTTACTGATCCATGTATTACTCTATCCATGTCCTTTCTGATCCATGTCTTACTTTATCCATGTCCTTGCTGATCCCAATCTTACTCTATCCATGTCCTTGCTGGTCCATGTCTTACAATACTCTATCCATGTCCTTGCTGATCCATGCCTTACTGATCCATGTCCTTGCTGATCCATGTCTTACTGATCCATGTCTTACTCTATCCATGTCCTTGCTGATCCATGCCTTACTGATCCATGTCTTACTCTATCCAGGTCCTTGCTGATCCCTGCCTTACTGATCCATGTCTTACTCTATCCATGACCTTGCTGGTCCATGTCTTACTCTATCCATGTCCTTGCTGATCCATGTCTTATCCATGTCCTTGCTGATCCCAATCTTACTCTATCCATGTCCTTGCTGATCTATGTCTTATCCATGTCCTTGCTGATCCCAATCTTACTCTATCCATGTCCTTGCTGATCCATGTCCTTGCTGATCCATGTCCTTGCTGATCCATGTCTTACTGATCCATGTCCTTGCTGATCCATGTCTTACTCTATCCATGTCCTTGCTGATCCCAATCTTACTCTATCCATGTCCTTTCTGATCCATGTCTTATCCATGTCCTTGCTGATCCCAATCTTACTCTATCCATGTCCTTACTGATCCATGTCTTGCTCTATCCATGTCCTTGCTGATCCATGTCTTAATCTATCCATGTCCTTGCTGGTCCATGTCTTACTCTATCCATGTCCTTGCTGATCCATGTCTTACTCTATCCATGTCCTTGCTGATCCATGTCTTACTCTATCCATGTCCTTGCTTGCCCATGTCTTACTCTATCCATGTCCTTGCTGATCCCAATCTTACTCTATCCATGTCCTTGCTGATCCATGTCTTATCCATGTCCTTGCTGATCCCAATCTTACTCTATCCATGTCCTTGCTGATGCATGTCTAGCTCTATCCATGTCCTTGTTGATCCATGCCTTACTGATCCATGTCTTACTCTATCCATGTCCTTGCTTTTCCAGAGAATATTTGGACAATACCAAATTGAAGTTGTACTATTCAACATTTTTATAATTTATTTTATGTGATCGTAATCGTATTTTGTTGCACTCTTAATTGTTCAAGCCCAGCATAGGCATGTGCGTAAGTACGTATGCCCAGATATGCCACTTGTTACTGGTAATTTTTGTGAAACATTGAAATACAATAAGGGCATATACAATGTAGATGAAACATAGTAGTGCCTACAGGAGAGTCGATGTACGTTTATAACACATAAATATAACTGGAACAGAGTTCCTGCTCAAGATATATCACCAGCAGGCCCATCTACATATGTTGTGAGAAGTTGGAACACATAGTAATTAGTTACTTGAACATCATTGATAATCAAAGTTGGAACATGTGAAATGAGATAATAAAATTTGTTTTGACTTAACTTGACACTATTGACTTGACAATATACAAAATATTAAAAGCAATCATAAAAGCCAATCAACACATAGTAATTAGTTACCTGACCATAATTGATAGAGATCAAGGTGTAAATATATTGTACATCAATCATTGAGCTAGGCAAGCTGAGGAAAAGCATATATTGGTGGACAGATAGTCTCACCTAAGACATTGTCACCTGTTCATCAGGCCTTATTAAGTGATTGAACAAAGCTACATGTATATGGTTGAGCGGTCGTCTCCATGCTGTACGCAACTATGTAAGATGTTACTAAATTTAACTCTTGGATAAAGGACGGTATGAATTATAAGTTTATTTTTATTCATTTGAATAGAAACGCTGTATTTTAAAGCTTTGATCCACATATTGCAAGATTTGTAAGTTACTGGTAATTAATATCCTGGTTGGTGATTTTATGTATATTCCTTGATATCCGGTAGTAGCTCACATGGTAGAATATTAGTCCTCTAACTAGAAGGTTCAGGTCCGTTACCTTGATCCCTGGCGAGAAAATTATCGTAGAATGCCAGCCATACATGTAAACAATAGGTCACTGAGTTGAGTCCGATATCTTAGAACATTATTGAAGCTGATTATTTGAAGTTAACATGTTTATTTTTATTCTGAAACATTTATTTATAGGTGATTTCTGGATCTTCGAGTTGAAACAATGTGATAAGACAGACAACATCTATGATCAATGTGATAAGACAGACAACATCTATGGTCAATGTGATAAGACAGACAACATCTATGATCAATGTGATAGTTTAGTTTAGTTTAGACAATTTATTTTAGCTCGATTGCGAAACAAGTTCTTATAACTTATACTAATCACTCTCGAGACCTCATTCCTGATGGAATCAATCGCCACGAATGAGAGAGAAGAGACATGTGGAATTTAAATGCCTTGCCTAAGACATAATCGTAACGGCTCCAGCGGGGTTCGAACTCCGGGCCTTTCGCACGTGAAGCGAACGCGCTACCACTGAGCTATCACGACTTCCACAATGTGATAAGACAGACAACATCTATGATCAATGTGATAAGACAGACAACATCTATGATCAATGTGATAAGACAGACAACATCTATGATCAATGTGATAAGACAGACAAAATCTATGATCAATGTGATAAGACAGACACCATCTATGATCAATGTGATAAGGAAATTTATGCATGAGTAATCAAGTTGGTTCCAGTTTTCGAAGACACCTGCATGTTGAAGTAAACACATACTCCAAGACACCACTCATCAACATGTTGTAGTAGCACACATACTCCAAGACACCACTCATCAACATGTTGTAGTAGCACACATACTCCAAGACACCACTCATCTACATGGTGTAGTAACACACATACTCCAAGACACCACTCATCTACATGCTGAAGTAACACCCATACTCCAAGACACCACTCGTCTACATGGTGTAGTAACACACATACTCCAAGACACCACTCGTCTACATGTTGAAGTAACACACATACTCCAAGACACCACTCGTCTACATGGTGTAGTAACACACATACTCCAAGACACCACTCATCTACATGGTGTAGTAACACACATACTCCAAGACACCACTCGTCTACATGGTGTAGTAGCACACATACTCCAAGACACCACTCATCTACATGGTGTAGTAACACACATACTCCAAGACACCACTCATCTACATGGTGTAGTAACACACATACTCCAAGACACCACTCATCTACATGGTGTAGTAACACACATACTCCAAGACACCACTCATCTACATGTTGAAGTAACACACATACTCCAAGACACCACTCATCTACATGGTGTAGTAACACACATACTCCAAGACACCACTCATCTACATGGTGAAGTAACACATGTACTCCAAGACACCACTCATCTGCATGGTGTAGTAACACACATACTCCAAGACACCACTCATCTACATGGTGTAGTAACACACATACTCCAAGACACCACTCATCTACATGGTGTAGTAACACACATACTCCAAGACACCACTCATCTACATGGTGTAGTAACACACATACTCCAAGACACCACTCATCTACATGGTGTAGTAACACACATACTCCAAGACACCACTCATCTACATGGTGTAGTAACACACATACTCCAAGACACCACTCATCTACATGGTGTAGTAACACACATACTCCAAGACACCACTCATCTACATGGTGTAGTAACACACATACTCCAAGACACCACTCATCTACATGGTGTAGTAACACACATACTCCAAGACACCACTCATCTACATGCTGAAGTAACACCCATACTCCAAGACACCACTTGTCTACATGGTGTAGTAACACACATACTCCAAGACACCACTCGTCTACATGTTGAAGTAACACACATACTCCAAGACACCACTCGTCTACATGGTGTAGTAACACACATACTCCAAGACACCACTCGTCTACATGTTGAAGTAACACACATACTCCAAGACACCACTCGTCTACATGGTGTAGTAACACACATACTCCAAGACACCACTCATCTACATGGTGTAGTAACACACATACTCCAAGACACCACTCGTCTACATGGTGTAGTAACACACATACTCCAAGACACCACTCATCTACATGGTGTAGTAACACACATACTCCAAGACACCACTCATCTACATGGTGTAGTAACACACATACTCCAAGACACCACTCATCTACATGGTGTAGTAACACACATACTCCAAGACACCACTCATCTACATGTTGAAGTAACACACATACTCCAAGACACCACTCATCTACATGGTGTAGTAACACACATACTCCAAGACACCACTCATCTACATGGTGAAGTAACACATGTACTCCAAGACACCACTCATCTACATGGTGTAGTAACACACATACTCCAAGACACCACTCATCTACATGGTGTAGTAACACACATACTCCAAGACACCACTCATCTACATGTTGAAGTAACACACATACTCCAAGACACCACTCATCTACATGTTGTAGTAACACACATACTCCAAGACACCACTCATCTACATGGTGTAGTAACACACATACTCCAAGACACCACTCATCTACATGGTGTAGTAACACACATACTCCAAGACACCACTCATCTACATGGTGTAGTAACACATAACTCCAAGACACCACTCATCTACATGTTGAAGTAACACACATACTCCAAGACACCACTCATCTACATGTTGAAGTAACACACATACTCCAAGACACCACTCATCTACATGTTGAAGTAACACACATACTCCAAGACACCACTCATCTACATGTTGAAGTAACACACATACTCCAAGACACCACTCATCTACATGTTGAAGTAACACACATACTCCAAGACACCACTCATCTACATGGTGTAGTAACACACATACTCCAAGACACCACTCATCTACATGGTGAAGTAACACACATACTCCAAGACACCACTCATCTACATGTTGAAGTAACACACATACTCCAAGACACCACTCATCTACATGTTGAAGTAACACACATACTCCAAGACACCACTCATCTACATGTTGTAGTAACACACATACTCCCAGACACCACTCATCTACATGGTGTAGTAACACACATACTCCAAGACACCACTCATCTACATGGTGTAGTAACACACATACTCCAAGACACCACTCATCTACATGTTGAAGTAACACAATACTCCAAGACACCACTCATCTACATGGTGTAGTAACACACATACTCCAAGACACCACTCATCTACATGTTGAAGTAACACACATACTCCAAGACACCACTCATCTACATGTTGAAGTAAATACTCCAAGACACCACTCATTACATGTGAAGTAAATACTCCAAGACACCACTCATCTACATGTTGAAGTAACAACATACCAAGACACCACTCATCTACATGGTGTAGTAACACACAACTCCAAGAACCACTCATCTACATGTTGAAGTAACACACATACTCCAAGACACCACTCATCTACATGTTGAAGTAACACACATACTCCAAGACACCACTCATCTACATGTTGAAGTAACACATATACTCCAAGACACCACTCATCTACATGTTGAAGTAACACATGTACTCCAAGACACCACTCATCTACATGTTGAAGTAACACACGTGAAGTAACACACATACTCCAAGACACCACTCATCTACATGTTGAAGTAACACACATACTCCAAGACACCACTCATCTACATGTTGAAGTAACACACATACTCCAAGACACCACTCATCTACATGTTGAAGTAACACACATACTCCAAGACACCACTCATCTACATGTTGAAGTAACACATGTACTCCAAGACACCACTCATCTACATGTTGAAGTAAATACTCCAAGACACCACTCATCTACATGTTGAAGTAACACACATAAACACACAAGTAACACCATACTCCAAGACACCACTCATCTACATATTGAAGTAACACATGTACTCCAAGACACCACTCATCTACATGTTGAAGTAACACATGTACTCCAAGACACCACTCATCTACATGTTGAAGTAACACACAAACTCCAAGACACCACTCATCTACATATTGAAGTAACACACATACTCCAAGACACCACTCATCTACATGTTGAAGTAACACACATACTCCAAGACACCACTCATCTACATGTTGAAGTAACACACATACTCCAAGACACCACTCATCTACATGTTGAAGTAACACACAAACTCCAAGACACCACTCATCTACATGTTGAAGTAACACACATACTCCAAGACACCACTCATCTACATGTTGAAGTAACACACATACTCCAAGACACCACTCATCTACATGTTGAAGTAACACATATACTCCAAGACACCACTCATCTACATGTTGAAGTAACACACATACTCCAAGACACCACTCATCTACATGTTGAAGTAACACACATACTCCAAGACACCACTCATCTACATGTTGAAGTAACACACAAACTCCAAGACACCACTCATCTACATGTTGAAGTAACACACATACTCCAAGACACCACTCATCTACATGTTGAAGTAACACACATACTCCAAGACACCACTCATCTACATGTTGAAGTAACACACATACTCCAAGACACCACTCATCTACATGTTGAAGTAACACACAAACTCCAAGACACCACTCATCTACATGTTGAAGTAACACACAAACTCCAAGACACCACTCATCTACATGTTGAAGTAACACACATACTCCAAGACACCACTCATCTACATGTTGAAGTAACACACAAACTCCAAGACACCACTCATCTACATGTTGAAGTAACACACAAACTCCAAGACACCACTCATCTACATGTTGAAGTAACACAAAAACTCCTAAGACACCACTCATCTACATGTTGAAGTAACACACACACTCCAAGACACCACTCATCTACATGTTGAAGTAACACACATACTCCAAGACACCATTCATCTACATGTTGAAGTAACACCCATACTCCAAGATACCACTCATCTACATGTTTAAGTAACACATGTACTCCAAGACACCACTCATCTACATATTGAAGTAACACCCATACTCCAATATACCACTCATCTACATGTTTAAGTAACACACATACTCCAAGACACCACTCATCTACATATTGAAGTAACACAAAAACTCCAAGACACCACTCATCTACATATTGAAGTAACACACATACTCCAAGACACCACTTGTCTACATGTTTAAGTAACACACATACTCCAAGACACCACTCATCTACATGTTGAAGTAACACACAAATACATGTTGAAGTAACACACATACTCCAAGACACCACTCATTTACATGTTGAAGTTACACCCATGTACCAAGACACCACTCGTCTACATGTTTAAGTAACACACATAATCCAAGACACCACTAATCTACATGTTGAAGTAACACACATACTCCAAGACACCACTCATTTACATGTTGAAGTAACACCTGTACTCCAAGACACCACTCATCTACATGTTGAAGTAACACACATACTCCAAGACACCACTCATCTACATGTTGAAGTAACACATGTACTCCAAGACACCACTCATCTACATGTTGAAGTAACACACATACTCCAAGATACCACTCAACTACATGTTGAAGTAACACACATACTTCAAGAAACCACTCATCTACATGTTAAAGTAACACATGTACTCCAAGACACCACTCCTCTACATGTTGAAGTAACACAAACACTCCAAGACACCACTCATCTACATGTTGAAGTAACATACATACTCCCAGACACCACTCATCTACATATTGAAGTAACATACATATTCCCAGACACCACTCATCTACATGTTGAAGTAACACCCATACTCCAAGACACCACTCATCTACATGTTGAAGTAACACCATCTCCAGACACCACTCATCTACATGTTGAAGTAACACAATACTCCAAGACACCACTCATCTACATGTTGAAGTAACACACATACTCCAAGACACCACTCATCTACATGTTGAAGTAACACACATACTCCAAGACACCACTCATCTACATGTTGAAGTAATACTCCAAGACACCACTCATCTACATGTTGAAGTAACACACATACTCCAAGACACCACTCATCTACATGTTGAAGTAACACACATACTCCAAGACACCACTCATCTACATGTTGAAGTAACACACATACTCCAAGACACCACTCATCTACATGTTGAAGTAACACATGTACTCCAAGACACCACTCATCTACATGTTGAAGTAACACATGTACTCCAAGACACCACTCATCTACATGTTGAAGTAACACATGTACTCCAAGACACCACTCATCTACATGTTGAAGTAACACACATACTCCAAGACACCACTCATCTACATGTTGAAGTAACACCCATACTCCAAGACACCACTCATCTACATGTTGAAGTAACACCCATACTCCAAGACACCACTCATCTACATGTTGAAGTAACACACATACTCCAAGACACCACTCATCTACATGTTGAAGTAACACATGTACTCCAAGACACCACTCATCTACATATTGAAGTAACACACATACTCCAAGACACCACTCATCTACATGTTGAAGTAACACCCATACTCCAAGATACCACTCATCTACATGTTGAAGTAACACATGTACTCCAAGACACCACTCATCTACATGTTGAAGTAACACCCATACTCCAATATACCACTCATCTACATGTTTAAGTAACACACATACTCCAAGACACCACTCATCTACATATTGAAGTAACACAAAAACTCCAAGACACCACTCATCTACATATTGAAGTAACACACATACTCCAAGACACCACTTGTCTACATGTTTAAGTAACACACATACTCCAAGACACCACTCATCTACATGTTGAAGTAACACACACATACATGTTGAAGTAACACACATACTCCAAGACACCACTCATTTACATGTTGAAGTTACACCCATGTACCAAGACACCACTCGTCTACATGTTTAAGTAACACACATAATCCAAGACACCACTAATCTACATGTTGAAGTAACACCCATACTCCAAGACACCACTCATCTACATGTTGAAGTAACACCTGTACTCCAAGACACCACTCATCTACATGTTGAAGTAACACACATACTCCAAGACACCACTCATCTACATGTTGAAGTAACACATGTACTCCAAGACACCACTCATCTACATGTTGAAGTAACACACATACTCCAAGACACCACTCATCTACATGTTGAAGTAACACACATACTCCAAGACACCACTCATCTACATGTTGAAGTAACACACATACTCCAAGACACCACTCATCTACATGTTGAAGTAACACACATACTCCAAGACACCACTCATCTACATGTTGAAGTAACACACATACTCCCAGACACCACTCATCTACATGTTGAAGTAACACACATACTCCAAGACACCACTCATCTACATGTTGAAGTAACACCCATACTCCAGACACCACTCATCTACATGTTGAAGTAACACAATACTCCAAGACACCACTCATCTACATGTTGAAGTAACACACATACTCCAAGACACCACTCATCTACATGTTGAAGTAACACATGTACTCCAAGACACCACTCATCTACATGTTGAAGTAAATACTCCAAGACACCACTCATCTACATGTTGAAGTAACACACCTACTCCAAGACACCACTCATCTACATATTGAAGTAACACATGTACTCCAAGACACCACTCATCTACATGTTGAAGTAACACACATACTCCAAGACACCACTCATCTACATGTTGAAGTAACACACAAATACATGTTGAAGTAACACACATACTCCAAGACACCACTCATCTACATGTTGAAGTAACACATGTACTCCAAGACACCACTCATCTACATGTTGAAGTAACACATGTACTCCAAGACACCACTCATCTACATGTTGAAGTAACACACATACTCCAAGACACCACTCATCTACATGTTGAAGTAACACATGTACTCCAAGACACCACTCATCTACATGTTGAAGTAAGTACTCCAAGACACCACTCATCTACATGTTGAAGTAACACACATACTCCAAGACACACAAGTAACACCCATACTCCAAGACACCACTCATCTACATGTTGAAGTAACACACATACTCCAAGACACCACTCATCTACATGTTGAAGTAACACACATACTCCAAGACACCACTCATCTACATATTGAAGTAACACACATACTCCAAGACACCACTCATCTACATGTTGAAGTAACACACATACTCCAAGACACCACTCATCTACATGTTGAAGTAACACACATACTCCAAGACACCACTCATCTACATGTTGAAGTAACACCCATACTCCAAGACACCACTCATCTACATGTTGAAGTAACACACATACTCCAAGACACCACTCATCTACATGTTGAAGTAATACCCATACTCCCAGACACCACTCATCTACATGTTGAAGTAACACACATACTCCAAGACACCACTCATCTACATGTTGAAGTAACACACATACTCCAAGACACCACTCATCTACATGTTGAAGTAACACACATACTCCAAGACACCACTCATCTACATGTTGAAGTAATACACATACTCCAAGACACCACTCATCTACATGTTGAAGTAACACACATACTCCAAGACACCACTCATCTACATGTTGAAGTAACACACATACTCCAAGACACCACTCATATACATGTTGAAGTACACACATTCCCAACTCATCTACATTTGAATAACACATACTCCAAACACCACTCATCTACATGTTGAAGTTACACATGTACTCTAAGAAACCACTCATCTACATGTTGAAATAACACATGTACTCCAATACACCACTCATCTACATGTTGAAGTAACACACATACTCCAAGACACCACTCATCTACATGTTGAAGTAACACATGTACTCCAAGACACCACTCATCTACATGTTGAAGTAACACACACATCCAGACACCACTCATCTACATATTGAAGTAACACATGTACTCCAAGACACCACTCATCTACATGTTGAAGTAACACACATACTCCAAGACACCACTCATCTACATATTGAAGTAACACATGTACGCCAAGACACCACTCATCTACATGTTGAAGTAACACACATACTCCAAGACACCACTCATCTACATGTTGAAGTAACACATACTCAAAGACACCACTCATCTACATGTTGAAGTAACACACATACTCCAAGACACCACTCGTCTACATGTTTAAGTAACACACATACTCCAAGACACCACTCGTTTACATGTTGAAGTAACACCCATACTCCAAGGTACCACTCATCTACATGTTGAAGTTACACATCGACGGTGCCGAATCAAAATGTCGTATAACTTGTTCCGTCTCAAAAAAAGATTTTTCAGAAAATACAAAACAATATTTTTTTGGTCAATAAATTAACAATCAATACCAAATTAAGCATGCACATCAATATCAGCAAATGCTTTGACATGGAGATATTGCTTTGGAAAATAGTAAAGGTTTACAGCGAAAATTGGCAACATAAACATTATACGACATTTTGATTTGGTGAAAACAGTTTCCAATCTTACATTTTACGACCTTTTGTATTTGTATTGAAAACACAAACATATTAATTTGTTTAATATTAACCGTTTATTGAAAGAAAAGAACTGCAAAACAAAATTAATATTGAACAGTACTACACAGAGTTAACGCTACTTGCAATGTGAAACCGTGGAACACACTAAAACATTCTATAAAATTGAATAGTATCCAGCTCTCTAACAATAGAACGATTAAACAAATTTGAATGTGATGGATTGTCAATAAGTCCCTATCAGTATCAGCAATTGAGCCATTGACCAACTACGGTGTACTCTACGGTCAAGTAGGGTCAATTACATTGAAAACTACCTTTACAATCGGGACCTGGGTTGTTCCAAGCTCACCGTAGAGATAGTTTGAACATGTTTAGGCTAAACACGGTCAAATCATGGGTTTCATGAAGTTTAAACTACGTTAAGTATAACTATATACATGTGCGTTGTTCTACGGTTAACTGCACGGTTAACTCTTGTCAACTACGGTCTACTAGTAGTGACTACGGTCCAACACTTGCCTACGAGGCCATTACGCATAGTTTAGACTATCGTAATAACCATGGTAGTCTCTATGAATGACACTTTTGAGCTCCTGGAGGTGCTTGTACTTGCTACCTATAATTGGTAGTCTTCCTGTGTGCAGCCGTCCAACAGTATCCTCGGGCTTCGGACTATCTCGCTTGGCTCGTCGAGGTAAATCCTGTTCAACATCATCGAAGCTCAGTTGTACTTGAATGCCTTCCCCTTTCAAATAATGAAGGCAACGAATGTCATATACCGTCGGATTGCCTGCCTTCGTTCCTGGTCTAATGTTGGTGTAGTAGTTCAACTTAGAAAAGTCTTTGAAAAGTCATAGCCATTTGACTCGTATGACTTTGTCAGCCTAGCAGCGATTATCTTGCTGACATAACACGCTGGACTATAGATCGGCTGATCCTTAATGTTGCGTTCTATTGTGGCATGTACGCTGTCCACCTCCATTTGGGTATGACCCTTTTCTAACAACTTTTGCACGATTAGGATATTCCTATCTTTGGATAGTTTTAGTAAGGCGTTGGCTAACACTACATTCCTATTTTGATAGTTACATCCATCACTATACACAATAACCTTTTCGACAGATGTAAGCAGGTTATTAATATAGTCAGTCAAGCAACTGGCAAACAAATTTGCTGATAGGTCCCCGTCACTCTCGGTCCAAAAGTAACAACTTACATCTTTAGTCACGACGTCATATACCGTGTAGTTATGACACGCAAGCTTGGTCTTGTAATAAAGCGCACTGGCCTTTAGCATTGACGCTAATAATACTGCCTGCATATCAACTGTAATAACTTTTACTGTTGGGTTATCTTCTGCATGTAGTTTATCCTTAGCCTTTGATTCTCGAGCTTTGTCTTTACGCCTTATATGTGCACTATATATATCTTCTGTTATATTTCCAGCCTCGAAACTTACGCAAGTGTCACATTGATCTTTGTGGGTCTTGAATAAGGACAGGTTCATATCATTGAACACTTCATAAAACTTTGTCTTGCTGACTGAACGCTTGTCATGTTCAGCACAATACTCTTTGTATACCCTGTGAAGCTCGGCCATTGATCCAAAGACAGGTTCTATGTATTCGATTTTGCTTTCGGATCTGCAGTAGTGAGATGGTACCTTTGGTAGGCTTTCTAGATATTCTCTAGCTGTGAGTTCATTTGCAGAAGGATGCTTCTTTTTCTTCTCGTTTTTCCTACTAATTGGAATACCCGTTCTTCCATCTACCTTTTTCACCCATTGGTATACTGACTTCTCCCCTATACCTAGTGTAGACAGAAACATGTTCTTGCACACTCTCATGGACACTCCGTTATGCATAAGACTGTATCTAAATGTTAAGTTTCTTTTGCTAGTGTCAGATTTCTTTGGACACTCTTGTTTGTCAGTATGTTCGCACACGTACATTTTCTTCTCATCCCATGACATATTTCGCCAGAACGAATAAAAAAGTAACGTCCTATCTTCTTCTGAGGACTCACCGCATTGATTGCGAAGTTCACAACGTTTTGAACAACCTCGTTCAGTGAGTATACGTTCCGGTTTAACTTTCTTGTTTCCATTAGTATCTTTCATTAAACTAACATACTGTTTGCCTACCATTCTATAGGTTTTGTTCTTTGTGCGTTTGTTTATGCCTTTCTGTCTCTTATTCTGACCAACATCCATAATCTGATCTACTTCTTCCACATGATCAATGATATCTATATTTCCATCGTCTGATTGTACTACATTGGGAGCATCTAGTAAATGTTCGACGTTGTCTAGGTCGCCATTATCAGTTATTACATCGGAATCGTTAACATTTCTTATTACAGGAACTTGATTCTGGTTGGTAAGTGCATCGACTGCATGTTCGCTTTGGGCAGTCCTGCTTTCGTATACATCAAGTTCATCAACTGTATGTACCATTATACTATCCGGATCTGTATCAGCACAGGATATTGCTACGGTTTCTAGACCTTCATTGTCACAATCTCGTGTAGTTTGTAGTGGTACATGAACAATAGTGCTGTTGGGGTTCTCAGTCGTAAGCTTTGTGCAGCCTGCCTGTACCATGGCAATCTGGTTACTTGTTTCTGGCACCTGCGCTTGGGAAGAGACAGTTCTGTTCTGAAGATGTTCGACCTCGTTTTTCTTGTTCCTTTCGACATCGATATTCTCCTGAGATTCTTCTGTCCTCTTCCGGTTAATGTCAACTTTGTTACTTTGGTTAGTTACAGTTTTCGTCCCCAGAAGATTGTTGACCACACAATGCTTTTTGTTAATGTTCTTTGATTGACATATGCTTTTCCATAGACCTTTCTTGATGAAATATCTACGTCGTGGTTCGTACAAGGTATCGGCATCAGTGTCGCTGCTACTTGCACACCGTTTACGTTTACTTGGAGCCCAATCCGGTTCAACATGTGAATCATCTGATAGACCTTCGATATCACTTTCAATTTCTTTAGGTATATAAGTATTGTCTTTACTCCTATTGTCGCTACAACTTGTATTCGTCTGTTTGCATTCAGTGACATCTGCAGGATCCTTTTCCCTATGGAAAACATAGTGTTGTTGGGGTTTAGTCGCACCGGTAGCTGCCACCTGCCATATACCACCCGCAAATTTCACACAAATAGAAGTCTTCAAAATCGGACTATATGACATGTTTGTGAATGTTGTCCACACTTGGCGATGATACGCTCTTTGATATCCTTTGCAGAATAACCAGACCTTACCACTTGCGTCGTATAAAAGGACGTCCGTCGAAACTAGTTGTTCTAACAACGTGTAGAGTTCTCAGCCTTTTTGTCACAAATAAAACATGTCCATTCCAGATCAGCGTCGGTAACCTGAAACCAAAAGAAAGAGGCAATATGAAAAATATGAAAAGAAGTGACTACTCATTTAGAATAGCATCACATTCGAGGGCAGAACGGGCAACATGAGCGACCCCGCCTGTTCCCGCTGATGTGTTGTATTATAAAACCTCATATAAATTTTAACTTCAACATGCTGCGAATCCATATCTTATTTTAATGCATCTTCCATGAACAATCGGTTAATTACACCTATCGATCAGTGCATAAGCATAACTCAACCCGCATTACAACGAAAACATGACTGTTTTTATGAGTCTAGAATTTATTTTTAAAAATTCCACTTATGATTTTGTATTTAAGGATACTATTAACAGAATTTAAAGGGACTTGCATAGGAAATATGGTTAATAAATACATAAATTACAAGTAAATTAAAACTTACCATTGCTTGATCACATCATGTCTAGTCGCAGTATTCGGATTTCAGTTTTCCCGGCAAAACTAGAAATTATACGACTTTTTGATTTTAACTTTACCGCGTTTTACTGGCCAATAATAATACGTATAATTTATACGACCTTTTGCCTTTACACAATCGGACAAATCAGTCAAGTGCAAAATGTCACATGCCCAGTTCAAAAGGTTATAGTCATCCAATAGCAATGGGACCAAGAGCAAAAGGCACGAAATAAAAATAAATCCGTATAACTGAAAAACATGTTACGGTCAAAAAGACGTATAATCTGGTGTCTTGGAGTACATGTGTTACTTCAACATGTAGATGAGTGGTGTCTTGGAGTACATGTGTTACTTCAACATGTAGATGAGTGGTGTCTTGGAGTACATGTGTTACTTCAACATGTAGATGAGCGGTGTCTTGGAGTACATGTGTTACTTCAACATGTAGATGAGTGGTGTCTTGGAGTACATGTGTTATTTCAACATGTAGATGAGTGGTATCTTGGAGTATGTGTGTTACTTCAACATGTAGATGAGTGGTGTCTTGGAGTGTGGGTGTTACATCAACATGTAGATGAGTGGTGTCTTGGAGTATGTGTGTTACTTCAACATGTAGATGAGCGGTGTCTTGGAGTACATGTGTTACTTCAACATGTAGATGAGTGGTGTCTTGGAGTACATGTGTTACTTTAACATGTAGATGAGCGGTGTCTTGGAGTACATGTGTTACTTCAACATGTAGATGAGTGGTGTCTTGGAGTACATGTGTTACTTCAATATGTAGATGAGTGGTGTCTTGGAGTATGTGTGTTACTTCAATATGTAGATGAGTGGTGTCTTGGAGTATGTGTGTTACTTCAATATGTAGATGAGTGGTGTCTTGGAGTATGTGTGTTACTTCAGCATGTAGATGAGTGGTGTCTTGGAGTATGGGTGTAACTTCAACATGTAGATGAGCGGTGTCTCCAAGACACCACTCATCTACATGTTGAAGTAACACATGTTCTCCAAGACACCACTATTCTACATATTGAGGTAACACACATACTCCAAGAAACCACTCATCTACATGTTGAAGTAACACATGTACTCCAAGATACCACTCATCTACATGTTGAAGTAACACACATACTCCAAGACACCACTCATCTACATGTTGAAGTAACACATGTACTCCAAGACACCACTCATCTACATATTGAAGTAACACCCATACTCCAAGACACCACTCATCTACATGTTGAAGTAACACATGTACTCCAAGACACCACTCATCTACATGTTGAAGTAACACACATACTCCAAGACACCACTCATCTACATGTTGAAGTAACACACATCTCCAAGACACCACTAATCTACATATTGAAGTAACACACATACTCCAAGACACCACTCATCTACATGTTGAAGTAATACCAATACTCCAAGACACCACTCATCTACATGTTGAATTAACACACAAACTCCAAGACACCACTCATCTACATATTGAAGTAACACACATACTCCAAGACAGTGGTGTCTAATATGTGTGTTACTTCAAGACACTTCAACATGTAGATGATTGGAGTATTACTCAACAATAGTATACCAATACTTCAAGATGTACATATCTACATGTTGAATTAACACAGTACTCCAAGACACCACTCATCTACATATTGAAGTAACACACATATTCCATGACATCACTCATCTACATGTTGAAGTAACACACATACTCCAAGACACCACTCATCTACATGTTGAAGTAACACATGTACGCCAAGACACCACTCATCTACATGTTGAAGTAACACACATACTCCAAGACACCGCTCATCTACATGTTGAAGTAACACATGTACTCCAAGACACCACTCATCTACATATTGAAGTAACACAAAAACTACAAGACACCACTCATCTACATGTTGGAAGTTACACATATACTCCAAGACACAACTCATCTACATATTGAAGTAACACATGTACTCCAAGACACCACTAATCTACATGTTGAAGTAACACTCATACTCCAAGACACCACGCATCTACATGTTGCAGTAACACATGTACTCCAAGACACCACTCATCTACATGTTGAATTAACACACAAACTCCAAGACACCACTCATCTACATATTGAAGTAACACACATATTCCAAGACAGTGGTGTCTTGGAATATGTGTGTTACTTCAATATGTACACTTCAACATGTAGATGAGTGGTGTCTTGGAGTATGTGTGTTACTTCAACATGTAGATGAGTGGTGTCTTGGAGTATGTATGTTACTACAATATATAGATGAGTGGTGTCTTGGAGTATTGTGTTACTTCAAAATGTAGATGAGTGGTGTCTTGGAATATGGGTGTTACTTCAACATGTAGATATCTACATATTGAAGTAACACATGTACTCCAAGACACCACTCATCTACATGTTGAAGTAACACACATATTCCATGACACCACTCATCTACATGTTGAAGTAACACACATACTCCAAGACACCACTCATCTACATGTTGAAGTAACACATGTACTCCAAGAAACCACTCATCTACATGAGGATGTAACACACATACTCCAAGACACCACTCATCTACATGTTGAAGCAACACATGTACTCCAAGACACCACTCATCTACATGTTGAAGTAACACATGCACATCAAGACACCACTCATCTACATGTTGAAGTAACACATGTACTCCAAGACACCACTCATCTACATGTTGAAGTAACACCCATACTCCAAGACACCAGTCGTGTACATGTTGAAGTAACACACATACTCCAAGACACCACTCCTCTACATGTTGAAGTAACACCCATACTCCAAGACACCAGTCGTGTACATGTTGCAGTAACACGCAATCTCCAAGAAACCACTCATCTACATGATGAAGTAACACACATAATCTAAGATACCACTCATCTACCTATTGAAGTAACACATGTACTCCCAAGACAAACACTCATCTACATGTTGAAGTAACACACATAC
>CM026399.1:51193965-51195408 GCA_014843695.1 Archivesica marissinica
TACTCCAAGACACCACTCATCTGCATGTTGAGGAATACCATACTCCAAGACACCACTCATCTACATGTGAATTAACACACAAACTCCAAGACACCACTCATCTACATATTGAAGTAACACACATATTCCAAGACAGTGGTGTCTTGGAATATGTGTGTTACTTCAATATGTACACTTCAACATGTAGATGAGTGGTGTCTTGGAGTATGGTGTTATTCAACATGTAGATAGTGGGTCTTGGAGTATGTAGTTACTACAATATAGATGAGTGGTGTCTTGGAGTATGGGTGTTACTTAACATGTAGATATCTACATATTGAAGTAACAATGTACTCCAAGACACCACTCATCTACATATTGAAGTAACACACAACTCCAAGACACCACGTATCTACATGTTGCAGTAACACGTACTCCAAGACACCACTCATCTACATGTTGAAGTAACACACATATTCCATGACACCACTCATCTACATTTTGTAGTAACACACACACTCTCCAAGACACCACTCATCTACATGTTGAAGTAACACATGTACTCCAAGACACCACTCATCTACCTATTGAAGTAACACATGTACTCCCAAGACAAACACTCATCTACATGTTGAAGTAACACACAAATACATGTTGAAGTAACACAAATACTCCAAAATACCACTCATGTACATGTTGAAGTAACACCCATACTCCAAGACACCACTCATCTGCATGTTGAAGTAATACCCATACTCAAAGACACCACTCATCTGCATGTTGAAGTAATACCCATACTCCAAGACACCACTCATGTGCATGTTGAAGTAACACCCATACTCCAAGACACCACTCATCTACATGTTGTAGTAACACCCATACTCCAAGACACCAGTCGTGTACATGTTGCAGTAACACGCAATCTCCAAGAAACCACTCATCTACATGATGAAGTAACACACATACTCTAAGACACCACTCATCTACCTATTGAAGTAACACATGTACTCCCAAGACAAACACTCATCTACATGTTGAAGTAACACACATACTCCAATACACCACTCCTCTACATATTGAAGTAACACACAAATACATGTTGAAGTAACACACATACTCCAAGATACCACTCATGTACATGTTGAAGTAACACCCATACTCCAAGCCACCACTCCTCTGCATGGTGAAGTAATACCCATACTCCAAGACACCACTCATCTGCATGTTGAAGTAACACCCATACTCCAAGACACCACTCATCTACATATTGAAGTAACACACAAATACATGTTGAAGTAACACATAAACTCCAAGACACCACTCATTTGCATGTTGAAGTAACACATGTACTCCAAGACACCACTCACCTACATGTTGAAGTAACACATGTACTCCAAGACACCACTCATCTACATATTGAAGTAACACACATACTCCAAGATACCACTCATGTACATGTTGAAG
>CM026399.1:51196408-51248789 GCA_014843695.1 Archivesica marissinica
TGTCTTGAATGATCATGACATGGGAACTGGTGACTTGAATGATCATGACATGGGAACTGGTGTCTTGAATGATCATGACATGGGAACTGGTGTCTTGAATGATCATGACATGGGAACTGGTGACTTGAATGATCATGACATGGGAACTGGTGTCTTGAATGATCATGACATGGGAACTGGTGACTGTGTCTTGAATGATCATGACATGGGAACTGTGACTTGTGTCTTGAATGATCATGACATGGGAACTGGTGACTTGTGTCTTGAATGATCATGACATGGGAACTGTGACTTGTGTCTTGAATGATCATGACATGGGAACTGGTGTCTTGAATGATCATGACATGGGACTGGTGTCTTGAATGATCGTGACATGGGAACTGGTGTCTTGAATGATCATGACATGGGAACTGGTCTTGAATGATCATGACATGGGAACTGGTGCTGTCTTGAATGATCATGACATGGGAACTGGTGACTTGTGTCTTGAATGATCATGACATGGGAACTGGTGACTTGTGTCTTGAATGATCATGACATGGGAACTGGTGACTGGTGTCTTGAATGATCATGACATGGGAACTGGTGACTGTGTCTTGAATGATCATGACATGGGAACTGGTGTCTTGAATGATCATGGGAACTGGTGTCTTGAATGATCATGACATGGGAACTGGTGTCTTGAATGATCATGACATGGGAACTGGTGTCTTGAATGATCATGACATGGGAACTGGTGTCTTGAATGATCATGACATGGGAACTGGTGTCTTGAATGATCATGACATGGGAACTGGTGTCTTGAATGATCATGACATGGGAACTGTGACTGGTGTCTTGAATGATCATGACATGGGAACTGGTGTCTTGAATGATCATGAGACTGGTGTCTTGAATGATCATGACATGGGAACTGGTGACTTGTGTCTTGAATGATCATGACATGGGAACTGGTGTCTTGAATGATCATGACATGGGAACTGGTGTCTTGAATGATCATGGCATGGGAACTGGTGTCTTGAATGATCATGACATGGCAACTGGTGACTGGTGACTTGAATGATCATGACATGGGAACTGTTGACTGGTGACTTGAATGATCATGACATGGGAACTGTTGACTGGTGACTTGAATGATCATGACATGGGAACTGGTGACTTGTGTCTTGTGTCTTGAATGATCATGACATGGGAACTGGTGACTGGTGTCTTGAATGATCATGGCATGGGAACTGGTGACTTGTGTCTTGAATGATCATGGCATGGGAACTGGTGACTTGAATGATCATGACATGGGAACTGGTGTCTTGAATGATCATGACATGGGAACTGGTGTCTTGAATGATCATGACATGGCAACTGGTGACTTGGGTCTTTACATAATTTACACTTTGCTAATAAACGTCTCCCTTCTCAATTTCTGTTTATTTTTAAGGTCTAGCTTAAACCATGAATTATACTCACATTTAGTTAGTGATTCAGGAAT
This sequence comes from Archivesica marissinica, assembly GCA_014843695.1. NCBI lineage: Eukaryota > Metazoa > Mollusca > Bivalvia > Venerida > Vesicomyidae > Archivesica > Archivesica marissinica. The sequence goes on from CM026399.1 coordinate 51,197,895, forward strand.
TATACTCACATTTAGTTAGTGATTCAGGAATTATACTCACATTTAGTTAGTGATTCAGGAATTATACTCACATTTAGTTAGTGATTCAGGAATTATACTCACATTTAGTTAGTGATTCAGGAATTATACTCACATTTAGTTAGTGATTCAGGAATTATACTCACATTTAGTTAGTGATTCAGGAATTATACTCACATTTAGTTAGTGATTCAGGAATTATACTCACATTTAGTTAGTGATTCAGGAATTATACTCACATTTAGTTAGTGATTCAGGAAATCTTGGAGGACGATTAGCATTGTCTCGAAGTGGCTTAGTTTTAGCAGCTTTAGACGGCTTAGCTCCAGGCTTGGTCACTACCGCAGCTTTAGACGGCTTAGCTGCAGGCTTGGTCACTACTGCAGTTGTGGTTGGCTTAGCTGCAGGCTTGGTCACTACGGCAGTTGTGGTTGGCTTAGCTGCAGGCTTGGTCACTACGACAGTTGTGGTTGGCTTAGCTGCAGGCGTGGTCACTACGACAGTTGTGGTTGGCTTAGCTGCAGGCGTGGTCACTACGACAGTTGTGGTTGGCTTAGCTGCAGGCGTGGTCACTAAGACAGTTGTGGTCGGCTTAGCTGCAGGCTTGGTCACTACGATAGTTGTGGTTGGCTTAGCTGCAGGCGTGGTCACTACGACAGTTGTGGTTGGCTTAGCTGCAGGCTTGGTCACTACGACAGTTGTGGTTGGCTTAGCTGCAGGCGTGGTCACTACGACAGTTGTGGTTGGCTTAGCTGCAGGCTTGGTCACTACGGCAGTTGTGGTTGGCTTAGCTGCAGGCTTGGACTGCTCTTCTTCTGAAACAAATATATGAGTAATACATAACTGTGGTATATTATACTGACATGCGATACCTCTCAGCCAATGATAGGCCTGGCATGCAATCTAGTTGGAGGTAAGATAATTCATGGAGTAATACATTATCTACAGAAATGACACTGGTAATTTCAAGAATGATTCCACTACAATTCTAATGTCATCGTTTTTTTTAATTATCCTTACGTACCGTACCCTATTACTGGTGAGATAGGCAATAACCTGTGTACAGTCATACCTGTGTTAGTGGTCACCTCTATTAAGCAGCCAACTTGTATTAAGCAGCCAGTTTCCAGATTCCCAACATATTGTTTCATGATACATTTGACCACTATTAAGCACCCACCTGTGCTAAGCAGCCACTTTCTGCAAGTCCCTTGGCTGGCTCTTTACGCCAGGTTTCACTGTATTTGTGTTTCAAAAAGAGGCTGTGCAAATAATGTTCACTCTCAATTTAGCATAATGATATTTATTTTATTGTATGCAATATCAGTTAGCAAGAAATAAATCATAACTGAATCAATAACAAAGTGAAAGCAACAACACTGTCCTCCATCTTTTTTAATTTACGCGGGGATACAAATTATTGGTTACAATATAAATTTCGCCTAAAAAGTTTATATCAGTAGCAATACATTACATATAAGGCAATCATGTGACGTCATGCGAGGGATGGGCACGTTACAAATGTCAAATTCAGCCAATGCTAAACAAAGACATTGAAATTCACCTAAATATTGACTACATGAACGAAACATACGAGAATAATGAAAATAGAATAAGTTTTGAATAAATGAAGGCAAATTTACCCGAAGAAATGAAATTTCAGCTTGTTTTTGCTGTTGTCAGTTACGGAACTCCAACGGAAATAGTAAGTAAATAGTAAACACAAACCGCGCATGTGCAGTTAGTTTAGATTTATTCTAATATCACCGATAATTACGGTAGTATTCACCGATATTAGGGTCACAGGGGATAAGTGTTATACAAACAGCTTTTGATTTATTCTGATATCACCGATAATTACGGTAGTATTAAGCGATATTAGGGTCACAGGGGATAAGTGTTATACAAACAGCTTTTGATTTATTCTGATATCACCGATAATTACGGTAGTATTCAGCGATATTAGGGTCACAGGGGATAAGTGTTATACAAACAGCTTTTGACTGGATATTGTGCCAACAAGTATTACAGTCTATAAATAAAGATTTATTTATAAATACTTGGGGAAACCGGACAGTGGATTGAGCAAACTAGCACATTTCTTTTGAGAATTCACAGACTAACTATATTAAATCTTGTAAAATGCAGTATGTACATGTTTTCAGCACTAACTAGGCCACTTACATTCTGTTGTTCTTAATCTATGTTATGGGGAGGGAGGGCCAATCACTAATGTTGTTAGAACTTGTGGCCCAACCCAATTTGCTAAATTTCTATTTGTACAACAATTGTGATTGTTATATACATGTATATAGAGCAATAAAATATTATCAAATCAAATATAAATAAAAATCATAGGGTGGTCTTTGTACTGTTGATAGGCTGGATTGTATATTCCTGTATAATGTATATAGGATCTGTTGATAGGCTGGATTGTATATTCCTGTATAATGTATATAGGATCTGTTGATAGGCTGGATTGTATATTCCTGTATAATGTATGTAGGATCTGTTGATAGGCTGGATTGTATATTCCTGTATAATGTATATAGGATCTGTTGATAGGCTGGATTGTATATTCCTGTATAATGTATATAGGATCTGTTGATAGGCTGGATTGTATATTCCTGTATAATGTATATAGGATCTGTTGATAGGCTGGATTGTATATTCCTGTATAATGTATATAGGATCTGTTGATAGGCTGGATTGTATATTCCTGTATAATGTATATAGGATCTGTTGATAGGCTGGATTGTATATTCCTGTATAATGTATATAGGATCTGTTGATAGGCTGGATTGTATATTCCTGTATAATGTATATAGGATCTGTTGATAGGCTGGATTGTATATTCCTGTATAATGTATATAGGATCTGTTGATAGGCTGGATTGTATATTCCTGTATAATGTATGTAGGATCTGTTGATAGGCTGGATTGTATATTCCTGTATAATGTATGTAGGATCTGTTGATAGGCTGGATTGTATATTCCTGTATAATGTATATAGGATCTGTTGATAGGCTGGATTGTATATTCTGTTGATAGGATCTGTTGATAGGCTGGGATATTCCTGTATAATGTATATAGGATCTGTTGATAGGCTGGATTGTATATTCCTGTATAATGTATATAGGATCTGTTGATAGGCTGGATTGTATATTCCTGTATAATGTATATAGGATCTGTTGATAGGCTGGATTGTATATTCCTGTATAATGTATATAGGATCTGTTGATAGGCTGGATTGTATATTCCTGTATAATGTATATAGGATCTGTTGATAGGCTGGATTGTATATTCCTGTATAATGTATATAGGATCTGTTGATAGGCTGGATTGTATATTCCTGTATAATGTATATAGGATCTGTTGATAGGCTGGATTGTATATTCCTGTATAATGTATATAGGATCTGTTGATAGGCTGGATTGTATATTCCTGTATAATGTATATAGGATCTGTTGATAGGCTGGATTGTATATTCCTGTATAATGTATATAGGATCTGTTGATAGGCTGGATTGTATATTCCTGTATAATGTATATAGGATCTGTTGATAGGCTGGATTGTATATTCCTGTATAATGTATGTAGGATCTGTTGATAGGCTGGATTGTATATTCCTGTATAATGTATATAGGATCTGTTGATAGGCTGGATTGTATATTCCTGTATACTATATATAGGATCTGTTGATAGGCTGGATTGTATATTCCTGTATACTATATATAGGATCTGTTGATAGGCTGGATTGTATATTCCTGTATACTATATATAGGATCTGTTGATAGGCTGGATTGTATATTCCTGTATAATGTATATAGGATCTGTTGATAGGCTGGATTGTATATTCCTGTATACTATATATAGGATCTGTTGATAGGCTGGATTGTATATTCCTGTATAATGTATATAGGATCTGTTGATAGGCTGGATTGTATATTCCTGTATAATGTATATAGGATCTGTTGATAGGCTGGATTGTATATTCCTGTATACTATATATAGGATCTGTTGATAGGCTGGATTGTATATTCCTGTATACTATATATAGGATCTGTTGATAGGCTGGATTGTATATTCCTGTATACTATATATAGGATCTGTTGATAGGCTGGATTGTATATTCCTGTATACTATATATAGGATCTGTTGATAGGCTGGATTGTATATTCCTGTATACTATATATAGGATCTGACACGAGTCGTGATTTCATACCATATTTTATGAAACGAGTTTTGGAATTTAGCAAAAACAATTTCATAAAATATTGCATGAAATCAACACGAGTGTAACATCTGTTTATTACATTACCATAGTAACATCACACATAAATTTGAAAATATATTATGTTTGCCAATACACTCTTGAGACTTATTACATCTCAAAGAAATCAGTATGGTGCATCCGTACGCAGTACGTCTTAGTAAATAGTCCCTGATAATCGAACAACTCCATGCAAATAATCAACACAATACTTTTAATATCTATATATACCGCTAGTGCATAATTAGCATTTTATTGATTTAAACAGTTGATTTTAAACCTACACGTTAGTGGAAACACATTTTATTGATAATGTTATTCACTGTTAAAACTCTCCCGTCGAAGATTTTTTTTTGTTGCTGACGGAACCCGTGTATGGAAATGTGACCTGCTATGGCCAATGTCTGTGGCAATTGTTTGCAAAGTATACATGCACGCAGCTTAAAGTTGTGTTTTATTTGAAGAACAATATAAAGACTCGGGATAGACGTTATATTTGGGACAGATTTGTACAAAATTGTTTCAGATAGGGCCATTTTACTGATCGATGCGAAATCTGACATCCCACAGAGTAGAATCCCTGTACTTAAATATATATACTAGTACCCCCAAACGTGCCGAATCCCTGTGGTTTGAATGTATTCGGAAGAATTTGTAGTAGTATATGCATATATACGTGAAAAAATGCATTGTATTTGCTTTTTGCGATGTAATGCAGCTTTAACCTGAATACAAGCAAAGTGGGAAGTATGTGAGATGGTACAATGGTCGCCAGATCGGACAGGTGGGTTTTCTCCAGGTACTCCGGTTTCCTCCCACATGAATGACCACATATACGCTTTCATCCGAGCCAACAAGAGTGATTAATATAAGTTGTTAAAACTTACCGTACTTCGCAATTGCTGAAACGCAAGCTGTGTGACACTACTAGATAATAGACAAGGAAAGACAACCTCATACATAGTTACAACTACATATTGTATAATAAATACAACTACTGGTATCTAAAGGTTTTGTGGAGAACTTGCCACACAGGAAACTGAGAGATCGGGTGAGTACGTAGACACAAATGCAGTATTACTGGGAAGTTATGATATATGTTATAAAACACCTTTAATTGGTTCATCTGTAGTTGTAGCTGTCTGTGTTGAAGGAACAGCTGTATCAGTAGTAGCTGTCTGTGTTGAAGGAACAGCTGTATCAGTAGTAGCTGTCTGTGTTGAAGGAACAGCTGTATCAGTAGTAGCTGTCTGTGTTGAAGGAACAGCTGTATCAGTATCTACACTTTCCTGGGCAACTGTGTCAGCTGGTTCAGTTGTAGCTGTAACGACAGTTACATCAGACTCGTCTTTGACAACCATGGTTGGAGATTCTTCTTTCACAGCAGTTTCAGTTGAATCTGAGAGATGCAACAAGCAAGATTATACATATCAAGATACTGAACAGTTCTCCAAAATGAAGGACAATACATACCATTATACCAGACACTGAACAGTTCTCCAACATGAAGGACAATACATACCATTATACAAGACACTGAACAGTTCTCCAACATGAAGGACAATACACACCATTATACAAGACACTGAACAGTTCTCCAACATGAAAGGACAATACATACCATTATACAAGACACTTAACAGTTCTCCAACATGAAGGACAATACACACCATTATACAAGACACTTAACAGTTCTCCAGCATGAAGGACAATACATACCATTATACAAGACACTTAACAGTTCTCCAACATGAAGGACAATACATACCATTATACAAGACACTTAACAGTTCTCCAACATGAAGGACAATACACACCATTATACAAGACACTTAACAGTTCTCCAGCATGAAGGACAATACATACCATTATACAAGACACTTAACAGTTCTCCAACATGAAGGACAATACATACCATTATACAAGACTCTGAACAGTTCTCCAACATGAAGGACAATACACACCATTATACAAGACACTGAACAGTTCTCCAACATGAAGGACAATACATACCATTATACCAGACACTGAACAGTTCTCCAGCATGAAGGACAATACATACCATTATACCAGACACTTAACAGTTCTCCAACATGAAGGACAATACATATCATTATACCAGACACTTAACAGTTCTCCAACATGAAGGACAATACATACCATTATACCAGACACTTAACAGTTCTCCAACATGAAGGACAATACATACCATTATACAAGACACTTAACAGTTCTCCAACATGAAGGACAATACACACCATTATACAAGACACGTAACAGTTCTCCAACATGAAGGACAATACACACCATTATACAAGACACTTAACAGTTCTCCAACATGAAGGACAATACATACCATTATACAAGACACGTAACAGTTCTCCAACATGAAGGACAATACACACCATTATACAAGACACTTAACAGTTCTCCAACATGAAGGACAATACATACCATTAGACAATACATACCATTATACAAGACACTTAACAGTTCTCCAACATGAAGGACAATACACACCATTATACAAGACACTTAACAGTTCTCCAACATGAAGGACAATACATACCATTAGACAATACATACCATTGTACAAGACACTTAACAGTTCTCCAACATGAAGGACAATACATACCATTATACAAGACACTTAACAGTTCTCCAACATGAAGGACAATACATACCATTAGACAATACATACCATTGTACAAGACACTTAACAGTTCTCCAACATGAAGGACAATACATACCATTATACAAAACACTGAACAGTTCTCCAACATGAAGGACAATACATACCATTAGACAATACATACCATTGTACAAGACACTTAACAGTTCTCCAACATGAAGGACAATACATACCATCCAGTATTCAGTGTTTTGACATAGATGCAATAGATGTGTTAATAAAGAAATGCAGACAACTGCTCAGTTGATTGCTGGTGAGTAGATGCCCATACCCTAGTTAATTCAACACTCAGCCTAGTCTTACGCCGTAGTACCTCCATTGTACGATGTGTTTTTATCATTTTTAAAACAAAGCTTTTATTGTAAAGTTTGTTGATATTAAAATTTTGAACAGTAAAGTGCGGGTCATTCATTAACATCGAAAATCGTCTTGTACAACAGTCAGGTGTACTACGACGTAAGACGAGGGTCAAGTTGACCAGGGTATGGGTTGACCACGTACATGTATGTATATCAGAGCTGCATGGACTTATCTATGCAATCAGCTGCCTATGGCATCAACTCATCAAGTTAGTAAGTGTGCACTGTGTTTTACGTTTATTTATCGTCGCTACTGGTTGCCCATATGAGCGATACCGCCTGAAGAGATTAGTAATTTTAGATTTTTGGAGCATAGTGCAATGATACAGAGAGAGACCCATTCCAGAATCGCCTCTGGTTCATTTACGTGCACGGTGTACAGCACCTACACGAGACCTCGGTTTAAAATCCCATATTAGGGTCAGACGGTGGATCAAACCTGCGATCCTTGGAATCCCAGTACATCGTGTTAACCACTGGACTACGTAACAGTCTGAAAAAGTGTGCACTGTGTAGAAAAATCAATGGTCTAGAAACAAGACACGGAAATTCCATATCTATTTTTAGACATGCACATGTTGTAATTTTATGAAGCTCTGTAGTGGTTACTTCCCTTATATAAATCATGGTTTGGAGTTTATTGAGACTTGACAATTTAGTGCCTCTGGCAAAACATCTTTCTCGGATTAATGTATGGCTTTGGGATTATTGAACTATAGCCCCAATCAACATGGATCAGTCAAGCAGGTCGCCTATCGATCTTAAACCGGAAACAGGTGTGCACACCATATCGTGAGATTATATTTACCAATTTAGTTTGTTAGAAAAATGTATTTCACCTATTTCTTGGCTTTTTTCTGGAACTATTTTTATGACTTTTTGGTTGCTACAACCGGTCAGTCAGTTTAAAATTTGGTCCTGGATCGGTAGACCAGCGTTTTTAGAAGCTCTGCAGTATGACCATTATACTATTAAGACCATTGTAAGCAGATGGTATCGACTGTAATAGAATAGATAATGGCGTAAAACAATAAAAGTGGCAAAATCAAATTTTAGTTGGGGGAGGGGCAAAAGAAAGTGGAGAGTGGATACCCTCAGGGTGAGAGGCACATTCATGAGTCAATACTATATGAGTGACTAACCTGGAGGCTTATCGTCTTTCACCTCGAGATCTATAATCATCTCATTCTCGATACCACCATTTCCATCCACCTCTTGCTCTCCAGTCACCTTTACTGCTACGTCACCTGCAGACTCTGCTGACACTGTCTGTTCACTCACTGAAGTCGTTTTGACAGTTGCTGACCGACCTCGTCTAGAAGTAGGCATTCTTAACTATAAAATATCAACAAATAATATGAAGGCACTGGATCGCTCACACGAGCTGAAATGACTATAAAAAACATATATTGCTTAATAGAAGTAACCGTTACACAAGCCTGAGTGTATACCGGTATTGCAAAATATCAATGCTCTGGGCATTGTGGTTTCTGGGAAGATTTCAAAGAGTTGTGCTATATATGACAGCACATTGATGATTTTACAAGCGCACATGTGACTGTTCCTTGAATATTTCATAATTATACTTTTTTATGGAAATCAAGTGTACAATTACATAATACAGTCAAACCTGTATTAAGCAGCCAACCTGTATTAAGCAGCCAACCTGTATTACCAATAGGTCATAATTTGACAAAGTAGTAGCAAATCTCTATGAAGGAAAGGGTTAAATGGATGTTGTTTGTATGGAGATATAATAGTATATTAACCTAAATCTCTATGAAGGAAAGGGTTAAATGGCTGTCGGTTGTATGGAGATATAATAGTATATTAACCTAAATCTCTATGAAGGAAAGGGTTAAATGGATGTTGTTTGTATGGAGATATAATAGTATATTAACCTAAATCTCTATGAAGGAAAGGGTTAAATGGATGTTGTTTGTATGGAGATATAATAGTATATTAACCTAAATCTCTATGAAGGAAAGGGTTAAATGGATGTTGTTTGTATGGAGGTATAATAGTATATTAACCTAAATCTCTATGAAGGAAAGGGTTAAATGGATGTTGTTTGTATGGAGATATAATAGTATATTAACCTAAATCTCTATGAAGGAAAGGGTTAAATCATCAACTTAAATGGCTGTCGTTTGTATGGAGATATAATAGTATATTAACCTAAATCTCTATGAAGGAAAGGGTTAAATGGATGTTGTTTGTATGGAGATATAATAGTATATTAACCTAAATCTCTATGAAGGAAAGGGTTAAATGGCTGTTGTTTGTATGGAGATATAATAGTATATTAACCTAAATCTCTATGAAGGAAAGGGTTAAATGGCTGTTGTTTGTATAGAGATATACGGTAATAGTATATTAACCTAAATCTCTATGAAGGAAAGGGTTAAATGGCTGTCGTTTGTATGGAGATATAATAGTATATTAACCTAAATCTCTATGAAGGAAAGGGTTCGCAGGTTCGATCCCCCGTCTGACCCTAATAAAATTAACAGTCTTTCAGATGGGACGTTAAACCGAGGTCTCGTGTCGGTGCTTTACACCGTGCACGTAAAAGAACCAGAGGAGACTCTGGAATGGGTCTCTGTCTGTATCATTGCACTATCCTCCAACATCTAAACTGACTAATCTCTTCAGGAGGCGTCGCTCATATGGGTAACCGGTAGCGACGATAAATAAACGTAAAACACACACACAAAAGGAAAGGGTTAAATGACTGTCATTTGTATGGAGATATAATAGTATATTAACCTAAATCTCTATGAAGGAAAGGGTTAAATGACTGTCATTTGTATGGAGATATAATAGTATATTAACCTAAATCTCTATGAAGGAAAGGGTTAAACATCATACTGCACAATCTTTTTCAAGGATTTCATAATTCTGGTTTAATTTTTATAATAAAGAAATATACAACATCATAAGCATTGCTGTATTACACAAGCAGTACCAAGTATCACATTGAAAATCATGTTTTACATACTGTATATGTCTTAATTTGGCGCTTTTCTTTTCCCCTGCCTATATTAAACCAATGCTCAGCTCGGCAAGAGAACACCAATAAATCGTACTACTATGGGATAGAAATCTTATCGGTGACATCACACGCTTCTGAGTTTTAAATCAATTTGCATTGTAAATTAATTGGAAAAGTAATAAGTAATAACCCTTATAATGCAAACAAACACTTTTATTTTCACACGTTTATGAATAGTGCAAACCATTGAGTACCATTGTATGTGTAGTGGCTAGTCAATGCTGTCAGTAAGTTATCAAACAAACGTGAGATTCTTATCGATTCCTGTGTGAAAGCCGGACTTACTGTAGTGTTATATCGGCTGATAATATTACTAGTAAAGGTTATGTTATATTTCAGGTTATACGCCTGCATCAGCAACATTTTGGGCAATATCGCCAGCGGGCAGTTTACCTAACAACACCTTTCCTGGGCAGGCTCCAGCGGTTAACCAGTACTTGGGTGCACAAACCTCCGTAAGAAACTGCCAACTTTTTCATATAAATGAGACACGGCCTGAGTGGGACTCGAACCTGTGACCATCAGTGATGATAGGTTACAGTGGTATACAAGTCAGCGACCTTAACCACTCGACCACGGAGGCGGACTCCAAACTGAAAGACTCGGGACGTTGTCCTAGGGTACAAACTGTCCAGACTTGGGTACGACTCATCTCAGACATTGGGTACGAAATATCCATACTGAGTATGAATCGTCTCATCAGACATTGGGTACTAATCTTCTCAGACATTTAGTATGAAACATCAAAACTGGGTACAAAATGTCCAGGGTACAAATTGACTATAATTCCTGGGAGCGAGGTGCCGGTCAATTAGTACCTGGACGTTTCATACCCACCTCAGATGTCTGAAACGATTCGTACACAATGTCTGAGACGATTTGTACCGATGTTTTGAGACGATGTGTACCCAATGTCTGAGACGATTCGCACCCAATGACAGACGATTCGTACACGATGTCTGAGACGATTTGTACCTGATGTCTGAGACGAATTGTACCCGATGTCTGAGACAATTTGTACCCGATGTCAGACGATTCATACCACAGTCTGGACAGTTAATACCACAGTCTGGACAGTTTGTAACCTAGGATTAAGGATTTTGTACAATTCAGTGAAAAAACATGTAATGCCCTAAAATAATGATTAGCACTACAATATCTGTAACATTATACATATATTCATTTAGTTTATTTCACAATGTAAATGTAGACGTGAATTTTATGAAAATCGGACAAGGCAAAGTATATTTTGTTGTCAATTGAAGGCCTCAAAAATCATCATTTTTGCATGTAATGGGTTAGCATCTGCTTTTTTAACAATTTTGAGACAGTGATATTTCAATGATCATATTATGTTTAATAGAAACTATAATAATATTTTTGTACAGATAGCTTCTATCTTTCGTTTGATACATATTTTATGTATATATCTTCAAAAATGAAAAATTACCAGCTATAATGTGAAAACATACCCTATGTAATGGTGTGCTTTTGAGACTAACACTGCTCTTCATAATACAGCCATCAAAGTTAGAAAAGTATGTTATATATAGTTGGTTAATGTTTAACATGCATGTGTTGTGACGTATATTATGATGAAAATCAAAAAATTGTGTTGTTTTACTATGATTTTCAGATATTTGATATTATGACTAACATTTTTTTGTGTAACGAAAAATGTGTAACGTCCATCCCCTATGCATATTCTCCAAACAGGGTGTCCTAGGTAGCTAAAAATATGTTTATTACAATGCCTTAGATGTCTTTGCAATACAAAATGTAAATAAGTATGAAGCCAGTTAGCTGTACTTAAATAATTAACAAAAATATGAAAGTTATGTGTAGCATCCGTCCCTGTAACGTCCGTCTCCATATATGGCACTCCACAATTTTGAATGATATTCTAACTTAAGCATTTCCTTGTCATATTTCATGGCCTAAATACCAAATACATTCATAAATTACCAACTTACTGAAAAATACTCATCAAATTTGGGAGTTTTCGCATTTTTTCTGCAGTTGAAAGGCCTGTGACAAAAATATGTTCTATTTTGGTGCTTCTAATGATCATTTTTTATGAATCTACTGTTGTCATGGCATTCACTTGGGTATTCAGTGGTAGCTAAACCATTACTGTTCACTATTTGTGCAGGATTCACATATAATGTACATAAACTTTTGTTATGTTGCCACTTCGATTAATAGGGGACGGACGTTACAGATAAGGGACGGATGTTACACTAATTTACAAGTCCAATTACAATAGGCCAGATCATGCACTTATCATGCTACTTTCTGCAAGTAATATTAGGAAATCAGCAGGTCAATATAATTTGGGTGATTTAAAACCATACATTAGTTTAATTGTGGCACTGCACATGAAGTTGATAGGTGTAGTAAGTAAATGTGTGGCAATTCCAAAACACTGTACATTGGAAACTTGTGACACTATACCTTTCATGCTGGGCCCAACAAGAGAGATGTGTTACTTCTCCCGAACGAACAGGGTGAGAAAATTCCAACACAGAAACCAGGGCCTGCTCTGGCTCTTAATTTTTTGTAGCCAATTTTGTGTAGCCAAATCTGCGTTTCCTTTAGCCAATTGAATTGGCCCAATTCCGACGCGCGCCATTTCCCCCAAACAGTATTTAGTTTCAAACACATAAATGATAATGGAACTAACGCAGCATGAAGCATACACCAAATTCAAGCAACAATACCCCGATATTAAAATAGGCCAGCGTAAATTTGACATGCTCAAGCCCACACAAGTACGACAAAGTAAATGTTCCAATAGAGTTGTGTGCTGTTGCACTTATTGCGAAAATGTCCGTCTTAAAGTGCAAGCAGTTTACCAGTTTACTGGTAAATCATTCAGATCCAGCTCGGACATAGTTGACAGCACAATGTGCCAGAAAAATGAATCCTTCCACGACAGCAAATGCTTGAAGAGAGATTGCAGCAACTGTGGAATTAAGCTACTCTCCAGACAGTACAGTGTGGAGTTATGTGAAAAGGGCGACACTGTAATCAGATGGAAGGAGTGGAAGAAATGTACAGTCCCACTGGATGACAAGAGACAAGTGTCGCGTTTGCTTTGTGTTGATAGAGAAGCCACGTTTAAGCGTTTCTTTCATGTGTTATGCCCTACACTTGAGCCGCATGCAGAACACCAATTTCGTTCTATGTGGCAAGCTAGACAATTCTGCGAAAATATCGACAATGTCAATGATGGTGGATTGGTTATAGTCATGGATTTTTCTGAAAACTACACGTGTCGGTATGGACGGGAAATTCTGTCTTAACATTGGAACCAAAAACAGAGGACACTTCATCCTATGATGCTGTATTATAAAGGACAGGAAGTACAGAAAGAAGGTTTTGTGTGCATAACAGATGATTTAAAGCATGACACACATGCAGTTTCTCGATTTGAGTCTGAAGCTATAGAGCATGTCCGAAATAAAGGTGTAAATATAAATTGTGTACACGAGTGGACTGATGGCTGTGCCTCCCAATACAAAGGGCGCCATAGTTTTGCAGCCAAGGCGAAGAACTTCATAATGCCAACCAACATCACCAGAAATTATTTTGAAACAAGTCATGGAAAGGGCCCTTGTGATGGCCTTGGTGTCATCGTCAAACACAAAGTGTCGCATGCCATTATACAGAACCCATCACTGTCCATAACAAATGCCAATGAGCTCCATCTGTTCAGCGAAGAAAATTTAAGTAAAGTTGGCCAGTCCACATTCAAATCTAGGACAACGCAATACAGTTCAAATAAGCGTACCTTCAAGTATATTGAAAAAATAGATCGCTCTTCTGCAACAACAGCCAAAACGGTAAAAGGTAGTTGTAAACTACACAGTGTTGCCGGTACAGGGGTTGGCTACCAATTAAGGATCAGAGACCTTAGCTGTTATTGTACTGGGTGTAGAGGTGATAGTAAATGTGTCAATAATGAACATGTGGGTCAATGGGCGGTACAGGCTCTAAAAACTGATGACGGAGATAAGACTGTATCAGCTAATGACAGAAATACAGAAGACGATGGAGACAATGATATTCTACAGAGCCGGTTGAAAGAACCACTGATAACCATGGCATACATGTAGCAACGAACAGAACTGAACACCAACCAAATGAACTTGTCGCTGTTAAATTTCAGATCAAAAAGTCGAAATTATCTTTCTTTGCGAAAATACTTGAAATTGAAAAGGATGAAGTACGAGTGGAATACTTGGAAAAAAATGGGAAGTATTACCAGTTTCGGTCAGTGCCAGATGTGTCATGGCAGCATAAGAATGACATAGTGTGTAAATTGGCAGCTCCGGATAATATAGTAACTGGGTCACGTGTGAAGTGCTTATTCAAATTAACGGATGAACAGAGAGAATCCCTAAATGGATTCCAACTGAAGTGAATGTCACTGCAGTCATTGTATAACATAATTTTGTGAAAATGTACTCTGAATCATGCATGTATAGCTGAAATATGAGATAGTTTTACCCTAAACTGGCAAGAGTGCCATATTTTCTTCATAAAACCTAAACATTATTAAGTTGCAAGTCATGATTGTAACAGAATATTGCTGATACATGATTTATGTAACATCCGTCCCCTTATTTGTAACGTCCGTCCCTTTTGTCAAAGTATTTGAATATGATATGTTATTTATATTCTGAACACTAATATCTAGCTAGCAGAGTGTTTTATTAATGCTGATACGGGGTACTTACTTTTGACTCGTTAATACTGAGTGTTTCATGTCATATTCAAGTATTAGCAACAATGAATCTGTATCACTTTGAGTTGGAAAAAGTTACTTTCTCTAACAGAGACATAATACTTTTGAAACAGTTACGGATGTTCATTGGATTAGTTTTAAAAATTGATAGATATAACATGTACATAATGTTGGAAGACAAAACTGTACAATTTGCATGTTGGTTGAAAGAATATGAAGCTTGGTCATGTATGTAATGTCCGTCCCCTAATTTAACGTCCATCCCTTTGGTCGGAGTATTTAAATATCAGATTTCATTTCTCTTTAGACCACTAAGTTCAGCTATACATAATTGTATTATACTCATGTATAATATACTTATTTATGACCAGCAAATCAGAGGTATACCAAGCAGATCTCAAATGTTAGCATAAATGATCTAATTGCCATTTGTGCAGGAAAAAATGTCTTTCTCTACCATTCATGTAATAATTCGGAAAACGTTAGTTACTTGGATTTTTTTTGCTTGGCAACTAATATGTGCAACATGTACATCATTTTAAGAGACAAATAACATTCATTTGTATTGTTAGTGTGAAGATTGAGAAGTTTGATCTATTACATGTAACGTCCGTCCCCTTTGTCGACAGCAGTGACATACATGTATATTTTCGCAAAAATATGTCAAAAGTTATCCTTGCATGTATTAATTCAGTAGAGAGGAATGTTCAACAATAAAAAAATGTACAAAGTGTAATGGAATATTGAACTTTATTTTTTACTTCTGATGCTAACCCATTGGACCATTTTACTGTGCAACAGGCCATATGGGAACTGCCTGCATTGAGTTGTGCAGTTACATCTCTGGGTGCCCATCCAGTAGTAGGATGGCACCCACAAATCAGTATATAGCAAACGTTGTACTGGTATGATGAAGAGAAACTAAAAATGTAAAGCTTAATTTTGTTTGTTTGTTCAACATCGCACCAACGTCTTTGGTCATATGGTGACTACAGCTATTATTGGTGGAGACCCCTGATGTTCCCTACTAGCAGACGTTCAGGCATGCACTGACACAAGGTCACAGAGGCCCCCATAAGCTTAAGAATTTAGATCATAAAACTGCCCGATTTAACTTTATTTGCAAAAATTTCATTGTATCAAATTTCAAACTTAGTTTACTTACCAGCAACTTCAACATTTCCTTTGTATCGGGGTCAACTTCAATGATATCATTTGCTTCAAGCACAGAGATCTGAAATAGAACAATGCAGTCATTATAATTATTGGTATGTTATTGTGGGTGGGGGGGGGGGGGTGGATTTATCTTTCAGGGGAGATGCAATTTCACAAATAATAAATTAATGAGGGTATTTCCTAATAAAAGTCATAATTCTGACTGAAGGTGTTGTCCCTATACAACCAATCTGAACATTGCATTACATTCAGTGCGGTCCTTGCGTTGTGGGAATTCTAAACAAAACAATCTTCTTTAGCTTGATCGGCATTACGTTAGTGTTATTAACAGAGCTCCAGATAAGGCGAGTGAATGCATAATATGCATTGAAAATAAAATTACCGCGAAAAAACGCATACCAAATCATCGTCGTGCATTGGGAACATTATTCTGTCAGTAAAATAGATTAAAATTTAATCAAATGGACAGGTAACACGTTGATTACTGGCCGCCATTTTTGTTTGCATAAGCTGCAATAGTAAGCCGGGAAACCAACTCCAATGCCCGGTAGAATTGGAAAATATGTCATATGCTAACAGACCGTAGGATAAAGTTCCTTTGGCAAGACAATATATCGTCATTTTTTAAGCAAATTGATCTGACAGTTACCGCCGAGTCCCGTTATTTACGATGGCGGGCGCCGATTTGCGCGATATGTTGCCAAGTCGATTATTGACGACGTATTGGCTAGTGTGGTGCGTGATTCAATCGGAAGTGCATTACAAGTTTGTGTGTACATCAGAAGTTTTATAAACATAAGAATATTGATACAGTGTAAGTGACTATGACCTACGTTGGTATGAATCTGAATATAGATAGAGGTTATTCACCAGATGCATTGCTAACGGACGTTATAAATTTCAAAAGTTAAAATAAATTAAGCATTGAACAGTGTCATACAAGGGTAAAAACTGATTAAGCATTCAAATTCAAAACGGGAGGTGAAAACAATTTCGGAAAAATATTTATCTGGAGCTCTGGTTATTATTACATTTATTATACAATTAGCCGATGCGCTGCCATTGTGACATAATTCATCCCCTTTATCGTAGGGTTCTATTGAAACCATATATTACCCACCATAAATCAATTCTTTTCTCATCCAGAAATGTGATGAAAGTAATAGTCAAACCTGTGTAAAGCAGCCAATCAAGGGAATCGCAGAAAGTGGCTGCTTAATAAAGGTTTGACCGTTTTGATGAAGGAAGAACAGGGGTGCACCTCTCAAGCAATATTTCAGACACATGTGGGCAACCAGGTAGAACTGTTGACTTTCCACAAGCAAATTGGATAGCCTCCTCACATGAAGAATTTGACACTCAATGGGATTCAAACCTACAGGTATGATAGGCAACAACCGTAACCACTCACTCTTATCTCTCCAATATCAGGAACATAGTGAGCAATACAATACCTCTGGAACAAAGTTATCTCTTCGTTCTCTCTCCTCTTCCTGCAACTTGATGGAGATGCCACGTACTGGACCCCGCTGGATACGCTTCATCAAATGAGTAAGAAACCTACAAATATAGTCCATGAGGTTTCATTACTTATAAACAGTGCATGTCAAGCGCTATAACATACATTTGTACATATCAAATTGCAGCTTCATGTACTCTGTAAATACCTTTTACCAAATGCAAATGCCTAACTGGACTGAAATAATGAGGCCTACATGACCAAAGTACATACGAGGAAACTTTACAATAGCAAACCTGACCAAAGTAAGTGAGTTAAACTTCACACTAGTACCGGAGCAAACCTGACCAAAGTAAGTGAGTAAACTTCACTCTAGTAACGGAGCAAACATGACAAAAGTAAGCAGGCCTCGACACTAACGGTGGTCCGTTAGCCTGAGGCTACATAATTTCACCAAGGACCACCAAGACTCCCTAGCTGGGTATCCCGCCGGGCTACCTCAAATTGTCAAGATGAAGTTTACAAAATCGCGTAAATTAAAGATTTACAAACTGCATAGATGTTCTATAACACCAGAAACCAATTTATAACAATCAGTGCTCAAATACAGGTAACTTAGGATAATTGCCAATTTAGCTAGTCGAAAATTTACTAATAATATAATCAATTCACTGGAAATTGGAAAGTTCCAAAGCTATTTATGGAAAATTACTCGGGTCAAGGTATAACATTCTGTGGTCATGTCTAAATTACTCTTAATTGCTTTACCAATTATTTCAGTGCTACATGTATGCCGAGTATATAAAATTGATAGCCAGTCGTAGAATCATGCAAGCTTGTTTACCGGAAGTAATGACAGCATTGTAAATAATGTTTATTGTTCTGCAAATATTGTCGGGATTTAATGAGTCATGTAAGAAATTCAATACTAAAATTTCAACAAATATATAATATACTTCCTTTAAAATGCATTCATACATGTTGTAATTTTATAATTCTAAAAATGAAAGATGTAATAAATAATGTATTACTGCAAATGTTGCATTGATGTACGCCAGTTCTGTTTAGGATCAACACTACACAAACCCAACGCTACATACAATACTTCTTATATCGTGCAAACCTCGACTAAATACAAATAGTACGGTTTCACTATTTGCAGTATCTGCAGTCGGTGAAGTCTCCTCACTTCTCCCTAAATGTTCTCACTGCTCCCTAAATTATCTGGAGGGAGGAGAAGTGACTTCTCCAAAAAAATTGGAATGACGTCGCCAGTAAAAAATTGCTGATTTCTTTAAAAAATATTATTTATATGGGGACATGAATAATTGATTGGAATAGTGTTCAAAATTAGTGAAAAAAGTTTCCATCAGTTATTTACCTGTCTTTTATTTTAACAAATAACCAATTCAACAATCGAGTGGCATTGGAATTCAATACCGACATCAAAGTTTTTGAGGTATGAAAACAAGGACTACCTAGATTTGGCAAGGACCACCTTATTTTCAAATCTGGTAGTCCTGCTGGCTACCTCTTAAAAAAGTTAGTGTCGAGGCCTGGTAAATGAGTATACTTCACACTAGTAACGGAGCAAACATGACCAAAGTAAATGAGCAAACTTCACACTAGTAACAGAGCAAACATGACCAAAGTAAATGAGCAAACTTTACACTAGTAACGGAGCAAACATGACCAAAGTAAATGAGCAAACTTTACACTAGTAATGGAGCAAATGTGACCAAAGTAAATAAGTAAACTTTACACTAGTAACGGAGCAAACTTTACACCAATAACGGAGCAAACATGACCAAAGTAAGTGAGCAAACTTTACACCAATAACGGAGCAAACATGACCAAAGTAAATGAGTAAACTTTACACTAGTAACGGAGCAAACATGACCAAAGTAAGTGAGTAAACTTTACACTAGTAACGGAGCAAACATGACCAAAGTAAGTGAGCAAACTTTACACTAGTAACGGAGCAAACTTTACACTAGTAACGGAGCAAACATGACGAAAGTAAGTGAGTAAACTTTACACTAGTAACGGAGCAAAGTAAGTGAGTGAGTAAACTTTACACCAATAACGGAGCAAACATGACCAAAGTAAATGAGCAAACTTTACACCAGTAACGGAGCAAACATGACCAAAGTAAGTGAGTAAACTTTACACTAGTAACGGAGCAAACATGACCAAAGTAAATGAGCAAACTTTACACCAATAACGTAGCAAACATGACATAAGTAAATGAGCAAACTTTACACTAGTAACTGAGCAAACATGACCAAAGTAAATGAGTAAACTTTACACTAGTAACGGAGCAAACATGACCAAAGTAAGTGAGTAAACTTTACACTAGTAACGGAGCAAAGTAAGTGAGTAAACTTTACACCAATAACGGAGCAAACGTGACCAAAGTAAGTGAGTAAACTTTACACTAGTAACGGAGCAAACATGACCAAAGTAAGTGAGTAAACTTTACACTAGTAACGGAGCAAACATGACCAAAGTAAATGAGCAAACTTTACACCAATAACGGAGCAAACATGACCAAAGTAAATGAGCAAACTTTACACCAATAACGGAGCAAACATGACCAAAGTAAGTGAGTAAACTTTACACTAGTAACGGAGCAAACATGACCAAAGTAAGTGAGTAAACTTTACACTAGTAACGGAGCAAACTTTACACCAATAACGGAGCAAACATGACATAAGTAAATGAGCAAACTTTACACTAGTAACGGAGCAAACTTTACACTAGTAACGGAGCAAACATGACCAAAGTAAGTGAGTAAACTTTACACCAATAACGGAGCAAAGTAAGTGAGTAAACTTTACACCAATAACGGAGCAAACATGACCAAAGTAAATGAGCAAACTTTACACTAGTAACGGAGCAAACATGACAAAAGTGAGTAAACTTTACACCAATAACGGAGCAAACGTGACCAAAGTAAGTGAGTAAACTTTACACCAATAATGGAGCAAACATGACCAAAGTAAATGAGCAAACTTTACACCAATAACGGAGCAAACATGACCAAAGTAAGTGAGTAAACTTTACACTAGTAACGGAGCAAACATGACCAAAGTAAATGAGCAAACTTTACACCAATAACGGAGCAAACATGACATAAGTAAATGAGCAAACTTTACACTAGTAACGGAGCAAACATGACCAAAGTAAGTGAGTAAACTTTACACCAATAACGGAGCAAAGTAAGTGAGTAAACTTTACACCAATAACGGAGCAAACATGACCAAAGTAAATGAGCAAACTTTACACTAGTAACGGAGCAAACATGACAAAAGTGAGTAAACTTTACACCAATAACGGAGCAAACGTGACCAAAGTAAGTGAGTAAACTTTACACCAATAATGGAGCAAACATGACCAAAGTAAATGAGCAAACTTTACACCAATAACGGAGCAAACATGACCAAAGTAAGTGAGTAAACTTTACACTAGTAACGGAGCAAACATGACCAAAGTAAGTGAGTAAACTTTACACTAGTAATGGAGCAAACATGACCAAAGTAAATTAGCAAACTTTACACCAATAACGGAACAAACATGACCAAAGTAAGTGAGTAAACTTCACACTAGTAACAGAGCAAACATGACCAAAGGCCTGCTGCACAGTGCCCTGAGTTAGCATCAGTCAAAAATTGGCTATTATTGTAGAGTTAGATGTCCTGTATCAGTGTTCTCCGGAAGCCCCGGCGGCCGGCGATTTCGCCGACTGAGCGCCGGTTACTTTCCGGTATAATAAATATATTATTTCGAAACAAAACAGCGAATATTTAGGACGAAATCGTCAAATAAATCGATCCGGAAGTGATTCTGTGGGCGCATCCATTTTATCGGATGTTTTTGTTACAATGCGCATAAGAGACGCGCATCTAGTACAAATGCAAATGATCAGTGCTATCTACCAATCATATCGCTGGGAAAATCTGGATTTTCCGAGAGTTTCTAAATTTAGGCGACTTTTTTTTTGGAAAAGAAAACTTTCCAATAATCAAAGAGTTATGTCAGATTTTTGTCACACAGGTAATGATCAGTGATGGTACAGGTAGTAGGGCAGTGCACATTTATCATGTGTTTATGGGTCCGTGTGTTTATTAGAGTGGTGGAACCTATGCTCGGCGTATATCCCACATATAATAATGACCAGTATAAAATGTTAATTGCACTTGCCGTGTATATTATTATTTTCTTAAGTCGTGAAAACAACTTTCAAAACACTTGTTGAATTTTTTAGCTTCATCACGTGACCTTGCTGCTCAATATCGCTATCGCAACGGTGTCGGTCGACACCGGTTTATATGCCTGAATACATGCACTGTGTACTTTTTTTTTTTTTATCCACCATAACTTATTGAATATCTTATTTTGATATAGTACATCATTGAGTAAAAACATTTATTGGTCTTAATCAGAAATGGTATAGAAACTATTTTTCGTGTTAGGTGTAGATTTTTTAAATTCGGATAGCTACCCGAATTGCTCATACACCGTAACAGTTTCGGTGGAAACATTCATGTCAGAGACTGCCTTTAGAAGAAGATAGGGTCGAGTGTGTTGCATACATACGGTAACTGGTATATAGTTGTACAAGTGGAAAGAACGGGTCAACAATAGTAAAACAAAGTACATGTACATGCTTGAAACTCCATGACACCAAGATCTAACATTTGTTATATAGTCTCAATCTGTGTTTAACAATATTTTTTTTCTGTGATGTGTCTGTATTTGTATAGTAGATGTGTCTGTGTCTGTATTTTTATAGTAGATGTGTCTGTATTTGTATAGTAGATGTGTCTGTATTTGTATAGTAGATGTGTCTGTATTTGTATAGTAGATGTGTCTGTATTTGTGCAGTGGATGTGTCTGTATTTGTATAGTAGATGTGTCTGTATTTGTGCAGTGGATGTAGTACTGTATTTGTGCAGTGGATGTAGTACTGTATTTGTGCAGTGGATGTAGTACTGTATTTGTGCAGTGGATGTAGTACTGTATTTGTGCAGTGGATGTGTCTGTATTTGTGCAGTGGATGTAGTACTGTATTTGTGTAAAAATGATCAAAAATTTGGTGTAAATATTGCCTTAAAAATGCACCAGGTTGCACGAAATGAGACCAATTTTGGAAAAAATTTTGGGGGAGGTCCCGGGCTCGGTAGCGAGTGAATGCCGGTTACTTATAAATTAAAACCGGCTACTTCATATTCTACGGAGAGCACTGCTGTATATGGTATGACACGTAAAAAGATAACTGTTTCGGATATTTTTTCAAATTTTGACATTTTGTGTGTCAAGTAAGGCTGTGTGACGGACATTACACAAGCAAGTAAAAAGTGCTATACTGAACAAATTTTTAGACAAACATTTTATTGCATGTTTCTGAATGAATTGAGTATGAAGTTTAAAATGAAGTTGGTTTAGTTGCTTAGATTTAGTCATTTCAATCCATGACATTTCACAATTTTGTCGATATTTTTCATTATTTCTGGAGTGGCTTAACGTAATCTGTTAACTGAACACAGCTTCATTGAAAAATGTTGTGTTATGTTATATTTTGGGTTTTACGCCTGCATCAGCACCATTTTGGGCTATATCGCCGGCAGGCAGTTTAACCTAACAACACCTTTCCTGGGCAGGCTCCAGCAGTTAACCAGTACTTGGGTGCACCAACCTCCGTAAGAAACTGCTAACTTTTTCATATAAAGAGACACGGTCTGAGCAGTGCTCGAACCCGTGACCATCAGTGATGATAGGTTACAGTGGTATACAAGTCAGCGACCTTAACCACTAGACCACGGAGGCGGACATCTTCAGGGGTACATCAAAACATCAGTAACATTAACGCTTTTATATTTTTTACATATAGTTTGACTTTCATAATAAATAAACAACACTTGCAAAAGTGTGACGAACATTACACAAAAATAGTTTTGGAGAATTTCCCCCCAAATATCAACCAGTTCACGTAGTGCATTTTTCCACCAAAGAGAACAGTTTCAGTAAAGTTTTAAAGATTTTTTCATTTTGTTTGTATAAATTGTACTTTAAACACTAATATCACAATACTAACCAAATATACATGTCTATTCACTTTAGGCGGTAATCTATCAAATTCTACAGGTTTGGGGGACAATGTACATTGTATAATCCACATGCTTATTTAACCCTTTCCTTCATAGAGATTTAGGTTAATATATTATTATTATATCTTCATACAAACGACAGCCATTTAGCTATAATGCAGTGGATAAGTAGTCGCCATATCTATCCCACCTCCATAGATATTACTGGGACTACATGAGATTCTGGCCTTCATTAGGCCAAAAAAATAAATAGGTGTGTTTCCTATTACATTGAAATAAAATTTAGGGTAGGTAGGTAGGTGTCAAGTTTTTTTTTTGTCAAAACTTTTTATCGCCAAATTACTAGGGTAGGTAGGCATTTTTTCTCTCTTTTTTTCCCCGTCCAACAGTAAAACGTGTCCGATATTGAAGAAACATGCTGTATACTGATGAAAGATGATTAATACATATTAAAATGTATAAAATAACACTCATATTGCTCTTTGCACTGGACCATTGCACAGAAGTATTTATTCAACATAAAATGAGTTTTGAACAATGGAACATACAGTCAAACCTGGCTTTGAATGTGACTAGAAGGGACTTCAATACTATTACGGTCACTTTTATATATAATATGAAATTTCAACCGATTCCCAACACTACTATATACAATAAATGAATTATGGAATTGAAAGATCAAACTTAGTGTTAAAGTACCAGGCCTGTAGATTTGAAAACAAGATAGAAAACTTCAGTCTCCAATATCAGCAAATGAGAGTGGAATAAAGCCATTGAATAAATATCCGTAATTAATACACTAGTGGTAAACATTTAGAAAGTGACAATGTGAACACGGCGCCTCTCGCCAGGCCGGTAGCAGACGACGCCATGTTCCCAAGTGCATTGATCGTCGAAATGAGTGCTGATCGCTGATTCGTTTAAAGAGCATAGATGGACCAATAGAAATGGCGCATTCAAACAAATGTGGTATACAGTACAACCAGATCACCGCCAAGCTTTCCGCTACGTAGGGGACACTGTTTTTTCCGTAGTGGAAAGCTTCTCGGCGATCGAGGTGGTATATAGTGCAATTCAATATCCGCTTCCTGTGATCAGCAATGCTGCGTTTTTTCAAGGAATAAACTAGGAAAGATCGTTATTACAGTCATGGCAAGGTAAGCAGCGAGGACGCGAACACCCGGAGAGTGAGGAAGAAATAAAAAGACGTGAATATATCATGGCATTGCAACAAGAGGGCCGAGGGTCGGTCTGAAATCTTTATTTTTTCCTGGAAAATGCAATAAAAATGCTAGGGTCGCCAGGATTTTCTAGGGTCGGTCGGGTAACCGGAAACACACCTATTATTTTATTTGGCCTTATGAACATTGGTTTGGCTACTATATTGTAAATGTATGTCGTATTGGTAATGGCGTCAAGAGGTGCTTCTATGAGGGAAAGGGTTAAGAAGGTCATGGGGTTCAGTATTCTATATAATTGTGTATATTCACTATTGGGGGTAATCCACTTGTCTATTCAATTGAGAGGGGGGATCTACAATCAACATGTCTATTCATTAGGTCAATGGTCTATAACACACATGCCTGATTCACAGTATTCAATCAACATGTATTTTCACTAAAGGGAAATTCAGTTTGTAATTCCTTTTGGGAAATAAGCAGTCTATAATCAATTTGTTTATTTGGGGTAGGAGTCAGCAACAGTTACCGTTATACCCACAATTCTATTTCCACTTGTGTTATATAATCCTGTTAATTGGATCATAGTGCACAGTAGCAGTGTTTCATTGATCAATTAAACTTTAGCATAATTCCCCTTTTCAGTTGTGTTGTTTTAGGAATGGATTATGGGGTAATTTATGGCTTTTGTGGAAGTAAAGTAACATTGTATATTATGCAGCTCTGAATTAGAAAAGGGTGAGAAGCTGATTAGTTAATATATATTGGTTCCCAGTGAAAAGTAAAAAATCTTTTATATTATGAAACATAAAAGCTGAATTCAGTCACAGCAAAGAATGAAGTTTTGGATTCAAGTGAAGTATCAGTTTTTCCATATGGTATGAATGCATGTTTATATATATATATAAATTTCATACATTTTTCAAACAAGGGTAAGAAAATAACAATAAATTGAGGTTAATTAGTCGGATTTTGGTGTGAAATGTTGCATTTAATGAGAATAACTGAGAGTGGCGAACATTACTGTGTGACGGTCATTACACGAACGTTATATTTCATTCAATTTTGAAAAATCTACTAGATGAATATTTATGCAACTTGGGACATATTACTAGGGAGCACTTTGTTAACCAAACAAAAGTAAAAGTTTCCAAACCTATGACCATTTCTTGCTGTAGCAGAGTGTGATGGACATTACAGATTTTTCGTAACAAACTGTTTTTGGGCATTAAAAATGACTATGTACAATAAATTTTCTGGTTGTAATAATTATATTTCTATGTGGTGAATACTCATATTAGTTTTAATAATTTATATGCTATAAAACATACAAAATAAGTGCTGATATTTATTTTATTGTCATTTTATAATATTTAGTGTTTTCAAAATTTACAGACATTACATAATGTATAACTATTAAAATAAAATGATTTAGTAACTAGGAAAATACAAAGTGTTATACATCAAATTAAAGCTGGATAAATTTTGTTTTATAAAATGAAATGACAAGTCATGATAGATTAATGATAATCTTATCAGGAGCTTTAAAATAAGGAAAACATTTAGATGCTAATGCATTACACCTATTTTTGGTCATTTTTGGATGACATAATGCCAGCTGAAATCCCCCCCCGAAATTTAATGTAATTTTTTCACTTGCAGTTAGTTTTATGGAATACCTTTATGAAAAACATCAGTTCAGTGTGATTTTAGGAATATATTTAAATTAAAAAAATAGCATTATACACATATTTTACTACAAATGGGCACTTTACTGTGCAGCAGGCCCAAAGTAAATGAGCAAAAGTTAGTGTCGATGCCTGGTAAGTGAGTAAACTTCACACTAGTAACAGAGCAAACATGACCAAAGTAAATGAGCAAACTTTACACCAATAACGGAGCAAACATGACCAAAGTAAGTGAGCAAACTTTACACCAATAACGGAGCAAACATGACCAAAGTAAGTGAGTAAACTTTACACTAGTAACGGAGCAAACATGACCAAAGTAAATGAGTAAACTTTACACTAGTAACGGAGCAAACATGACCAATGTAAATGAGCAAACTTTACACCAATAACGGAGCAAACATGACCAAAGTAAGTGAGCAAACTTTACACCAATAACGGAACAAACATGACCAAAGTAAATGAACAAACTTTACACTGGTCAATAACGGAGCAAACATGACCAAAGTAAATGAGCAAAGTTTGTTTCTGTATATGGGTTTTACACCATCAGCACCATTTTGGGCTAGACGCCCAACGGGCAATCTACCTAACAACAACTTTCATGGGCAGGATCTAGAGGTTAACCAGTACTTGGTCAGTTGGTGTACCAACTGCTGTAAGAAACTGCAAACTTTTTCATATAAAGAGAATGGCCTGAGTGTGACACAAACCCAAACACACCATCAGTTATAATAGGTTAGTGGTATACAAGTAGACGACTGTAACCACTCGACCACGGATGCGAGTTTTCAGTTACATTGTAAGAAAAATACATTAATGAATCATTTGCACCAATTATTAGAACTATGCAGAACATGCAGAGTTATGAAGTAGGTTTGTCTCACTACACTGTATCAAAATACAGAACATAGACTAGACAGGTCCCAAGTTACAATAGCTCACCCAGCGACTCTATTCCTCAGTTTTTTGCTAGGTAAGATGGCTATGTCCTCGCAAACTCGCTTGTTTGTGTGGAAATCGAGTGTCAGCTTTGTGTAATACTTTTCAATAATCACACGGGCAGCCTTCTTCACGGTCTTCGTCCTTACACGAGCCTGAAAATAGTTCAAAGATTAAAAATGTCATTATGTTATGCCAGTTCTAATGGCATCTTTCAATTGCAGGTGGTGGTATTTTGGGAGACTATTTTTCTCAAGTGCTTTAGGCCAGCAGAAGATCCATCCCACTGTGGATACAACATAACCAGTGCAAACAGTGCATGTTACCTGCTGGTGAAAAATAAAGAGATATTATATCAAACTTATCAACTTAGGTTTATTCCGAGTCAAATTTTGACAGATTTCTTGGTTTTTGTTTCAACAATTTTCTGGACCTATTTAGTTTAAATTAGGTCCTGGACTGGAAGATAGGTCCTGGACTGGAAGATAGGTCCTGGACTGGAAGATCGGCAATTTTAGAAGCCCTGGTAGTTGACATATGCGGCAGGTTCTGTCGAGTGCTACTGGCTTTTAATTTTTAAAGTATATATCGTCATCATATTTTCTAAAGCTTTGACTACATTGCAATGCTCCAACAATTATGTATTGTATATTCGAGGTCATTGGTGTGTTAGTCTCAGTAACAGCTGCACCTGTGAAATTGGACTTCAAGTGGAGAGAGCTACTGTTGGAAATTGATTATATATCGGAAATTTTAATTTTTTTCCGGAGTCTTTGTATTTTTCGTTTTTTAATGTCATTGTGTCAATGTGCCATTTCAAGAAATACATCTAGGTAATTTTACAAACATTTCTACCATAATCGAGTTCTACATCTCGATCATACTCGCAACACTCAATATTAACTGGGAGGAAATTGTCCAGGACAGTGGAGACATTAATGCTAAATACATGGACTAAACACCTCAAATTCCGTGAAGGGTTTGACATTAGGATTATAGAGGAAGATGACGAACATATTCGCAAACGTGACAAAATGTATTCCAAACTGAAAACGTTTTAGAAAATAGTTCTATTAGCGCCGGCCGTGGATTCGATCGTTCGGGTTGATCTATGATATGAATATATGCTTAAGCTCGCTTTAATGCGTTCATATTAAAATAATTATCACAACAAATAGCCTGATCTACGGTCTACCTACAAGCAATAAGTTTGGGCCAACGGTGGGTTTAGTGTTTCTATTAATCTTTCTATGAAACAAATTGTGCCTCGGGATTTAAAATTGGATATATTGAAAGTACAATTATCAAAGAAATTAGCGTATTAAAATCAAATATCATCCATAGAACCCGATGGTGAAGGATTTTGAATAATATCAATCATTTTCGTGCCTACCATTTTGAACCGGAAGTTGAAAAGAAAGATGAAACGTGAGGACTGAATATCATGATAATACTGTATGTTGAAGACCACTAAATGAAATATTGCAATGAAACTTTTGAAGACTCTCTCAGTTTCTCTTCTCTAGTCTTATAAACGTAAAACACACACTCTCTCATTTTGGCTCTAATGACAAAAGTCAGCATGCGGCTACCAAACGTGTATCGCTTCACGAACTCCATAGAGAAGTTCCATATGAATTCCCTGAGAGTTTATACAAATTTATTTTAGCTCGATTGCGAAACAAGTTCTTTCAACTTATATTAATCACTCTCAAGACCTCATTCCTGATGGAATCCATCACCATGAAGGAGAGAGAAGAGGCAATGTGGAATTTAAATGCCTTGCTTAATCTGGCACAATCATAACGGCTCCAGCGGGGCTAGAACTCCGGACCTTTCGCACCTGAAGCGAACGCCAATCCACTGCGCTATCACGACTTCCTTGAGAGTATCAAGCTAAAACAATAAACTAATCATGCTTTTCAAGATGAAGAACTCCCTAACTCCTGATTATGTGCGTTTATTTATCGTCGCTACCGGTTACTCATATGAGCGACACCTCCTGAAGAGATTAGTCATTTTAGATTTTAGGAGGATAGTGCAATGATACAAACAGATACCCATTCCAGAGTCTCCTCTGGTTTCCTTAACGTACACGGTGTAAAGCGAGACCTTGGTTTAACGTCCCATCTGAAAGACTGTTAATTTTATTAGGGTCAGACGGGGGATCGAACCTGCGATCTCTGGATTACCAGTCCAGTGTGTTACCACTGGACTACAGATACGCATGTCTCCTGATTATCTCTCTTCTCTAGTCTTATATACAGATAACTTCATGTATTGTCGTTGTCTGTTCACTCGCGTGTGAATCTGAGAACGTCGGCAAAGTCTATGCATGCGTGCGTGCGTGCGTGCATGCATGTGTCATAGTTATCTATGTAAATACACATGTTATTATGTCCGTATAAACAGGCAATACTGGTTATGAGTAGGTCATAGAAACGGGTATTTAACTACACATTGCTATATATTTGGTGTATTTTGCCGCAGATACTGATACTGTAAAACGGAATCATTAGATATACATATGCCTATATGTTGTGTATGAAGACATGGACCACCGTTCCTGAAGGTCTATCACTTCAAATCATTTGCTTCTCACTGCTGTGAATTCAAATCCCACTGTGTGTGTCCAATGATTTCATTTGAGAAAGGTATCTCAAACGGGTTTGCGGAAGGTCGGTGGTTCTATCCATGCCAGAAGGAGGACACCCGGGGTCTTCCTCCACAAATACTAGCTGGATCGTCGCCGTATGACCTAAGCTGTGGGTGTGACTTTAATACCAACAAGTAAACACATTTGTAAGGTGTTGTGATTTCACGGTGTGGATCAATAGTGTAGTTCAAACAGTTCACGTATGGGTTAACATAATTAGTTTCTTATAAATGTCTTATTCCAATTAGAGACATCAGTCAGTTACTGTCCCTGAATACTTCCTAAAAGTAGGTAGGTCCTATTAAGTATTTTTCTCTGTCTTTATCGTTGTTTCCTTTAGACAACATGATAGCAATTTTATTCCACTATCGCTTCTTATGATTATTAAATTACTATATCACGACAGATCTCCTAACGTATATGCAATGGGTACTTATTTTGTAAAGGAATGTTATCAGTTAACTAACACAATTTTGATAAAATCACATTTTTCATATCGCAACATCTGGTTAGGGAACAACAGTAAAAACAAAGGATTCTAACTAAAATGACCTATTCACATTTTGGAATAAATCAGACCTTTATCTGCCAATGGAGGTACTAGTAAATTAGAGATGTCTCCCATTAACACACGTTTCAAATACAAGGTTTAATTGTGACTGTGAACATGATAGTAATAATTAGTAAGTAATTAGTAAGATTAACAACATTAGCGTGTCTGCGGTAAATAGCAGTACCAAGTTATAGATATATAAATGAGTGCGTGCCAATGACCAGTATTGCTAGAACGTGTGAGAACAATTCTTAACATATTCCATAGACCAGTCTTGCTAGAACGAGGGAGGACCGGGTTTAGCATATTCCATAGACCAGTCTTGCTAGAACGAGGGAGGACCGGGTTTAGCATATTCCATAGACAAGTCTTGCTAGAACGAGGGAGGACCGGGCATAACATATTCCATATACCAGTCATGCTAGAACGAGGGAGGACCGGGTTTAGCATATTCCATAGACCAGTCTTGCTAGAACGAGGGAGGACCGGGTTTAGCATATTCCATAGACCAGTCATGCTAGAACGAGGGAGGACCGGGCTTAACATATTCCGTAGACCAGTCTTGCTAGAACGAGGGATGACCGGGCGTAGCATATTCCATAGACCAGTCTTGCTAGAACGAAGGAGGATCGGGCTTAACATGTTCCGTAGACCAGTTTTGTAAGAACGAGGTAGAACACGGTTTAACATATTCCGTAGACCAGTCATGTAAGAACGAGAGAGAACAAGGTTTAACATATTCCGTAGATCAGTCTTGTAAGAACGAGAGAGAACACGATTTAACATATTCCATAGACCAGTCTTGCAAGAACGAGGGAGAACACGGTTTAACATATTCCATAGACAGGCCTTGCTATAACGACGAGGAAGAAGACGGTTTAACATATTCCATAGACCAGTCTTGTAAGAACGAGGGCGAACACGGCTTAGCATATTCCGTAGACCAGTCTGTGTATGAACGAGCGAGAACACGATTAAACATATTCCGTAGACCAGTCTTGTAAGAACGAGGGAGAACACGGTTTAACATATTCCGTAGAGCAGTCTTGTAAGAACACGGTTTGACATATTCCATAGACAAGTCTTGCTAGAACGAGGGACAACCGAGTTTTACCATATTCCGTAGACCAGTCTTGCTAGAACGATGGAGGACCGGGTTTAGCATATTCCGTAGACCAGTCTTGTAAGAACGAGGGAGAACACGGTTTAAAATATTCCGTAGACCAGTCTTGTAAGAACGAGAGAGTACAAGGTTTAGCATATTCCGTAGACCAGTCTTGTATGAATGAGATAGAACACGGTTAAACAAATTCCGTAGACCAGTCATGTAACAACGAGAGAGAACAAGGTTAAACATATTCCGTAGACCAGTCTTGTAAGAATGAGAGAGAACACTGTTTAACATATTCCGTAGACCAGTCATGTAAGAATGAGAGAGAACAAGATTTAATATATTCCATAGACAAGTCATGTAAGAACGAGAGAGAACAAGGTTTAATATATTCCATAGACCAGTCTTGTAAGAACGAGGGAGAACACGGTTTAACATATTCAGTAGACCAGTCATGTAACAACGAGAGAGAACAAGGTGTAACATATTCCGTAGACCAGTCATGTAACAACGAGAGAGAACAAGGTTTAACATATTCCGTAGACCAGTCTTGTAAGAACGAGAGAGAACAAGGTTTAACATATTCCGTAGACCAGTCGTGCTAGTACGAGGGAGAACACGGTTTAACATATTCCGTAGACCAGTCTTGTAAGAACGAGAGAGAACAAGGTGTAACATATTCCGTAGACCAGTCTTGTAAGAACGAGAGAGAACAAGGTTTAACATATTCCGTAGAGCAGTCTTGTAACAACGAGAGAGAATAAGGTTTAATATATTCCGTAGACCAGTCTTATAACAACGAGAGAGAACAAGATTTAACATATTCCGTAGACAAGGCGTGCTAGTACGAGGGAGAACACGGTTTAACATATTCCGTAGACCAGTCTTGTAAGAATGAGAGAGAACACTGTTTAACATATTCCGTAGACCAGTCTTGTAAGAACGAGAGAGAACAAGGTTTAGCATATTCCGTAGATCAGTCATGTAACAACGAGAGAGAACAAGGTGTAACATATTCCGTAGACCAGTCATGTAACAACGAGAGAGAACAAGGTTCAATATATTCCATAGACCAGTCATGTAGGAACGAGAGAGAAAAAGGTTTAATATATTCCATAGACCAGTCTTGTAAGAACGAGGGAGAACACGGTTTATCATATTACGTAGATCAGTCATGTAAGAACGATGGAGAAGACGGTGTAACATATTCCATAGACCAGTCATGTAAGAACGAGGGAGAACACGGTTTAACATATTCCGTAGACCAGTCTTGCAAGAACGAGGGAGAAGACGGTGTAACATATTCCGTAGACCAGTCTTGTAAGTACGAGGGAGAACAAGGTTTAACATATTCCGTAGACCAGTCTTGTAAGAATGAGAGAGAACAAGGTTTAATATCTTCCGTAGACCAGTCATGTAAGAACGAGGGAGAACACGGTTTAACATATTCGGTAGACCAGTCTTGTAAGAACGAGAGAGAACACGGCTCAACACATTCCGTAGACCAGTCATGTAACGAGAGAGACCGAGGTTTAACATATTCCGTGGACCAGTCATGTAACAACGAGAGAGAACAAGGTTTAATATATGCCGTAGATCAGTCTTGTAAGAACGAGAGAGAACAAGGTTTTATATATTCCGTAGACCAGTCTTGTAAGAACGATGGAGAACAAGGTTTAACATATTCCGTAGACCAGTCTTGTAAGAACGAGAGAGAACACGGCTTAACAAATTCCGTAGACCAGTCATGTAACAACGAGAGAGAACAAGGTTTAATATATTCCGTAGACCAGTTTTGTAAGAACGAGGGAGAACAAGGTTTAACATATTCCGTAGACCAATCTTGTAAGAATGAGAGAGAACAAGGTTTAATATCTTCCGTAGACGAGTCATGTAAGAACGAGAGAGAGAACAAGGTTTAATATCTTCCGTAGACCAGTCTGTGTATGAACGAGCGAGAACACGATTAAAAATATTCCGTAGACGAGTCTTGTAAGAACGAGGGAGAACACTGTTTAACATATTCCGTAGACCAGTCTTGTAAGAACGAGAGAGAACACGGCTTAAACAAATTCCGTAGACCAGTCTTGTACGAAGGAGGGAGAACACGGTTTAACATATTCCGTAGACCAGTCATGTAAGAACGAGGGAGAACACGGTTTAACATATTCCGTAGACCAGTCTTGTAAGAACGAAGGAGAAGACGGTGTAACATATTCCGTACACCAGTCTTGTAAGAACGAGAGAGAACCAGGTTTAATATATTCCGTAGACCAGTCATGTAAGAACGAGGTAGAACACGGTTTAACATATTCCGTAGACAAGTCGTGCTAGTACGAGGGAGAACACGGTTTAACATAGTCCGTAGACCAGTCTTGTAAGAACGAGAGAGAACAAGGTTTAACATATGCCGTAGACCAGTCTTGTAAGAACGAGAGAGAACAAGGTTTAACATATTCCGTAAACCAGTCTTGTAAGAACGAGAGAGAACAAGGTTTAATATATTCCGTAGACCAGTCTTATAAGAACGAGGGAGAACACGGCTCAACAAATTCCGTAGACCAGTCATGTAATGAGAGAGACCGAGGTTTAACATATTCCGTGGACCAGTCATGTAACAACGAGAGAGAACAAGGTTTAATATATGCCGTAGACCAGTCTTGTAAGAACGAGAGAGAACAAGGTTTTATATATTCCGTAGACCAGTCTTGTAAGAACGAGGGAGAACACGGTTTAACATATTCCGTAGACCAGTCTTGTAAGAACGAGAGAGAACACGGCTTAACAAATTCCGTAGACCAGTCATGTAACAACGAGAGAGAACAAGGTTTAACATATTCCGTGGACCAGTCTCGTAACAACGAGAGAGAACAAGGTTTAATATATTCCGTAGACCAGTTTTGTAAGAACGAGGGAGAACAAGGTTTAACATATTCCGTAGATCCGTAGACCAATCTTGTAAGAACGAGGGAGAACACTGTTTAACATATTCCTTAGACCAGTCTTGTAAGAACGAGGGCGAAGACGGTGTAACATATTCTGTTGACCAATCTTGTAAGAACGAGAGAGAACCAGGTTTAATATATTCCGTAGACCAGTCATGTAAGAACGAGGTAGAACACGGTTTAACATATTCCGTAGACAAGTCGTGCTAGTACGAGGGAGAACACGGTTTAACATATTCCGTAGACCAGTCTTGTAAGAATGAGAGAGAACACGGTTTAACATATTCCGTAGACCAGACTTGTAAGAACGAGAGAGAACAAGGTTTAACATATTCCGTAGACCAGTCATGTAACAACGAGAGAGAACAAGGTGTAACATATACCGTAGACCAGTCATGTAACAACGAGAGAGAACAAGGTTTAATATATTCCATAGACCAGTCTTGTAAGAACGAGGGAGAACACGGTTTATCATATTACGTAGACCAGTCACGTAAGAATGAGGGAGAAGACGGTGTAACATATTCCGTAGACCAGTCATGTAAGAACGAGGGAGAACACGGTTTAACATATTCCGTAGACCAGTCTTGCAAGAACGAGGGAGAAGACGGTGTAACTTATTCCGTAGACCAGTCTTGTAAGACCGAGGGAGAACAAGGTTTAACATATTCCGTAGACCAGCCTTGTAAGAATGAGAGAGAACAAGGTTTAATATCTTCCGTATACCAGTCATGTAAGAACGAGGGAGAACACGGTTTAACATATTCGGTAGACCAGTCTTGTAAGTACGAATGAGAACACGGCTCAACAAATTCCGTAGACCAGTCATGTAACGAGAGAGACCGAGGTTTAACATATTCCGTGGACCAGTCATGTAACAACGAGAGAGAACACGGTTTAATATATGCCGTAGACCAGTCTTGTAAGAACGAGAGAGAACAAGGTTTTATATATTCCGTAGACCAGTCTTGTAAGAACGAGGGAGAACACGGTTTAACATATTCCGTAGACCAGTCTTATAAGAACGAGGGAGAACACGGTTTAACATATTCCATAGACAAGTCTTGTACGAACGAGGGAGAACACGGTTTAACATATTCCGTAGACCAGTCATGTAAGAACTAGGGAGAAGACGGTGTAACATATTCCGTAGACCAGTCTTGTAAGAACGAGAGAGAACAAGGTTTAATATATTCCATGGACCAGTCATGTATCAACGAGAGAGAACAAGGTTTAGCATATTCCGTAGACCAGTCTTGTAAGAATGAGAGAGAACACGGTTTAACATATTCCGTAGACCAGTCTTGTAAGAATGAGAGAAAACACGGTTTAACATATTCCGTAGACCAGTCTTGTAAGAACGACAGAGAACACGGCTTAACAAATTCCGTAGACCAGTCATGTAACAACGAGAGAGAACAAGGTTTAACATATTCCGTGGACCAGTCTCGTAACAACGAGAGAGAACAAGGTTTAATATATTCCGTAGACCAGTTTTGTAAGAATGAGAGAGAACAAGGTTTAATATCTTCCGTAGACCAGTCATGTAAGAACGATAGAGAGAACAAGGTTTAATATCTTCCGTAGACCAGTCTGTGTATGAAAGAGCGAGAACACGATTAAAAATATTCCGTGGACGAGTCTTGTAAGAACGAGGGAGAACACTGTTTAACATATTCCGTAGACCAGTCTTGTAAGAACGAGAGAGAACAAGGCTTAACAAATTCCGTAGACCACTCTTGTACGAACAAGGGAGAACACGGGTTAACATATTCCGTAGACAAGTCGTGCTAGTACGAGGGAGAACACGGTTTAACATAGTCCGTAGACCAGTCTTGTAAGAACGAGAGAGAACAAGGTTTAACATATGCCGTAGACCAGTCTTGTAAGAACGAGAGAGAACAAGGTTTAACATATTCCGTAAACCAGTCTTGTAAGAACGAGAGAGAACAAGGTTTAATATATTCCGTAGACCAGTCTTATAAGAACGAGGGAGAACACGGTTTAACATATTCCATAGACCAGTCTTGTACGAACGAGGGAGAACACGGTTTAACATATTCCGTAGACCAGTCATGTAAGAACTAGGGAGAAGACGGTGTAACATATTCCGTAGACCAGTCTTGTAAGAACGAGAGAGAACCAGGTTTAATATATTCCATGGACCAGTCATGTATCAACGAGAGAGAACAAGGTTTATCATATTCCGTAGACCAGTCTTGTAAGAATGAGAGAGAACACGGTTTAACATATTCCGTAGACCTGTCTTGTAAGAACGAGGGCGAAGACGGTGTAACATATTCCGTAGACCAATCTTGTAAGAACGAGAGAGAACCAGGTTTAATATATTCCGTAGACCAGTCATGTAAGAACGAGGTAGAACACGGTTTAACATATTACGTAGACAAGTCGTGCTAGTACGAGGGAGAACACTGTTTAACATATTCCGTAGACCAGACTTGTAAGATTGAGGGAGAAAACGGTTAAACATATTCCGTAGACCAGTCTTGTAAGAACGAGAGAGAACACGGCTTAACAAATTCCGTAGACCAGTCATATAACAACGAAAGAGAACAAGGTTTAATATATTCCATAGACCAGTCTTGTAAGAACGAGAGAGAACAAGGTTTTATATATTCCGTAGACCAGTCATGTAGGATCGAGAGAGAAAAAGGTTTAATATATTCAATAGACCAGTCTTGTAAGAACGAGGGAGAACACGGTTTATCATATTACGTAGACCAGTTATGTAAGAACCAGGGAGAAGACGGTGTAACATATTCCGTAGACCAGTCATGTAAGAACGAGGGAGAACACGGTTTAACATATTCCGTAGAACAGTCTTGCAAGAACGAGGGAGAAGACGGTGTAACATATTCCGTAGACCAGTCTTGTAAGAATGAGGGAGAACAAGGTTTAACATATTCCGTAGACCAGCCTTGTAAGAATGAGAGAGAACAACGTTTAATATCTTCCGTAGACCAATCATGTAAGAACGAGGGAGAACACGGTTTAACATATTCGGTAGACCAGTCTTGTAAGAACGAGAGAGAACACGGCTCAACAAATTCCGTAGACAAGTCATGTAACGAGAGAGACCGAGGTTTAACATATTCCGTGGACCAGTCATGTAACAACGAGAGAGAACACGGTTTAATATATGCCGTGGACCAGTCTTGTAAGAACGAGAGAGAACAAGGTTTTATATATTCCGTAGACCAGTCTTGTAAGAACGAGGGAGAACACGGTTAAACATATTCCGTAGACCAATCTTGTAAGAACGAGAGAGAACACGGCTTAACAAATTTCGTAGACCAGTCCTGTAACAACGATAGAGAACAAGGTTTAACATATTCTGTGGACCAGTCTCGTAACAACGAGAGAGAACACGGTTTAATATATTCCGTAGACCAGTCTTGTAAGAATGAGAGAGAACAAGGTTTAATATCTTCCGTAGACCAGTCATGTAAGAACGAGAGAGAGAACAAGGTTTAATATCTTCCGTAGACCAGTCTGTGCATGAACGAGCGAGAACACGATTAAAAATATTCCGTAGACGAGTCTTGTAAGAACGAGGGAGAACAAGGTTTAACATATTCCGTAGGCCAGTCTTGTAAGAACGACAGAGAACACGGCTTAACAAATTCCGTACACCAGTCTTGTACGAACGAGGGAGAACACGGTTTAACATATTCCGTAGACCAGTCATGTAAGAACGAGGGAGAACACGGTTTAACATATTCCGTAGACCAGTCTTGTAAGAACGAGAGAGAACACGGCTTAACAAATTACGTAGACCAGTCATGTAACAACGAGAGAGAACAAGTTTTAACATATTCCCTGGACCAATCATGTAACAACGAGAGAGAACAAGGTTTAATATATTCCGTACACCAGTCTTGTAAGAACGAGAGAGAACAAGATTTTATATATTCCGTAGACCAGTCTTGTAAGGACTAGGGAGAACACGGTTTAACATATTACGTAGACCAGTCATGTAAGAACGAGGGAGAAGACGGTGTAACATATTCCGTAGACTAGTCATGTAAGAACGAGGGAGAGCAAGGTTTAACATATTCCGTAGACCAGTCTTGTAAGAATGAGAGAGAACAAGGTTTAATATCTTCCGTAGACCAGTCATGTATGAACGAGGGAGAACACGGTTTAAAATATTGCGTTGACCAATCTGTGTATGAACTAGCGAGAACATGATTAAAAATATTCCGTAGACCAGTCTTGTAAGAACGAGGGAGAACACGGTTAAACATATTACGTAGACAGTCATGTAAGAACGAGGGAGAAGACGGTGTAACATATTCCGTAGAACAGTCATGTAAGAACGAGTGAGAGCAAGGTTTAACATATCCGTAGACCAGTCTTGCAAGAACGAGGGAGAAGACGGTGTAACATATTCCGTAGACCAGTCTTGTAAGAACGAGGGAGAACAAGGTTTAACATAGTCCGTAGACCAGTCTTGTAAGAATGAGAGAGAACAAGGTTTAATATATTCCGTAGACCAGTCATGTAAGAACGAGGGAGAACACGGTTTAACATATTGCGTTGACCAATCTGTGTATGAACGAGCGAGAACACGATTAAAAATATTCCGTAGACCAGTCTTGTAAGAACGAGAGAGAACACGGCTTAACAAATTCCGTAGACCAGTCATGTAACAACGAAAGAGAACAAGGTTTAATATATTCCGTAGACCAGTCTTGTAAGAACGAGAGAGAACAAGGTTTTATATATTCCGTAGACCAGGCTTGTAAGAACGAGGGAGAACACGGTTTAACATATTCCGTAGACCAGTCTTGTAAGAATGAGAGAGAACACTGTTTAACATATTCCGTAGACCAGTCTTGTAAGAACGAGAGAGAACAAGGTTTAACATATTCCGTAGACCAGTCATGTAACAACGAGAGAGAACAAGGTGTAACATATTCCGTAGACCAGTCATTTAACAACGAGAGAGAACAAGGTTTAATATATTCCGTAGATCAGTCTTGTAAGAACGAGGGAGAACACGGTTTAACATATTCCGTAGACCAGTCTTGTAAGAATGAGAGAGAACACTGTTTAACATATTCCGTAGACCATTCTTGTAAGAACGAGAGAGAACACGGCTTAACAAATTCCGTAGACCAGTCATGTAACAACGAGAGAGAACAAGGTTTAACATATTCCGTGGATCAGTCATGTAACAACGAGAGAGAACAAGGTTTAATATATTCCGTAGACCAGTCTTGTAAGAACGAGGGAGAACAAGGTTAAACATATTCCGTAGACCAGTCTTGTAAGAATGAGAGAGAACAATATTTAATATCTTCCGTAGTCCAGTCATGTAACAACGAGAGAGAACAAGGTTTAATATCTTCCGTAGACCAGTCTGTGTATGAACGAGCGAGAACACGCTTAAAATATTCCGTAGAACAGTCTTGTAAGAACGAGGGAGAACACGGTTTAACATATTCCGTAGACCAGTCTTGTATGAACGAGAGAGAACACGGCTTAACAAATTCCGTAGACCAGTCATGTAACAACGAGAGAGAACAAGGTTTAACATATTCCGTGGACCAGTCATGTAACAACGAGAGAGAACAAGGTTTAACATAGTCCGTAGACCAATCTTTTAAGAAAGAGAGAGAACAAGGTTTAACATATTCCGTAGACCAGTCTTGTAAGAACGAGGGAGATCACGGTTTAACATATTCCGTAGACCAGTCATGTAAGAACGAGAGAGAACACGGTTTAACATATTCCGTGGAACAGTCATGTAGCAACGAGAGAGAACATGGTTTAATATATTCCGTAGACCAGTCTTGTAAGAACGAGAGAGAACAAGGTGTTATATATTCCGTAGACCAGTCTTGTAAGAACGAGGGAGAACACGGCTTAACATATTCCGTAGACCAGTCTTGTAAGAACGAGAGTGAACACGGTTTCACAAACTCCGTAGACCAGTCATGTAGCAACGAGAGAGAACAAGGTTTAACATATTCCGTGGACCAATCATGTAACAACGAGAGAGATCAAGGTTTAATATATTCCGTAGACCAGTCTTGTAAGTACGAGGGAGAACAAGGTTTAACATATTCCGTAGACCAGTCTAGTAAGAACGAGAGAGAACAAGGTTTAACATATTCCGTAAACCAGTCTTGTAACAACGAGAGAGAACAAGGTTTAATATATTCCGTAGACCAGTCTTATAACAATGAGATAGAACAAGGTTTAAAATCTTCCGTAGACCAGTCTGTGTACGAACGAGCGAGAACACGTTTAACATATTCCGTAGACCAGTCATATAACAACGAGAGAGAACAAGGTTTAATATATTTCGTAGACTAGTCTTGTAACAACGAGAGAGAACAAGGTTTTATATATTCCGTAGACCATTCTTGTAAGAACGAGGGAGAACACGGCCTAACATATTCCGTAGACCAGTCTTGTATGAACGAGAGAGAACACGGCTTCACAAATTCCGTAGACCAGTCATGTAAAAACGAGAGAGAACAAGGTGTTATATATTCCGTAGACCAGTCTTGTAAGAACGAGGGAGAACACGGTTTAACATATTCCGTAGACCAGTCTTGTAAGAACGAGGGAGAAGACGGTGTAACATATTCCGTAGATCAGTCTTGTAAGAACGAGAGAGAACTAGGTTTAGTATATTCCGTAGACCAGTCTTGTAAGAACGAGGGAGAACACGGTTTAACATATTCCGTAGACAAGTCGTGCTAGTACGAGGGAGAACACGGTTTAACATAGTCCGTAGACCAGTCTGGTAAGAACCAGAGAGAACAAGGTTTAATATATTCCGTAGACCAGTCTTGTAAGAACGAGAGAGAACAAGGTTTAACATATTCCGTAGACCAGTCTTATAACAACGAGAGAGAACAAGGTTTAACAGATTCCGTAGACCAGTCTTGTAAGAACGAGGGAGAACACGGTTTAACATATTCCGTAGACCAGTCTTGTAGGAACCAGAGAGAACACGGTTTAACATATTCCGTAGACCAGTCTTGTAAGAACGAGGGAGAACAAGGTTTAATATATTCCGTAGACCAGTCATGTAACAACGAGAGAGAACAAGGTTTAGCATATTCCGTAGACCAGTCTTGTAAGAATGAGGGAGAACACGGTTTAACATAGTTCGTAGACCATTCTTGTAAGAACGAGAGAGAACAAGGTTTAATATATTCCGTAGACCAGTCTTGTAAGAACGAGAGAGAACAAGGTTTAACATATTCCTTAAACCAATCTTGTAACAACGAGAGAGAACAAGGTTTAATATATTCCGTAGACCGGTCTTGTAAGAACGAGGGAAAATACGGTTTAACATATTCCGCAGACCAGTCTAGTAGGAACGAGAGAGAACACGGTTTAACATATTCCGTAGACCAGTCTTGTAAGAACGAGGCAGAACAAGGTTTAACATATTCCGTAGACCAGTCTTGTAAGAATGAGAGAGAACAAGGTTTAATATCTTCCGTAAACCAGTCATGTAAGAACGAGAGAGAACAAGGTTTAATATCTTCCGTAGACCAGTCTGTGTATGAACGAGCGAGAACACGTTTAAAAATATTCCGTAGACCAGTCTTGTAAGAACGAGACAGAACACGGCTTAACACATTCCGTAGACCAGTCATGTAACAACGAGAGAGAACAAGGTTTAACATATTCCGTGGACCAGTCATGTAACAACGAGAGAGAACAAGGTTTAATATATTCCGTAGACCAGTCTTGTAAGAACGAGGGAGAACACGGCTTATCATATTCCGTAGACCAGTCTTGTAAGAACGAGAGAGAACACGGTTTCACAAATTCCGTAGACCAGTCATTCATGTAACAACGAGAGAGAACAAGGTTTAACATATTACGTGGACCAGTCATGTAAAAACGAGAGAGAACACGGTTTAATATATTCAGTAGACCACTCTTGTAAGAACGAGAGAGAACAAGGTTTTATATATTCCGTAGACCAATCTTGTAAGAACGAGGGAGAACACGGTTTAACATATTCCATATACCAGTCTTGTACGAACGAGGGAGAACACGGTTTAACATATTCCGTAGACCAGTCATGTAAGAACGAGGGAGAACACGGATTAACATATTCCGTAGACCAGTCTTGTAAGAACGAGAGAGAACCAGGTTTAGTATATTCCGTAGACCAGTCATGTAAGTACGAGGGAGAACACGGTTTAACATATTCCGTAGACAAGTCGTGCTAGTACGAGGGAGAACACGGTTTAACATAGTCCGTAGACAAGTCTTGTAAGAACGAGAAAGAACAAGGTTTAACATATTCCGTAGACAAGTCTTATAAGAACGAGAGAGAACAAGGTTTAACATATTCCGTAAACCAGTCTTGTAACAACGAGAGAGAACAAGGTTTAATATATTCCGTAGACTAGTCTTATAACAACGAGAGAGAACAAGGTTTAACATATTCCGTAGACCAGTCATGTAACAACGAGAGAGAACAAGGTGTAATATATTCCGTAGACCAGTCATGTAACAACGAGAGAGAACAAGTTTTCATATATTCCATAGACCAGTCATGTAGGAACGAGAGAGAACAAGGTTTAATATATTCCGTAGACCAGTCTTATAACAACGAGAGAGAACAAGGTTTAACATATTCCGTAGACCAGTCTTGTAAGAACGAGGGATAACACGATTTAACATATTCCGTAGACCAGTCTTGTAGGAACGAGAGAGAACACGGTTTAACATATTCCGTAGACCAGTCTTGTAAGAACGAGGGAGAACAAGGTTTAATATATTCCGTACACCAGTCATTTAACAACGAGAGAGAACAAGGTTTAGCATATTCCGTAGACCAGTCATGTAACAATGAGAGAGAACAAGGTTTAACATATTCCCTAGACCAATATTGTAAGAACGAGAGAGAACAAGGTTTAACATATTCCGTAGACCAGTCATGTAACAGCGAGAGAGAACACGGTGTAATATATTCCGTAGACCAGTCATGTAACAACGAGAGAGAACAAGTTTTAATATATTCCATAGACCAGTCATGTAGGAACGAGAGAGAACAAGGTTTAATATATTCCATAGGCCAGTCTTGTAAGAACGAGGGAGAACACGGTTTAACATATTACTTAGACCAGTCATGTAAGAACGAGGGAGAAGACGCTGTAACATATTTCGTAGACCAGTCTGTAGAACGGGAGAACGGTTTAAATATCGTAGACAGTCTTGCAAGAACGAGAGAGAAGAGGGTGTAACATATTCCGTAGATCAGTCTTGTAA
This sequence comes from Archivesica marissinica, assembly GCA_014843695.1. Classification (NCBI taxonomy): domain Eukaryota; kingdom Metazoa; phylum Mollusca; class Bivalvia; order Venerida; family Vesicomyidae; genus Archivesica; species Archivesica marissinica. The sequence continues at coordinate 51,242,134 of CM026399.1, forward strand.
GAACGAGGGAGAACACGGTTTGACATATTCCATAGACATGTCTTGCTAGAACGAGAGAGAACACGGTTTAACATATTCCGTAGAAAAGTCGTGCTAGAACGAGGGAGAACCGAGTTTTAGGATATTCCGTAGACCAGTATTGTCAGAACGTGGGAGAACACGGTTTAACATATTCCTTAGACCAGTCTTCTAACAACGAGAGAGAACAAGGTTTAATATCTTCCTTAGACCACTCATGTAACAATGAGAGAGAACAAGGTGTAACATATTCCGTAGACCAGTCATGTAACAATGAGAGAGAACAAGGTTTAATATATTCCATAGACCAGTCATGTAGGAACGAGAGAGAACAAGGTTTAATATATTCCATAGACCAGTCATGTAAGAACGAGGGAGAAGACGGTGTAACATATTCCGTACACCAGTCATGTAAGAACGAGGGAGAACACGGTTTAACATATTCCGTAGACCAGTCTTGAAAGAACGAGGGAGAAGACGGTGTAACATATTCCGTAGACCATTCTTGTAAGAACTAGGGAGAACAAGGTTTAACATATTCCTAGATCAGTCTTGAAAGAATGAGAGAGAACAAGGTATAATATCTTCCGTAGACCAGTCATGTAAGAACGAGGGAAAACACGGGTTAACAGATTCCGTAGACCAGACTGTGTATGAACGAGCGAGAACACGATTAAAAATATTCCGTAGACCAGTCTTGTAAGAACGAGGGAGAACACGGTTTAACATATTCCGAGACCAGTCTTGTAAGAACGAGGGAGAACACGGTTTACATATTCCTAGACCAGTTTAAGACGAGGAGAAAGTAATTCGTAGACCGTCTGTTTTCATAGACCAGTCTTGTAAGAACGAGAGAGAACAAGGTTTAATATATTCCGTAGACCAGTCTTGTAAGAACGAGAGAGAACAAGGTTTTATATATTCCGTAGACTAGTCTTGTAAGAACGAGGGAGAACACGGTTTAACATATTCCGTAGACAAGTCGTGCTAGTACAAGGGAGAACACGGTTTAACATAGTCCGTAGACCAGTCTTGTAAGAACGAGAGAGAAAAAGGTTTAGCATATGCCGTAGACCAGTCTTGTAAGAACGAGAGAGAACAAGGTTTAATTTATTCCGTAGACCAGTCTTATAACAACGAGAGAGAACAAGATTTAACATATTCCGTAGACCAGTCTTGTAAGAACGAGGGAGAAGACAGTGTAACATATTCCGTAGACCAGTCTTGTAAGAACGAGAGAGAACCAGGTTTAATATATTACGAAGACCAGTCATGTAAGAATGAGGGGAACACAGTTTAACATATTCCGTAGACAAGTCGTGCTAGTACGAGGGAGAACACGGTTTAACATAGTCCGTAGAGCAGTCTTGTAAGAACGATAGAGAACAAGGTTTAACATATGCCGTAGACCAGTCTTGTAAGAACGAGAAAGAACAAGGTTTAATATATTCCGTAGATCAGTATTATAACAACGAGAGAGAACAAGGTTTAACATATTCCGTAGACCAGTCTTGTAAGAACGAGGGAGAACACGGTTTAATATATTCCGTAGACCAGTCTTGAAGGAACGAGAGAGAACAAGGTTTAACATATGCCGTAGACCAGTCTTGCAAGAACGAGAGAGAACAAGGTTAAATATATTCCCTAGATCAGTCTTATAACAACGAGAGAGAACAAGGTTTAACATATTCCGTAGACCAGTCTTGAAGGAACGAGAGAGAACAAGGTTTAACATATGCCGTAGACCAGTCTTGCAAGAACGAGAGAGAACAAGGTTAAATATATTCCGTAGATCAGTCTTATAACAACGAGAGAGAACAAGGTTTAACATATTCCTTAGACCAGTATTGTAAGAACGTGGGAGAACACGGTTTAACATATTCCGTAGACCAGTCTTGTAAGAACGAGGGAAAAGACGGTGTAACATATTCCGTAGACCAGTCTTGTAAAAACGAGAGAGAACCAGGTTTAATATATTCCGTAGACCAGTCATGTAAGAACGAGGGAGAACACGGTTTAACATATTCCGTAGACAAGTCTTGTAAGAACGAGAGAGAGAGAACACGGTTTAACAAATTCCGTAGACCAGTCATGTAGCAACGAGAGAGAACAAGGTTTAACATATTCCGTAGACCAGTCATGTAACAACGAGAGAGAACAATGGTTAATATATTCCGTAGACCAGTCATGTAGCAACGAGAGAGAACACGGTTTAACATATTCCGTGGACCAGTCGGTGTATGAACGAGCGAGAACACGATTAAACATATTCCGTAGACCAGTCTTGTAAGAACGAGGGAGAACAAGGTTTAACATATTCCGTAGACCAGTCTTGTAAGAACATGGTTTGACATATTCCATAGACATGTCTTGCTAGAACGAGGGAGAACCGAGTTTTACCATATTCCGTAGACCAGTCTTGCTAGAACGAGTGATGACCGGGTTTAACATATTCCGTAGACCAGTCTTGTAAGCACGAGTGAGAACACGATTTAACAAATTCCGTAGACCAGTCATGTAACAACGAGAGAGAACAAGGTTTAACATATTCCGTAGACCAGTCTTGTAAGAATGAGAGAGAACACTGTTTAACATATTCCGTAGACCAGTCATGTAAGAACGAGAGAGAACAAGGTTTAATATATTCCGTAGACCAGTCTTGTAAGAACGAGAGAGAACAAGGTTTTATATATTCCGTAGACTAGTCTTGTAAGAACGAGGGAGAACACGGTTTAAAATATTCCATAGACCAGTCTTGTACGAACGAGGGAGAAAATGGTTTAACATATTCCGTAGACCAGTCATGTAAGATCGAGGGAGAACACGGTTTGGCATATTCCGTAGACCAGTCATGTAAGAACGAGGGAGAACACGGTTTAACATATTCCGTAGACCAGTCTTGTAAGAACGAGGGAGAACAAGGTTTAATATATTCCGTAGACCAGTCATGTAACAACGAGAGAGAACAAGGTTTAGCATATTCCGTAGATCAGTCTTGTAAGAATGATAGAGAACACGGTTTAACATATTCCGTAGACCAGTCATGTAACAACGAGAGAGAACAAGGTGTAACATATTCCGTAGACCAGTCATGTAACAACGAGAGAGAACAAGATGTAATATATTCCGTAGACCAGTTATGTAACAACGAGAGAGAACAAGATGTAACATATTCCGTAGATCAGTCATGTAACAACGAGAGAGAACAAGGTTTAATATATTCCATAGACCAGTCATGTAGGAACGAGAGAGAACAATGTTTAATATATTCCATAGAACAGTCTTGTAAGAACGAGAGAGAACACGGTTTAACATATTACGTAGACCAGTCATGTAAGAACGAGGGAGAAGACGGTGTAACATATTCTGTAGAACAGTCATGTAAGAACGAGAGAGAACAGGTTTAATATATTCGAGACCAGTCTGTAAGAAGAGGGGCAGTTTAACATATTCCGTAGACGTTGAGCGAGGAGAACACGGTTTAACATATTCCGTAGACCAGTCTTGTAAGAACGAGGGAGAACAAGGTTTAACATATTCCGTAGACCAGTCTTGTAAGAACGAGAGAGAACAAGGTTTAATATATTCCGTAGACCAGTATTAAGAACGAGGAGAACAAGGTTTAACATATTCCGTAGACCAGTCTTGTAAGAACGAGGGAGAACACGGTTTAATATATTCCGTAGACCAGTCTTGTAAGAACGAGAGAGAAGGTTTAACATATTCCGTAGACCAGTCTTGTAAGAACGAGGGAGAACACGGTTTAATATATTCCGTAGACCAGTCTTGTAACAACGAGAGAGAACAAGGTTTAACATATTCCGTAGACCAGTCTTGTAAGAACGAGAGAGAACAAGGTTTAACATATTCCGTAGACCAGTCTTGTAAGAACGAGAGAGAACAAGGTTTAATATATTCCGTAGACCAGTCTTGTAACAACGAGAGAGAACAAGGTTTAACATATTCCGTAGACCAGTCATGTAAGAACGAGGGAGAACACGGTTTAACATATTCCGTAGACCAGTCTTGTAAGAACGAGGGAGAACACGGTTTAACATATTCCGTAGACCAGTCTTGTAAGAACGAGAGAGAACAAGGTTTAATATATTCCGTAGACCAGTCATGTAAGAACGAGGGAGAACACGGTTTAACATATTCCGTAGACAAGTCTTGTAAGAACGAGAGAGAGAACACGGTTTAACATATTCCGTAGACCAGTCATGTAGCAACGAGAGAGAACAAGGTTTAACATATTCCGTAGACCAGTCATGTAACAACGAGAGAGAACAATGTTTAATATATTCCGTAGACCAGTCATGTAGGAACGAGAGAGAACAAGGTTTAATATATTCCATAGAACAGTCTTGTAAGAACGAGGGAGAACACGGTTTAACATATTACGTAGACCAGTCATGTAAGAACGAGGGAGAAGACGGTGTAACATATTCCGTAGACCAGTCATGTAAGAACGAGGGAGAACACGGTTTAACATATTCCGTAGACCAGTCTTGCAAGAACGAGGGAGAAGACGGTGTAACATTTTCCGTAGACCAGTCTTGTAAGAACGAGGGAGAACAAGGTTTAACATATTCCGTAGACCAGTCTTGTAAGAATGAGAGAGAACAAGGTTTAATATCTTCCGTAGACCAGTCATGTAAGAACGAGGGAAAACACGGTTTAACATATTCCGTACACCAGTCTGTGTATGAACGAGCGAGAACACGATTAAAAATATTCCGTAGACCAGTCTTGTAAGAACGAGGGAGAACACGGTTTAACATATTCCGTAGACCAGTCTTGTAAGAACGAGGGAGAACACGGTTTAATATATTCCGTAGACCAGTCATGTAACAATGAGAGAGAACAAGGTGTAACATATTCCGTAGACCAGTCATGTAACAATGAGAGAGAACAAGGTTTAATATATTCCATAGACCAGTCATGTAGGAACGAGAGAGAACAAAGTTTAATATATTCCATAGACCAGTCTTGTAAGAACGAGGGAGAACACGGTTTAACATATTACGTAGACCAGTCATGTAAGAACGAGGGAGAAGACGGTGTAACATATTCCGTACACCAGTCATGTAAGAACGAGGGAGAACACGGTTTAACATATTCCGTAGACCAATCTTGCAAGAACGAGGGAGATGACGGTGTAACATATTCCGTAGACCATTCTTATAAGAACGAGGGAGAACAAGGTTTAACATATTCCGTAGACCAGTCTTGAAAGAAAGAGAGAGAACAAGGTTTAATATCTTCCGTAGACCAGTCATGTAAGAACGAGGGAAAACACGGTTTACCATATTCCGTAGACCAGTCTTGTAAGAACGAGGGAAAAGACGGTGTAACATATTCCGTATACCAGTCTTGTAAGAACGAGAGAGAACCAGGTTTAATATATTCCGTAGAGCAGTCATGTAAGAACGAGCGAGAACACGGTTTAACATATTCCGTAGACCAGTCTTGTAAGAACTAGAGAGAACACGGTTTAACAAATTCCGTTAACCAGTCATGTAGCAACGAGAGAGAACAAGGTTTAACATATTCCGTGGACCAGTCATGTAACAACGAGAGAGAACAATGTTTAATATATTCCTTAGACCAGTCATGTAGCAACGAGAGAGAACATGGTTTAACATATTCCGTAGACCAGTCTTGTAAGAACGAGAGAGAACAAGGTGTAACATATTCCGTAGACCAGTCAGGTAACAACGAGAGAGAACACGGTTTAATATATTCCATAGACCAGTCATGTAGGAACGAGAGAGAACAAGGTTTAATATAATCCAAAGACCAGTCTTTTAAGAACGAGAGAGAACACGGTTTAACATATTACGTAGACCAGTCATGTATGAACGAGGGAGAAGACGGTGTAACATATTACGTAGACCAGTCATGTAAGAACGAGGGAGAACACGGTTTTGCATATTCCGTAGACCAGTCTTGCAAGAACGAGGGAGTAGAAGGTGTAAACTATTCCGTAGACCAGTCTTGTAAGAACGAGGGAGAACAAGGTTTAACATATTCCGAAGACCAGTCATGTAACAATGAGAGAGAACAAGGTTTAATATATTCCATAGACCAGTCATGTAGGAACGAGAGAGAACAAGGTTTAATATATTCCATAGACCAGTCTTGTAAGAACGAGGGAGAACACGGTTTAACATATTACGTAGACCAGTCATGTAAGAACGAGGGAGAAGACGGTGTAACATATTCCGTACACCAGTCATGTAACAACGAGAGAGAACAAGGTGTAACATATTCCGTAGACCATTCATGTAATAAGGAGAGAGAACAAGATGTAACATATTCCGTAGACCAGTCATGTAACAACGAGAGAGAACAAGGTTTAATATATTCCATAGACCAGTCAAGTAGGAACGAGAGAGAACAAGGTTTAATATATTCCATAGAACAGTCTTGTAAGAACGAGGGAGAACACGGTTTAACATATTACGTAGACCAGTCATGTAAGAACGAGGGAGAAGACGGTGTAACATATTCCGTAGACCAGTCATGTAAGAACGAGGGAGAACACGGTTTAACATATTCCGTAGACCAGTCTTGCAAGAACGAGGGAGAAGACGGTGTAACATTTTCCGTAGACCAGTCTTGTAAGAACGAGGGAG
>CM026399.1:51249789-51279918 GCA_014843695.1 Archivesica marissinica
TATTCCGTAGACCAGTCATGTAAGAACGAGAGAGAACAAGGTTTAATATATTCCGTAGACCAGTCTTGTAAGAACGAGAGAGAACAAGGTTTTATATATTCCGTAGACTAGTCTTGTAAGAACGAGGGAGAACACGGTTTAAAATATTCCATAGACCAGTCTTGTACGAACGAGGGAGAAAATGGTTTAACATATTCCGTAGACCAGTCATGTAAGATCGAGGGAAAACACGGTTTGGCATATTCCGTAGACCAGTCATGTACGAACGAGGGAGAACACGGTTTAACATATTCCGTAGACCAGTCTTGTAAGAACGAGGGAGAACAAGGTTTAATATATTCCGTAGACCAGTCATGTAACAACGAGAGAGAACAAGGTTTAGCATATTCCGTAGATCAGTCTTGTAAGAATGATAGAGAACACGGTTTAACATATTCCGTAGACCAGTCATGTAACAACGAGAGAGAACAAGGTGTAACATATTCCGTAGACCAGTCATGTAACAACGAGAGAGAACAAGATGTAATATATTCCGTAGACCAGTTATGTAACAACGAGAGAGAACAAGATGTAACATATTCCGTAGATCAGTCATGTAACAACGAGAGAGAACAAGGTTTAATATATTCCATAGACCAGTCATGTAGGAACGAGAGAGAACAATGTTTAATATATTCCATAGAACAGTCTTGTAAGAACGAGAGAGAACACGGTTTAACATATTACGTAGACCAGTCATGTAAGAACGAGGGAGAAGACGGTGTAACATATTCTGTAGACCAGTCTTGTAAGAACGAGAGAGAACCAGGTTTAATATATTACGAAGACCAGTCATGTAAGAATGAGGGGAACACAGTTTAACATATTCCGTAGACAAGTCGTGCTAGTACGAAGGAGAACACGGTTTAACATAGTCCGTAGAGCAGTCTTGTAAGAACGATAGAGAACAAGGTTTAACATATGCCGTAGACCAGTCTTGTAAGAACGAGAAAGAACAAGGTTTAATATATTCCGTAGATCAGTATTATAACAACGAGAGAGAACAAGGTTTAACATATTCCGTAGACCAGTCTTGTAAGAACGAGGGAGAACACGGTTTAATATATTCCGTAGACCAGTCTTGAAGGAACGAGAGAGAACAAGGTTTAACATATGCCGTAGACCAGTCTTGCAAGAACGAGAGAGAACAAGGTTAAATATATTCCCTAGATCAGTCTTATAACAACGAGAGAGAACAAGGTTTAACATATTCCGTAGACCAGTCTTGAAGGAACGAGAGAGAACAAGGTTTAACATATGCCGTAGACCAGTCTTGCAAGAACGAGAGAGAACAAGGTTAAATATATTCCGTAGATCAGTCTTATAACAACGAGAGAGAACAAGGTTTAACATATTCCTTAGACCAGTATTGTAAGAACGTGGGAGAACACGGTTTAACATATTCCGTAGACCAGTCTTGTAAGAACGAGGGAAAAGACGGTGTAACATATTCCGTAGACCAGTCTTGTAAAAACGAGAGAGAACCAGGTTTAATATATTCCGTAGACCAGTCATGTAAGAACGAGGGAGAACACGGTTTAACATATTCCGTAGACCAGTCTTGTAAGAACGAGAGAGACCACGGTTTAACAAATTCCGTAGACCAGTCATGTATCAACGAGAGAGAACAAGGTTTAACATATTCCGTAGACCAGTCATGTATCAACGAGAGAGAACAATGTTTAATATATTCCGTAGACCAGTCATGTAGCAACGAGAGAGAACACGGTTTAACATATTCCGTGGACCAGTCGGTGTATGAACGAGCGAGAACACGATTAAACATATTCCGTAGACCAGTCTTGTAAGAACGAGGGAGAACAAGGTTTAACATATTCCGTAGACCAGTCTTGTAAGAACACGGTTTGACATATTCCATAGACATGTCTTGCTAGAACGAGGGAGAACCGAGTTTTACCATATTCCGTAGACCAGTCTTGCTAGAACGAGTGATGACCGGGTTTAACATATTCCGTAGACCAGTCTTGTAAGCACGAGTGAGAACACGATTTAACAAATTCCGTAGACCAGTCATGTAACAACGAGAGAGAACAAGGTTTAACATATTCCGTAGACCAGTCTTGTAAGAATGAAAGAGACACTGTTTACATATTCCGTAGACCAGTCATGTAAGAACGAAGAGAACCAAGGTTTAATATATTCCGTAGACCAGTCTTGTAAGAACGATAGAGAACAAGGTTTTATATATTCCGTAGACCTAGTCTTGTAAGAACGAGGGAGAACACGGTTTAAAATATTCCTAACCAGTCTTGTACGAACAGGGAAAATGGTTTAACATATTCCGTAGACCAGTCATGTAAGAACGAGGGAGAACACGGTTTAACATATTCCGTAGACCAGTCATGTAAGAACGAGAGAGAACACGGTTTAACATATTCCGTAGACCAGTCATGTAAGAACGAGAGAGAACAAGGTTTAATATATTCCGTAGACCAGTCATGTAACAACGAGAGAGAACAAGGTTTAACATATTCCGTAGACCAGTCTTGTAAGAACGATAGAGAACACGGTTTAACATATTCCGTAGACCAGTCATGTAACAACGAGAGAGAACAAGGTTTAACATATTCCGTAGACAGTCATGTACAACGAGAGAGAAAAGATGTAATATATTCCGTAGACCAGTTATGTAACAACGAGAGAGAACAAGATGTAACATATTCCGTAGATCAGTCATGTACAACGAAGGAACAAGGTTTAATATATTCCAAGACCAGTCATGTAGGAACGAGAGAGAACAATGTTTAATATATTCCATAGAACAGTCTTTAAAACGGAGAGAACACGGTTTAACATATTACGTAGACCAGTCATGTAAGAACGAGGGAGAAGACGGTGTAACATATTCTGTAGAACAGTCATGTAAGAACGAGGGTGAAGACGGTGTAACATATTCCGTAGACCAGTCTTGTAAGAACGAGGGAGAACAAGGTTTAACATATTCCGTAGACCAGTCTTGTAAGAATGAGAGAGAACAAGGTTTAATATCTTCCGTAGACCAGTCATGTAAGAACGAGGGAAAACACGGTTTAACATATTCCGTACACCAGTCTGTGTATGAACGAGCGAGAACACGATTAAAAATATTCCGTAGACCAGTCTTGTAAGAACGAGGGAGAACACGGTTTAACATATTCCGAAGACCAGTCTTGTAAGAATGAGGGAGAACACGGTTTAATATATTCCGTAGACCAGTCATGTAACAACGAGAGAGAACAAGGTTTAGCATATTCCGTAGACCAGTCTTGTAAGAATGAGATAGAACACGGTTTAACATATTCCGTAGACCAGTCATTTAACAACGAGAGAGAACAATGTTTAACATATTCCGTAGACCAGTCATGTAACAATGAGAGAGAACAAGGTGTAACATATTCCGAAGACAAGTCATGTAACAATGAGAGAGAACAAGGTTTAATATATTCCATAGACCAGTCATGTAGGAACGAGAGAGAACAAGGTTTAATATATTCCATAGACCAGTCTTGTAAGAACTAGGGAGAACACGGTTTAACATATTACATAGACCAATCATGTAAGAACGAGGGAGAAGACGGTGTAACATATTCCGTACACCAGTCATGTAACAACGAGAGAGAACAAGGTGTAACATATTCCGTAGACCAGTCATGTAATAAGGAGAGAGAACAAGATGTAACATATTCCGTAGACCAGTCATGTAACAACGAGAGAGAACAAGGTTTAATATATTCCATAGACCAGTCATGTAGGAACGAGAGAGAACAAGGTTTAATATATTCCATAGAACAGTCTTGTAAGAACGAGGGAGAACACGGTTTAACATATTACGTAGACCAGTCATGTAAGAACGAGGGAGAAGACGGTGTAACATATTCCGTAGACCAGTCATGTAAGAACGAGGGAGAACACGGTTTAACATATTCCGTAGACCAGTCTTGTAAGAACGAGGGAGAAGACGGTGTAACATATTCCGTAGACCAGTCTTGTAAGAACGAGGGAGAACAAGGTTTAACATATTCCGTAGACCAGTCTTGTAAGAATGAGAGAGAACAAGGTTTAATATCTTCCGTAGACCAGTCATGTAAGAACGAGGGAAAACACGGTTTAACATATTCCGTACACCAGTCTGTGTATGAACGAGCGAGAACACGATTAAAAATATTCCGTAGACCAGTCTTGTAAGAACGAGGGAGAACACGGTTTAACATATTCCGAAGACCAGTCTTGTAAGAACGAGGGAGAAGACGTTAATATATTCCGTAGACCAGTCATGTAACAATAAGAGAACAAGGTTTAACATATTCCGTAGACCAGTCATGTAACATGAGAGAGAACAAGGTTTAATATATTCCATAGACCAGTCATGTAGGAACGAGAGAGAACAAAGTTTAATATATTCCATAGACCAGTCTTGTAAGAACGAGGGAGAACACGGTTTAACATATTACGTAGACCAGTCATGTAAGAACAAGGGAGAAGACGGTGTAACATATTCCGTACACCAGTCATGTAAGAACGAGGGAGAACACGGTTTAACATATTCCGTAGACCAATCTTGCAAGAACGAGGGAGATGACGGTGTAACATATTCCGTAGACCATTCTTATAAGAACGAGGGAGAACAAGGTTTAACATATTCCGTAGACCAGTCTTGAAAGAATGAGAGAGAACAAGGTTTAATATCTTCCGTAGACCAGTCATGTAAGAACGAGGGAAAACACGGTTTACAATATTCCGTAGACCAGTCTTGTAAGAACGAGGGAAAAGACGGTGTAACATATTCCGTATACCAGTCTTGTAAGAACGAGAGAGAACCAGGTTTAATATATTCCGTAGAGCAGTCATGTAAGAACGAGGGAGAACACGGTTTAACATATTCCGTAGACCAGTCTTGTAAGAACTAGAGAGAACACGGTTTAACAAATTCCGTTAACCAGTCATGTAGCAACGAGAGAGAACAAGGTTTAACATATTCCGTAGACCAGTCATGTAACAACGAGAGAGAACAATGTTTAATATATTCCTTAGACCAGTCATGTAGCAACGAGAGAGAACACGGTTTAACATATTCCGTAGACCAGTCTTGTAAGAACGAGAGAGAACAAGGTGTAACATATTCCGTAGACCAGTCAGGTAACAACGAGAGAGAACACGGTTTAATATATTCCATAGACCAGTCATGTAGGAACGAGAGAGAACAAGGTTTAATATAAACCAAAGACCAGTCTTTTAAGAACGAGGGAGAACACGGTTTAACATATTACGTAGACCAGTCATGTATGAACGAGGGAGAAGACGGTGTAACATATTACGTAGACCAGTCATGTAAGAACGAGGGAGAACACGGTTTTGCATATTCCGTAGACCAGTCTTGCAAGAACGAGGGAGTAGAAGGTGTAAACTATTCCGTAGACCAGTCTTGTAAGAACGAGGGAGAACAAGGTTTAACATATTCCGAATAGACCAGTCATTGTAACATGAGAGAACAAGGTTTAACATATATTCCTATAGACCAGTCATGTAGGAACGAGAGAGAACAAGGTTTAATATATTCCGTAGACCAGTCTTGTAAGAACGAGGGAGAAGACCGTTTAACATATTACGTAGACCAGTCTTGTAACAACAAGAGAGAACAAGATATAACATATTCCATAGACCAGTCATGCAACAACGAGAGAGAACAAGGTTTAACATAATCCATAGACAAGCCTTGCAAGAACGAGGGAGAACACGGTTTAACATATTCCATAGACCAGTCTAGTAAGAACGAGAGAGAACACGGTTTAACATATTCCGTAGACCAGTCTTGTAAGAACGAGAGAGAACAAGGATTAATATATTCCGTAGACCAGTCTTGTAACAACGAGAGAGAACAAGGTTTAACATATTCCGTAGACCAGTCTTGTAAGAACGAGGGAGAACACGGTTTAACATATTCCGTAGACCAGTCATGTAAGAACGAGGGAGAAGACCGTGTAAACATATTCCCTAACCGTCATGTAAAACGAGGGAGAAACACGGTTTACATATTCCGTAGACCAGTCTTGCAAAAACAGGAGAAGACAAGGTGTAACATTTTCCGTAGACCAGTCTTGTAAGAACGAGGGAGTAACAAGTTTAACATATTCCGTAGACCAGTCTTGTAAGAACGAGGGAGAACACGGTTTAACATATTCCGTAGACCAGTCATGTAAGAACGAGAGAGAACACGGTTTAACATATTCCGTAGAACAGTCATGTAGGAACGAGAGAGAACAAGGTTTAATATATTCCGTAGACCAGTCTTTTAAGAACGAGGGAGAACACGGTTTAACATATTACGTAGACCAGTCATGTATGAACGAGGGAGAAGACGGTGTAACATATTACGTAGACCAGTCATGTAAGAACGAGGGAGAACACGGTTTTGCATATTCCGTAGACCAGTCTTGCAAGAACGAGGGAGTAGAAGGTGTAAACTATTCCGTAGACCAGTCTTGTAAGAACGAGGGAGAACAAGGTTTAACATATTCCGAAGACCAGTCATGTAACAATGAGAGAGAACAAGGTTTAATATATTCCATAGACCAGTCATGTAGGAACGAGAGAGAACAAGGTTTAATATAAACCAAAGACCAGTCTTTTAAGAACGAGGGAGAACACGGTTTAACATATTACGTAGACCAGTCATGTATGAACGAGGGAGAAGACGGTGTAACATATTACGTAGACCAGTCATGTAAGAACGAGGGAGAACACGGTTTTGCATATTCCGTAGACCAGTCTTGCAAGAACGAGGGAGTAGAAGGTGTAAACTATTCCGTAGACCAGTCTTGTAAGAACGAGGGAGAACAAGGTTTAACATATTCCGAAGACCAGTCATGTAACAATGAGAGAGAACAAGGTTTAATATATTCCATAGACCAGTCATGTAGGAACGAGAGAGAACAAGGTTTAATATATTCCATAGACCAGTCTTGTAAGAACGAGGGAGAACACGGTTTAACATATTACGTAGACCAGTCATGTAAGAACGAGGGAGAAGACGGTGTAACATATTCCGTACACCAGTCATGTAACAACGAGAGAGAACAAGGTGTAACATATTCCGTAGACCATTCATGTAATAAGGAGAGAGAACAAGATGTAACATATTCCGTAGACCAGTCATGTAACAACGAGAGAGAACAAGGTTTAATATATTCCATAGACCAGTCAAGTAGGAACGAGAGAGAACAAGGTTTAATATATTCCATAGAACAGTCTTGTAAGAACGAGGGAGAACACGGTTTAACATATTACGTAGACCAGTCATGTAAGAACGAGGGAGAAGACGGTGTAACATATTCCGTAGACCAGTCATGTAAGAACGAGGGAGAACACGGTTTAACATATTCCGTAGACCAGTCTTGCAAGAACGAGGGAGAAGACGGTGTAACATTTTCCGTAGACCAGTCTTGTAAGAACGAGGGAGTACAAGGTTTAACATATTCCGTAGACCAGTCTTGTAAGAATGAGAGAGAACAAGGTTTAATATCTTCCGTAGACCAGTCATGTAAGAACGAGGGAAAACACGGTTTAACATATTCCGTACACCAGTCTGTGTATGAACGAGCGAGAACACGATTAAAAATATTCCGTAGACCAGTCTTGTAAGAACGAGGGAGAACACGGTTTAACATATTCCGAAGACCAGTCTTGTAAGAACGAGGGAGAACACGGTTTAATATATTCCGTAGACCAGTCATGTAACAATGAGAGAGAACAAGGTGTAACATATTCCGTAGACCAGTCATGTAACAATGAGAGAGAACAAGGTTTAATATATTCCATAGACCAGTCATGTAGGAACGAGAGAGAACAAGGTTTAATATATTCCATAGACCAGTCTTGTAAGAACGAGGGAGAACACGGTTTAACATATTACTTAGACCAGTCATGTAAGAACGAGGGAGAAGACGGTGTAACATATTCCGTACACCAGTCATGTAAGAACGAGGGAGAACACGGTTTAACATATTCCGTAGACCAGTCTTGCAAGAACGAGGGAGATGACGGTGTAACATATTCCGTAGACCATTCTTATAAGAACGAGGGAGAACAAGGTTTAACATATTCCGTAGACCAGTCTTGAAAAAATGAGAGAGAACAAGGTTTAATATCTTCCGTAGACCAGTCATGTAAGAACGAGGGAAAACACGGTTTACCATATTCCGTAGACCAGTCTTGTAAGAACGAGGGAAAAGACGGTGTAACATATTCCGTATACCAGTCTTGTAAGAACGAGAGAGAACCAGGTTTAATATATTCCGTAGAGCAGTCATGTAAGAACGAGGGAGAAAACGGTTTAACATATTCCGTAGACCAGTCTTGTAAGAACTAGAGAGAACACGGTTTAACAAATTCCGTAGACCAGTCATGTAGCAACGAGAGAGAACAAGGTTTAACATATTCCGTAGACCAGTCATGTAACAACGAGAGAGAACAATGTTTAATATATTCCGTAGACCAGTCATGTAGCAACGAGAGAGAACACGGTTTAACATATTCCGTAGACCAGTCTTGTAAGAACGAGAGAGAACAAGGTGTAACATATTCCGTAGACCAGTCATGTAACAACGAGAGAGAACACGGTTTAATATATTCCATAGACCAGTCATGTAGGAACGAGAGAGAACAAGGTTTAATATAATCCATAGACCAGTCTTTTAAGAACGAGGGAGAACACGGTTTAACATATTACGTAGACCAGTAATGTATGAACGAGGGAGAAGACGGTGTAACATATTACGTAGACCAGTCATGTAAGAACGAGGGAGAACACGGTTTTGCATATTAAGTAGACCAGTCTTGCAAGAACGAGGGAGAAGAAGGTGTAAAATATTCCGTAGACCAGTCTTGTAAGAACGAGGGAGAACAAGGTTTAACATATTCCGTAGACCAGTCTTGTAAGAACGAGGGAGAACAAGGTTTAACATATTACGTATACCAGTCTTGTAACAACTAGAGAGAACAAGGTTTAATATATTCCGTAGACCAGTCTTGTAAGAACGACGGAGAAGACCGTTTAACATATTACGTAGATCAGTCTTGTAAGAACAAGAGAGAACACGATATAACATATTCCATAGACCAGTCTTGCAAGAACGAGGGAGAACACGGTTTAACATAATCCATAGACAGGCCTTGCTAGAACGAGGGAGAACACGGTGTAACATATTCCATAGACCAGTCTTGTAAGAACGAGGGCGAACACGGCTTAGCATATTCCGTAGACCAGTCGGTGTATGAACGAGCGAGAACACGATTAAACATATTCAGTAGACCAGTCTTGTAAGAACGAGGGAGAACAAGGTTTAACATATTCAGTAGACCAGTCTTGTAAGAACACGGTTTGACATATTCCATAGACTAGTCTTGCTAGAACGAGGAAGAACCGAGTTGTACCATATTCCGTAGACCAGTCTTGCTAGAACGACGGAGGACCGGGTTTAACATATTCCGTAGACCAGTCATGTAAGAACGAGGGAGAACACGGTTTAGCATATTCCGTAGACCAATCTTGTAAGAACGAGAGAGAACTAGGTTTAGCATATTCCGTAGACCAGTCTTGTAAGAATGAGAGTGAACACGGTTTAACATATTCCGTAGACCAGTCATGTAAGAACGAGAGAGAACAAGGTTTAATATATTCCGTAGACTAGTCATGTAAGAAAGAGGGAGAACACGGTTTAACATATTCCGTAGAACAGTCTTGCAAGAACGAGGGAGAAGACGGTGTAACATATTCCGTAGACCAGTATTGTAAGAACGAGGGAGAACAAGGTTTAACATATTCCGTAGACCAGTCTTGTAAGAATGAGAGAGAACAAGGTTTAATATCTTCCGTAGACCAGTCATGTAAGAACGAGGGAACACACGGTTTAACATATTCCGTACACCAGTCTGTGTATGAACGAGCGAGAACACGATTAAAAATATTCCGTAGACCTGTCTTGTAAGAACGAGGGAGAATACGGTTTAACATATTCCGAAGACCAGTCTTGTAAGAACGAGGGAGAACAAGGTTTAGCATATTCCGTAGACCAGTCTTGTAAGAATGAGATAGAACACGGTTTAACATTTTCCGTAGACCAGTCATTTAACAACGAGAGAGAACAAGGTTTAACATATTCCGTAGACCAGTCATGTAACAATGAGAGAGAACAAGGTGTAACATATTCCGTAGACCAGTCATGTAACAATGAGAGAGAACAAGGTTTAATATATTCCATAGACCATTCATGTAGGAACGAGAGAGAACAAGGTTTAACATATTACGTAGACCAGTCATGTAAGAACGAGGGAGAAGACGGTGTAACATATTCCGTACTCCAGTCATGTAAGAACGAGGGAGAACACGGTTTAACATATTCCGTAGACCAGTCTTGCAAGAACGAGGGAGAAGACGGTGTAACATATTCCGTAGACCATTCTTGTAAGAACGAGGGAGAACATGGTTTAACATATTCCGTAGATCAATCTTGAAAGAATGAGAGAGAACAAGGTTTAATATCTTCCGTAGACCAGTCATGTAAGAACGAGGGAAAACACGGTTTAACATATTCCGTAGACCAGACTCTGTATGAACGAGGGAGAACACGGTTTAACATATTCCGAAGACCAGTCTTGTAAGAACGAGGGAGAACACGGTTTGACATATTCCGTAGAAAAGTCGTGCTAGAACGAGGGAGAACCGAGTTTTAACATATTCCGTAGACCAGTATTGTAAGAACGAGGGAGAACACTGTTTAACATATTCCGTAGACCAGTCATATAACAACGAGAGAGAACAAGGTTTAATATAGTCCGTAGACCAGTCTTGTAACAACAAGAGAGAACAAGGTTTAACATATTCCATAGACCAGTCTTGTAAGAACGAGAGAGAACAAGGTTTAATATATTCCGTATATCAGTCTTGTAAGAACGAGAGAGAACAAGGTTTTATATATTCCGTAGACTAGTCTTGTAA
This sequence comes from Archivesica marissinica, assembly GCA_014843695.1. Classification (NCBI taxonomy): domain Eukaryota; kingdom Metazoa; phylum Mollusca; class Bivalvia; order Venerida; family Vesicomyidae; genus Archivesica; species Archivesica marissinica. The sequence goes on from CM026399.1 coordinate 51,260,822, forward strand.
GAACGAGGGAGAACACGGTTTAACATAGTCCGTAGACCAGTTCTGTAAGAACGAGAGAGAAAAAGGTTTAGCATATGCCGTAGACCAGTCTTGTAAGAACGAGAGAGAACAAGGTTTAATTTATTCCGTAGACCAGTCTTATAACAACGAGAGAGAACAATGTTTAACATATTCCGTAGACCAGTCTTGTAAGAACGAGGGAGAAGACGGTGTAACATATTCCGTAGACCAGTCTTGTAAGAACGAGAGAGAACCAGGTTTAATATATTCCGTAGACCAGTCATGTAAGAACGAGGGGAACACGGTTTAACATATTACGTAGACATGTCGTGCTAGTACGAGGGAGAACACGGTTTAACATATTCCGTAGACCAGTCTTGTAAGAACGAGAGAGAACAAGGTTTAACATATGCCGTAGACCAGTCTTGTAAGAACGAGAGAGAACAAGGTTTAATATATTCCGTAGATCAGTATTATAACAACGAGAGAGAACAAGGTTTAACATATTCCATAGACCAGTCTTGTAAGACCGAGGGAGAACACGGTTTAATATATTCCGTAGACCAGTATTATAACAACGAGAGAGAACAAGGTTTAACATATTCCGTAGACCAGTCTTGTAAAAACGAGGGAGAACACGGTTTAATATATTCCGTAGACCAGTCTTGTAGGAACGAGAGAGAACAAGGTTTAACATATGCCGTAGACCAGTCTTGTAAGAACGAGAGAGAACAAGGTTAAATATATTCCGTAGATCAGTCTTATAACAACGAGAGAGAACAAGGTTAACATATTCCGTAGACCAGTCTTGTAAGAACGTGGGAGAACACGGTTTAACATATTCCGTAGACCAGTCTTGTAAGAACGAGGGAAAAGACGGTGTATCATATTCCGTAGACCAGTCTTGTAAGAACGAGAGAGAACCATGTTTAATATATTCCGTAGACCAGTCAGGTAAGAACGAGGGAGAACACGGTTTAACATATTCCGTAGACCAGTCTTGAATGAACAAGAGAGAACACGGTTTAACAAATTCCGTAGACCAGTCATGTAGCAACGAGAGAGAACAAGGTTTAACATATTCCGTAGACCAGTCATGTAACAACGAGAGAGAACAATGTTTAATATATTCCGTAGACCAGTCATGTAGCAACGAGAGAGAACACGGTTTAACATATTCCGTAGACCAGTCTTGTAAGAACGAGAGAGAACAAGGTGTTACATATTCCGTAGACCAGTCATGTAACAACGAGAGAGAACACGGTTTAATATATTCCATAGACCAGTCATGTAGGAACGAGAGAGAACAAGGTTTAATATAGTCCATATACCAGTCTTTTAAGAACGAGGGAGAACACGGTTTAACATATTACGTAGACCAGTCATGTAAGAACGAGGGAGAAGACAGTGTAACATATTACGTAGACCAGTCATGTAAGAACAAGGGAGAACACGGTTTAACATATTCCGTAGACCAGTCTGGCAAGAACGAGGGAGAAGAAGGTGTAAACTATTCCGTAGACCAGTCTTGTAAGAACGAGGGAGAACAAGGTTTAACATATTCCGTAGACCAGTCTTGTAATAACGAGGGAGAACAAGGTTTAACATATTAAGTGGACCAGTCTTGTAACAACGAGAGAGAACAAGGTTTAATATATTCCGTAGACCAGTCTTGTAAGAACGACAGAGAAGACGGTTTAACATATTCCGTAGATCAGTCTTGTAAGAACAAGAGAGAATACGATTTAACATATTCCATAGACCAGTCTTGCAAGAACGAGGGAGAACACGGTTTAACATATTCCATAGACCTGTCTTGTAAGAACGAGGGCGAACACGGCTTAGCATATTCCGTAGACCAGTCGGTGTATGAACGAGCGAGAACACGATTAAACATATTCCGTAGACCAGTCTTGTAAGAACGAGGGAGAACAAGGTTTAACATATTCCGAAGACCAGTCTCGTAAGAACACGGTTTGACATATTCCATAGACAAGTCTTGCTAGAACGAGGGATAACCGAGTTTTACCATATTCCGTAGACCAGTCTTGCTAGAACGAGGGAGGACCGGGTTTAACATATTCCGTAGACCAGTCTTGTAAGAACGAGGGAGAACACGGTTTAGCATATTGCGTAGACCAATCTTGTAAGAACGAGAGAGAACAAGGTTTAGCATATTCCGTAGACCAGTCTTGTAAGAACGAGAGAGAACCAGGTTTAATATATTCCGTAGACCAGTCAGGTAAGAACGAGGGACAACACGGTTTAACATATTCCGTAGACCAGTCTTGTAAGAACGAGAGAGAACACGGTTTAACAAATTCCGTAGACCAGTCATGTAGCAACGAGAGAGAACAAGGTTTAACATATTCCGTAGACCAGTCATGTAACAACGAGAGAGAACACGGTTTAACATATTCCGTAGACCAGTCTTGTAATAACGAGAGAGAACAAGGTTTAACATATTCCGTAGACCAGTCATGTAACAACGAGAGAGAACACGGTTTAATATATTCCATAGACCAGTCATGTAGGAACGAGAGAGAACAAGGTTTAATATAGTCCATAGACCAGTCTTTTAAGAACGAGGGAGAACACGGTTTAACATATTACGTAGACTAGTCATGTAAGAACGAGGGAGAAGACGGTGTAACATATTATGTAGACCAGTCATGCAAGAACAAGGGAGAACACGGTTTAACATATTCCGTAGACCAGTCTTGCAAGAACGAGGGAGAAGAAGGTGTAAAATATTCCGTAGACCAGTCTTGTAAGAACGAGGGAGAACAAGGTTTAACATATTCCGTAGACCAGTCTTGTAATAACGAGGGAGAACAAGGTTTAACATATTACGTAGACCAATCTTGTAACAACGAGAGAGAACAAGGTTTAATATATTCCGTAGACCAGTCTTGTAAGAACGACGGAGAAGACGGTTTAACATATTCCGTAGATCAGTCTTGTAAGAACAAGAGAGAACACGATTTAACATATTCCATAGACCAGTCTTGCAAGAACGAGGGAGAACACGGTTTAACATAATCCATAGACAGGCTTTGCTAGAACGAGGGAGAAGAAGGTTTAACATATTCCATAGACCAGTCTTGTACGAACGAGGGAAAACAAGGTTTAACATATTCCGTAGACCAGTCTTGTAAGAAAGAGAGAGAACAAGGTTTAACATATTACGTAGACCAGTCTTGTAACAACGAGAGAGAACAAGGTTTAATATATTCCGTACACCAGTCCTGTAAGAACGACGGAGAAGACGGTTTAACATATTCCGTAGATCAATCTTGTAAGAACAAGAGAGAACACGATTTAACATATTCCATAGACCAGTCTTGCAAGAACAAGGGAGAACACGGTTTAACATAATCCATAGACAGGCCTTGCTAGAACGAGGGAGAAGACAGTGTAACATATTCCATAAACCAGTCTTGTAAGAACGAGGGCGAACACGGCTTAGCATATTCCGTAGACCAGTCGCTGTATGAACGAGCGAGAACACGATTAAACATATTCCGTAGACCAGTCTTGTAAGAACGAGGGAGAACAAGGTTTAACATATTCCGTAGACCAGTCTTGTAAGAACACGGTTTGACATATTCCATAGACAGGTCTTGCTAGAACGAGGGAGAACCGAGTTTTACCATATTCCGTAGACCAGTCTTGCTAGAACGATGGAGGACCGGGATTAACATATTCCGTAGACCAGTCTTGTAAGAACGAGGGAGAACACGGTTTAGCATATTCCGTAGACCAGACTTGTAAGAACGAGAGAGACAAAGGTTTAGCATATTCCGTAGACCAGTCTTGTAAGAATGAGAGTGAACACGGTTTAACATATTCCGTAGACCAGTCTTGTAAGAACGAGAGAGAACAAGGTTTAATATATTCCGTAGATCAGTCTTATAACAACGAGAGAGAACAAGGTTTAATATATTCCGTAGACCAGTCTTGTAAGAACGTGGGTGAACACGGTTTACCATATTCCGTAGACCAGTCTTGTAAGAACGAGGGAAAAGACGGTGTAACATATTCTGTAGACCAGTCTTGTAAGAATGAGAGAGAACCAGGTTTAATATATTCCGTAGACCAGTCATGTAAGAACGAGGGAGAACATGGTTTAACAAATTCCGTAGACCAGTCATGTAGCAACGAGAGAGAACAAGGTTTAACATATTCCGTAGACCAGTCATGTAACAACGAGAGAGAACAATGTTTAATATATTCCGTAGACCAGTCATGTAGCAACGAGAGAGAACACGGTTTAACATATTCCGTAGACCAGTCTTGTAACAACGAGAGAGAACAAGGTTTAACATATTCCGTAGACCAGTCTTGTAAGAACGAGAGAGAACAAGGTTTAACATATTCTGTAGACCAGTCATGTAACAACGAGAGAGAACAAGGTGTAACATATTCCGTAAACCAGTCATGTAACAACGAGAGAAAACACAGTTTAATATATTCCATAGACCAGTCATGTAGGAACGAGAGAGAACAAGGTTTAATAAAGTCCATAGACCAGTCTTTTAAGAACGAGGGAGAACACGGTTTAACATATTACGTAGACCAGTCATGTAAGAACGAGGGAGAAGACGGTGTAAAATATTACGTAGACCAGTTATGTAAGAACGAGGGAGAACACGGTTTAACATATTCCGTAGACCAGTCTTGCAAGAACGAGGGAGACGACGGTGTAGCATATTCCGTAGACCAGTCTTGTAAGAACGAGGGAGAACACGGTTTGATATATTTCATAGATATGTCTTGCTAGAACGAGAGAGAACACGGTTTAACATATTCCGTAGAAAATCGTTCTAGAACGAGAGTGAACCGAGTTTTAACATATTCCGTAGACCAGTCATGTAACAACGACGTAGAACAATGTGTAACATATTCCATAGACCAGTCATGTAACAACGAGAGAGAACAAGGTTTAATATAGTCAGTAGACCAGTCTTGTAACAACGAGAGAGAACAAGGATTAATATATTCCATAGACCAATCTTGTAACAACAAGAAAGAACAAGTTTTAACATATTCCATAGACCAGTCTTGTAACAACGAGAGAGAAAAGGTTTAACATATTCCGTAGACCAGTCTTGTAAGAACTAGGGAGACCACGGTTTAACATATTTTGTAGACAAGTCTTATAAGAATGAGAGAGAACACGGTTTAACATATTCCGTAGACCAGTCTTGTAAGAACGAGGGAAAACAAGGTTTAATATATTCCGTAGATCAGTCTTATAACAACGAGAGAGAACAAGGTTTAACATATTCCGTAGAAGAGTCATGTAGCAACGAGAGAGAACAAGGGATAATATATTCCATAGACCAGTCTTGTAACAACGAGAGAGAACAAGGTTTAACATATCCCTTAGACCAGTCATGTAACAACGAGAGAGAACAAGGTTTAATATATTCCGTAGACCAGTCTTGTAAGAACGAGAGAGAACAAGGTTTAATATATTCCGTATACCAGTCTTGTAAGAACGAGGGAGAACACGGTTTAACATATTCCATAGACCAGTCTTGTACGAACGAGGGAGAACAAGGTTTAACATATTCCGTAGACCAGTCTTGTAAGAAAGAGAGAGAACATGGTTTAACATATTACGTAGACCAGTCTTGTAACAACGAGAGAGAACAAGGTTTAATATATTCCGTAGACCAGTCTTGTAAGAACGACGGAGAAGACGGTTTAACATATTCTGTAGATCAATCTTGTAAGAACAAGAGAGAACACGATTTAACATATTCCATAGACCAGTCTTGCAAGAACGAGGGAGACCACGGTTTAACATAATCCATAGACAGGCATTGCTAGAACGAGGGAGAAGACAGTGTAACATATTCCATAAACCAGTCTTGTAAGAACGAGGGCGAACACGGCGTAGCATATTCCGTAGACCAGTCGGTGTATGAACGAGCGAGAACACGATTAAACATATTCCGTAAACCAGTCTTGTAAGAACGAGGGAGAACAAGGTTTAACATATTCCGTAGTCCAGTCTTGTAAGAACACGTTTTGACATATTCCATAGACAAGTCTTGCTAGAACGAGGGAGAACCGAGTTTTACCATATTCCGTAGACCAGTCTTGCTAGAACGATGGAGAACCGGGTTTAACATATTCCGTAGACCAGTCTTGTAAGAAGGAGGGAGAACACGGTTTAGCATATTCCGTAGACCAGACTTGTAAGAACGAGAGAGAACAAGGTTTAGCATATTCCGTAGACCAGTCTTGTAAGAATGAGAGTGAACACTGTTTAACATATTCCGTAGACCAGTCTTGTAAGAACGAGTGAGAACACGATTTAACAAATTCCGTAGACCAGTCATGTAACAACGAGAGAGAACAAGGTTTAACATATTCCGTAGACCAGTCTTGTAAGAATGAGAGAGAACACTGTTTAACATAATCCGTAGACCAGTCATGTAAGAACGAGAGAGAACATGGTTTAATATATTCCGTAGACCAGTCTTGTAAGAACGAGAGAGAACAAGGTTTTATATATTCCGTAGACTAGTCTTGTAAGAACGAGGGAGAACACGGTTTAACATATTCCATAGACCAGTCTTGTACGAACGAGGGAGAAAATGGTTTAACATATTCCGTAGATCAGTCATGTAAGAACTTGGGAGTACACGGTTTAACATATTCCGTAGACCAGTCTTGTAAGAACGAGGGAGAAGACAGTGTAACATATTCCGTAGACCAGTCTTGTAAGAATGAGAGAGAACCAGGTTTAATATATTCCGTAAACCAGTCATGTAAGAACTAGGGAGAACACGGTTTAACATATTCCGTAGACAAGTCGTGCTAGTACGAGGGAGAACACGGTTTAACATAGTCCGTAGACCAGTCTTGTAAGAAAGAGAGAGAAAAAGGTTTAAGATATGCCGTAGACCAGTCTTGTAAGAACGACATAGAACAAGGTTTAACATATGCCGTAGACCAGTCTTATAACAACGAGAGAGAACACGGTTTCATTTATTCCGTAGACCAGTCATGTAAGAACTTGGTAGAATACGGTTTAATATATTCCATAGAACAGTCTTGTAGGAACGAGAGAGAACAAGGTTTAACATATGCCGTAGACCAGTCTTGTAAGAAAGAGAGAGAACAAGGTTTAATATATTCCGTAGATCAGTCTTATAACAACGAGAGAGAACAAGGTTTAACATATTCCGTAGACCAGTCTTGTAAGAACATGGGAAAACACGGTTTAAAATATTCCGTAGACCAGTCTTGTAGGAACGAGAGAAAACACAGTTTAACATATTCCGTAGACCAGTCTTGTAAGAACGAGGGAGAACACGGTTTAACATATTCCGTAGATCAGTCTTGTAAGAATGAGAGAGAACAAGGTTTAATATCTTCCGTAGACCAGTCATGAAAGAACGAGGGAGAACACGGTTTAACATATTCCGTAGACGAGTCTGTGTATGAACGAGCGAGAACACGATTAAAAATATTCCGTAGACCAGTCTTGTAAGAACGAGGGAGAACACGGTTTAACATATTCCGAAGACCAGTCTTGTAAGAACGAAGGAGAACACGGTTTAAGATATTCCGTAGACCAGTCATGTAGCAACGAGAGAGAACAAGGTGTAACATATTCGGTAGACCAGTCATGTAACAACAAGAGAGAACAAGGTTTAACATATTCCGTAGACCAGTCTTGTAAGAACGAGAGAGAACACGGTTTAACATATTCCGTGGAACAGTCATGTAGCAACGAGAGAGAACATGGTTTAATATATTCCGTAGACCAGTCTTGTAAGAACGAGGGAGAACACGATTTAACATATTCCGTAGATCAGTCTTGTAAGAACGAGGGAGAACACGGTTTAACATACTCCGTAGAAAAGTCGCGCTATAACGAGGTAGAACCGAGTCTTAAACAAATTCCGTAGACCTGTATTGTAAGAACGAGGGAGAACACGGTTTAATATATTCCGTAGGCCAGTCTTATTAGAATGAGAGAGAATACGGTTTAACATATTCCGTAGACCAGTCTTGTAAGAACGAGGGAGAACAAGGTTTAATATATTCCGTATACCAGTCATGTAAGAACGAGAGAGAACAAGGTTTAATATAATCCGTAGACCAGTCGTGTAAGAACGAGGAAGAACACGGTTTTACATATTCCGTAGACTAGTCATGTCAGAACGAGGGAGAACACGGTTTAACATATTCCGTAGACCAGTCTTGTAAGAACGAGGGAGAAGAATGTGTAACATATTCCGTAGACCAGTCTTTTAAGAACGAGAGAGAAGACGGTTTAACATATTCCGTAAACCAGTCTTATAAGAACGAGGGAGAAGACTGTTTAACATATTCCGTAGACCAGTCATGTAACAACGAGAGAGAACAAGGTTTAATATATTCCTTAGATCATTCTTGTAAGAACGAGGGAGAACACGGTTTAGCATATTCCATAGACCAGTCTTGTACGAACGAGAGAGAACAAGTTTTAACAGATTCCTTAGAACAGTCTTGTAACAACGAGAGAGAACAAGGTTTAATATATTCCGTAGACCAGTCTTATAACAACGAGAGAGAACAAGGTTTAACATATTCCCTACACCAGTCTTGTAAGAACGAGGGAGAACACGGTTTAATATATTCCATAGACCAGTCTTGTAAGAAGGAGAGATAACACGGTTTAACATATTCCGTAAACCAGTCTTGTAAGAACGAGGGAGAACAAGGTTTAATATATTCCGTAGACCAGTCTTGTAAGAACGAGAGAGAACAAGGTTTAATATATTCCGTAGACCAGTCTTGTAACAACGAGAGAGAACAAGGTTTATAATATTCGGTAGACCAGTCATGTAACAACGAGAGAAAACACGGTTTAATATATTCCGTAGACCAGTCTTGTAAGAATGAGAGAGAACACGGTTTAACATATTCCGTAGACCAGTCATGTAACAACGAGAGAGAACAAGGTTTAACATATTCCGTAGACCAGTCTTGTAAGAATGAGAGAGAACACTGTTTAACATATTCCGTAGACCAGTCTTGTAAGAACGAGAGAGAACACGGTTTAACAAGTTCCATAGACCAGTCATGTAACAACGAGAGAGAACAAGGTTTAACATATTCCGTAGAGCAGTCATGTAACAACGAGAGAGAACAAGGTGTAACATATTCCGTAGACCAGTCATATAACAACGAGAGAGAACAAGGTTTAATATATTCCATAGACCAGTCATGTAGGAACGAGAGAGAACAAGGTTTAATATATTCCATAGACCAGTCATGTAGGAAAGAGAGAGAACAAGGTTTAATATATTACATAGCCCAGTCATGTAAGAACGAGAGAGAACAAGGTTTAACATATTACGTAGACTAGTCATGTAAGAACGAGGGAGAAGACGGTGTAACATATTCCGTAGACCAGTCTTGTAAGAACGAGAGAGAACACGGTTTAACAAATTCCGTAGACCAGTCTTGTAAGAACGAGAGAGAACAAGGTTTAACATATTCCGTAGACCAGTCTTGTAAGAATGAGTGAGAATACGGTTTAACATATTACGTAGACCAGTCTTGTAAGAACGAGGGAGAACAAGGTATAATATATTCCGTAGACCAGTCATGTAAGAACGAGAGAGAACTAGGTTTAATATATTCCGTAGACCAGTCATGTAACAAAGAGAGAGAACAAGGTTTAATATATTCCGTAGACCAGTCTTGTAAGAACGAGGGAGAACACGGTTTAACATATTCCATAGACCAGTCTTGTACGAACGAGGGAGAACACGGTTTAACATATTCCGTAGACCAGTCTTGTAAGAACGAGGGAGAACCAGGTTTAAAATATTCCGTACACCGGTCATGTAAGAACGAGGGAGAACACGGTTTAACATATTCCGTAGAAAAGTCGTGCTAGAACGAGGGAGAACCGAGTGTAACATATTCCGTAGACCAATCTTGTAAGAACGAGGGAGAAGACGGTGTAACATATTCCGTAGACCAGTCTTGTAAGAACGAGATAGAACAAGGTTTAATATATTCCGTACACCGGTCATGTAAGAATGAGGGAGAATACGGTTTAACATATTCCGTAGAAAAGTCGTGCTAGAACGAGGGAGAACCGAGTTTAACATATTCCATAAACCAGTCTTGTAAGAACGAGAGAGAACAAGGTTTAATATATTCCGTAGACCAGTAATGTAACAACGAGAGAGAACAAGGTTTAATATATTCCGTAGACCAGTCTTGTAAGAACGAGAGAGAACAAGGTTTAACATATTCCGTAGACCAGTAATGTAACAACGAGAGAGAACAAGGTTTAATATATTCCATAGACCAGTCTTGTAAGAACGAGGGAGAACACGGTTTAACATATTCCGTAGACCAGTCATGTAAGAACGAGGGAGAACACGGTTTAACCTATTCCGTAGACCAGTCTTGTAAGAACGAGGGAGAAGACGGTGTAGCATATTCCGTAGACCAGTCTTATAAGAACGAGATAGAACCAGGTTTAATATATTCCGTACACCGGTCATGTAAGAACGAGGGAGAACACGGTTTAACATATTCCGTAGAAAAGTCGTGCTAGAACGAGGGAGAACACGGTTTAACATATTCCGTAGAAAAGACGTGCTAGAACGAGGGAGAACCGAGTTTAACATATTCCGTAGACCAGTCTTGTAAGAACGAGAGAGAACAAGGTTTAACATATTCCGTAGACCAGTCTTGTAAGAACGAGAGAGAACAAGGTTTAACATATTCCGTAGACCAGTCCTGTAACAACGAGAGAGAACAAGGTGTAATATATTCCGTAGACCAGTCTTATAACAACGAGAGAGAACAAGGTTTAACATACTCCGTAGACCAGTCTTGTAAGAACGAGGGAGAACACGGTTTAATATATTCCATAGACCAGTCTTGTAAGAACGAGAGAGAACACGGTGTAACATATTCCGTAGACCAGTCTTGTAAGAATGAGGGAGAACATGTTTTAATATATTCCGTAGACCAGTCTTGTAAGAACGAGAGAGAACACGGTTTAATATATTCCGTAGACCAGTCTTGCTAGAACGAGGGAGAAGACGGTTTAACATATTCCGTAGACCAGTCTTGTAAGAACGAGGGAGAAGACTGTGTAACATATTCCGTAGACCAGTCATGTAACAACGAGAGAGAACAAGGTTTAATATATTCCGTAGACCAGTCTTGTAAGAACGAGGGAGAACACGGTTTAGCATATTCCATAGACCAGTCTTGTAAGAACGAGAGAGAACAAGGTTTAACAGATTCCTTAGAACAGTCTTGTAACAACGAGAGAGAACAATGTTTAATATATTCCGTAGACCAGTCATGTAACAACGAGAGAGAACAAGGTTTAATATATTCCGTAGACTAGTCATGTAAGAACGAGGGAGAAGACGGTGTAACATATTCCGTAGACCAGTCATGTAAGAACGAGAGAGAACACGATTTAACATATTCCGTAGACCAGTCTTGTAAGAACGAGAGAGAACAAGGTTTAACATATTCCGTAGACCAGTCTTGTAAGTATGAGTGAGAACACGGTTTAATATATTCCGTAGGCCAGTCTTATAAGAATGAGAGAGAACACGGTTTAACATATTCCGTAGACCAGTCTTGTAAGAACGAGGGAGAACAAGGTTTAATATATTCCGTAGACCAGTCTTGTAAGAACGAGGGAGAACAAGGTTTAATATATTCCGTAGACCAGTCATGTAACAACGAGAGAGAACAAGGTTTAATATATTCCGTAGACCAGTCTTGTAAGAACGAGTTAGAACACGGTTTAACATATTCCATAGACCAGTCTTGTACGAACGAGGGAGAACATGGCTTAACATATTCCGTAGACCAGTCATGTAAGAACGTGGGTGGACACGGTTTAACATATTCCGTAGACCAGTCTTGTAAGAACGAGGGAGAAAACGGTGTAATATATTCCGTAGATCAGTCTTGTAAGAACGAGGGAGAACAAGGTTTAATATATTCCGTAGACCAGTCTTGTAAGTACGAGGGAGAACAAGGTTTAATATATTCCATAGACCATTCATGTAGGAAAGAGAGAGAACAAGGTTTAATATATTCCATAGCCCAGTCATGTAAGAACGAGGGAGAACAGGGTTTAACATATTCCGTAGAAAGTTCGTGCTAGAACGAGGGAGAACCGAGTTTAACATATTCCGTAGACCAGTCTTGTAAGAACGAGGGAGAAGATGGTGTAACATATTCCGTAGACCAGTCTTGTAAGAATGAGATAGAACAAGGTTTAATATATTCCGTACACCGGTCATGTAAGAACGAGTGAGAACACGGTTTAACATATTCCGTAGAAAAGTCGTGCTAGAACGAGGGAGAACCGAGTTTAACATATTCCATAGACCAGTCTTGTAAGAATGAGAGAGAACAAGGTTTAACATATTCCGTAGACCAGTCATGTAACAACGAGAGAGAATAAGGTTTAATATATTCCGTAGACCAGTCTTGTAAGAACGAGAGAGAACAAGGTTTAATATATTCCGTAGACCAGTCTTGTAAGAACTATGGAGAACACGGTTTAACATATTCCATAGACCAGTCTTGTATGAACGAGGGAGAACACGGTTTAACATATTCCGTAGACCAGTCATGTAAGAACGAGGGAGAACACGGTTTAACATATTCCGTAGACCAGTCTTGTAAGAACGAGGGAGAAGACGGTGCAACATATTCCGTAGACCAGTCTTATAAGAACGAGATAGAACCAGGTTTAATATATTCCGTACACCGGTCATGTAAGAACGAGGGAGAACACGGTTTAACATATTCCGTAGAAAAGTCGTGCTAGAACGAGGGAGAACACGGTTTAGCATATTCCGTAGAAAAGTCGTGCTAGAACGAGGGAGAACCGAGATTAACATATTCCGTAGACCAGTCTTGTAAGAACGAGGGAGAACAAGGTTTAATATATTCCGTAGACCAGTCTTGTAAGAACGAGAGAGAACACGGTTTAATATATTCCATAGACCAGTATTGCTAGAACGAGAGAGAACAAGGTTTAATATATTCCGTAGACCAGTCTTGTAAGAACGAGGGAGAAGACGGTTTAACATATTCCGTAGACCAGTCTTGTAAGAACGAGGGAGAAGACTGTGTAACATATTCCGTAGATCAGTCATGTAACAAAGAGAGAGAACAAGGTTTAATATATTCCGTTGACCAGTCTTGTAAGAACGAGGGAGAACACGGTTTAGCATATTCCATAGACCAGTCTTGTACGAACGAGAGAGAACAAGGTTTAACAGATTCCTTAGAACAGTCTTGTAACAACGAGAGAGAACAAGGTTTAATATATTCGGTAGACCAGTCTTATAACAACGAGAGAGAACAAGGTTAAACATATTCCCTAGACCAGTCTTGTAAGAACGAGGATGAACACGGTTTAATATATTCCATAGACCAGTCTTGTAAGAACGAGAGAGAACACGGTTTAACATATTCCGTAGACCAGTCTTGTAAGAACGAGGGAGAACAAGGTTTAATATATTCCGTAGACCAGTCTTGTAAGAACGAGAGAGAACAAGGTTTAATATATTCCGTAGACCAGTCTTGTAAGAACGAGAGAGAACAAGGTTTAATATATTCCGTAGACCAGTCATGTAACAACGAGAGAGAACACGGTTTAATATATTCCGTAGACCAGTCTGTAAGAACGAGGGAAAAATCCTAACCACAAACGAGAGAGAACAAGGTTTAATATATTCCGTAGACCAGTCTTGTAAGAACGAGAGAGAACAAGGTTTAAATATTCCTAGACCAGTCTTGTAAGAACGAGGGAGAAGACGGTTTAACATATTCCGTAGACCAGTCTTGTAACAACGAGAGAGAACAAGGTTTAACATATTCCGTAGACCAGTCATGTAACAACGAGAGAGAACAAGGTTTAATATATTCCTAGACCAGTCTGTAAGAAAGGAGAACAGAACAAAAGTTAACATATTCCGTAGACAGTCTGAGAACGAGGGAGAACACGGTTTAACATATTCCGTAGACCAGTCTTGTAAGAACGAGGGAGAACACGGTTTAACATATTCCGTAGACCAGTCTTGTAAGAACGAGAGAGAAACAGGTTTAATATATTCCGTAGACCAGTCTTGTAAGAACGAGGGAGAACACGGTTTAATATATTCCGTAGACCAGTCTTGTAAGAACGAGGGAGAACAAGGTTTAATATATTCCGTAGACCAGTCATGTAAGAACGAGAGAGAACAAGGTTTAATATATTCCGTAGACCAGTCTTGTAAGAACGAGGGAGAACAAGGTTATATATTCCGTAGACCAGTCTTGTAAGAACGAGGAGAACAAGGTTTAACATATTCCGTAGACCAGTCTTGTAAGAACGAGAGAGAACACGTTTAACATATTCCGTAGACCAGTCTTGTAAGAACGAGAGAGAACAAGGTTTAACATATTCCGTAGACCAGTCTTGTAAGAACGAGTGAGAACACGGTTTAATATATTCCGTAGACCAGTCTTATAAGAACGAGAGAGAACACGGTTTAACATATTCTGTAGACCAGTCTTGTAAGAACGAGGGAGAACAAGGTTTAATATATTCCGTAGACCAGTCATGTAACAACGAGAGATCACAAGGTTTAATATATTCCGTAGACCAGTCATGTAAGAACGAGAGAGAACAAGGTTTAATATATTCCGTAGACCAGTCATGTAACAATGAGAGAGAACAAGGTTTAATATATTCCGTAGACCAGTCTTGTAAGAACGAGGGAGAACACGGTTTAACATATTCTATAGACCAGTCTTGTACGAACGAGGGAGAACACGGTTTAACATATTCCGTAGACCAGTCATGTAAGAACGTGGGTGAACACAGTTTAACATATTCCGTAGACCAGTCTTGTAAAAACGAGAGAGAAGACGGTGTAATATATTCCGTAGACCAGTCTTGTAAGAACGAGATAGAACCAGGTTTAATATATTCCGTACACCGGTCATGTAAGAACGAGGGAGAACACGGTTCAACATATTCCGTAGAAAAGTCGTGCTAGAACGAGGGAGAACCGAGTTTAACATATTCCGTGGACCAGTCTTGTAAGAACGAGGGAGAACACGGTTTAATATATTCCATAGACCAGTCTTGTAAGAACGAGGGAGAACAAGGTTTAATATATTCCGTAGAACAGTCTTGCTAGAACGAGAGAGAACAAGGTTTAATATATTCCGTAGACCAGTCTTGTAAGAACGAGGGAGAAGACGGTTTAACATATTCCGTAGACCAGTCTTGTAAGAACGAGGGAGAAGACTGTGTAACATATTCCGTAGACCAGTCTTGTAACAACGAGAGAGAACAAGTTTTAACATATTCCGTAGACCAGTCATGTAACAACGAGAGAGAACAAGGTTTAATATATTCCGTAGACCAGTCTTGTAAGAACGAGGGAGAACAAGTTTTAACAGATTCCGTAGACCAGTTATGTAACAATGAGGGAGAACAAGGTTTAATATATTCCGTAGACCAGTCTTATAACAACGAGAGAGAACAAGGTTTAACATATTCGGTAGACCAGTCTTGTAAGAACGAGGGAGAACACGGTTTAATATATTCCATAGACCAGTCTTGTAAGAACGTTAGAGAACACGGTTTAACATATTCCGTAGACCAGTCTTGTAAGAACGATGGAGAACACGGTTTAATATATTCCATAGACCAGTCTTGTAAGAACGAGGGAGAACAAGGTTTAATATATTCCGTAGACCAGTCTTGTAAGTACGAGGGAGAACAAGGTTTAATATATTCCATAGACCATTCATGTAGGAAAGAGAGAGAACAAGGTTTAATATATTCCATAGCCCAGTCATGTAAGAACGAGAGAGAACAAGGTTTAATATATTCCATAGACCAGTCATGTAGGAACGAGGGAGAAAAAGGTTTAACATATTACGTAGACTAGTCATGTAAGAACGAGGGAGAAGACGGTGTAGTATATTCCGTAGACCAGTCTTGTAAGAACGAGAGAGAACACGGTTTAACATATTCCGTAGACCAGTCTTGTAAGAACTAGAGAGAACAATGTTTAACATATTCCGTAGACCAGTCTTGTAAGAACGAGTGAGAACACGATTTAATATATTCCGTAGGCCAGTCTTTTAAGAATGAGAGAGAACACGGTTTAACATATTCCGTAGACCAGTCTTGTAAGAACGAGGGAGAACAAGGTTTAATATATTACGTAGACCAGTCATGTAACAACGAGAGAGAACAAGGTTTAATATATTCCGTAGACCAGTCATGTAAGAACGAGAGAGAACAAGGTTTAATATATTCCGTAGACCAGTCTTGTAAGAACGAGGGAGAACACGTTTAACATATTCGTAGACCAGTCTTGTAAGAACGAGGGAGAACACGGTTTAACATATTCCGTAGACCAGTCATGTAAGAACGTGGGTGAACACGGTTTAACATATTCCGTAGACCAGTCTTGTAAGAACGAGGGAGAAGACGGTGTAATATATTCCGTAGACCAGTCTTGTAAGAACGAGATAGAACCAGGTTTAATATATTACGTACACCGGTCATGTAAGAACGAGGGAGAACACGGTTCAATATATTCCGTAGAAAAGTCGTGCTAGAACGAGGGAGAACCGAGTGTAACATATTCCGTAGACCAGTCTTGTAAGAACGAGGGAGAACACGGTTTAATATATTCCATAGACCAGTCTTGTAAGAACGAGGGAGAACAAGGTTTAATATATTCCGTAGACCAGTCTTGCTAGAACGAGAGAGAACAAGGTTTAATATATTCCGTAGACCAGTCTTGTAAGAACGATGGAGAACACGGTTTAATATATTCCATAGACCAGTCTTGTAAGAACGAGGGAAAACAAGGTTTAATATATTCCGTAGACCAGTCTTGTAAGAACGAGAGAGAACAAGGTTTAATTTATTCCGTAGACTAGTCTTGTAACAACGAGAGAGAACAAGGTTTAATATATTCCGTAGACCAGTCTTGTAAGAACGAGAGAGAACAAGGTTTAATTTATTCCGTAGACTAGTCTTGTAACAACGAGAGAGAACAAGGTTTAATATATTCCATAGACCAGTCTTGCTAGAACGAGAGAGAACAAGGTTTAATATATTCCGTAGACCAGTCTTGTAAGAACGAGGGAGAAGACGGTTTAACATATTCCGTAGACCATTCTTGTAAGAACGAGGGAGAAGACGGTGTAACATATTCCGTAAACCAGTCTTGTAACAACGAGAGAGAACAAGGTTTAACATATTCCGTAGACCAGTCATGTAACAACGAGAGAGAACAAGGTTAAATATATTTCGTAGACCAGTCTTGTAAGAACAAGAGAGAACAAGGTGTAACATATTCCGTAGACGAGTCTTGTAAGAACGAGTTAGAACACGGTTTAACATATTCCGTAGACGAGTCTTGTAAGAAAGAGGGAGAACAAGGTTTAATATATTCCGTAGACCAGTCTTGTAAGAACGAGAGCGAACAAGGTTTAATATATTCCGTAGACCAGTCTTGTAAGAACTAGAGAGAACAATGTTTAACATATTCCGTAGACCAGTCTTGTAAGAACGAGTGAGAACAAGGTTTAATATATTCCATAGACCATTCATGTAGGAAAGAGAGAGAACAAGGTTTAATATATTCCATAGCCCAGTCATGTAAGAACGAGAGAGAACAAGGTTTAATATATTCCATAGACCAGTCATGTAGGAACGAGGGAGAAAAAGGTTTAACATATTCCGTAGAATAGTCATGTAAGAACGAGGGAGAAGACGGTTAACATATTCCGTAGACCAGTCTGTAAGAACGAGAGAGAACACGGTTTAACATATTCCGTAGACCAGTCTTGTAAGAACTAGAGAGAACAAGGTTTAACATATTCCGTAGACCAGTCTTGTAAGAACGAGAGAGAACAAGGTTTAACATATTCCGTAGACCAGTCTTGTAAGAACGAGAGAGAACACGGTTTAACATATTCCGTAGACCAGTCTTGTAAGAACGAGGGAGAACAAGGTTTAATATATTCCGTAGACCAGTCATGTAAGAACAAACAACAACACCAACGAGGGAGAACACGGTTTAACATATTCCGTAGACCAGTCTTGTAAGAACGAGAGAGAACAAGGTTTAACATATTCCGTAGACCAGTCTTGTAAGAACGAGAGAGAACAAGGTTTAATATATTCCGTAGACCAGTCTTGTAAGAACGAGAGAGAACAAGGTTTAACATATTCCATAGACCAGTCTTGTAAGAACGAGGGAGAACACGGTTTAACATATTCCGTAGACCAGTCATGTAAGAACGAGGGAGAACACGGTTTAACATATTCCGTAGACCAGTCTTGTAAGAACGAGGGAGAACACGGTTTAATATATTCCGTAGACCAGTCTTGTAAGAACGAGAGAGAACAAGGTTTAACATATTCCGTAGACCAGTCTTGTAAGAACGAGAGAGAACAAGGTTTAATATATTCCGTAGACCAGTCTTGTAAGAACGAGGGAGAACCGAGTTAACATATTCCGTAGACCAGTCTTGTAAGAACGAGGGAGAACACGGTTTAACATATTCCGTAGACCAGTCTTGTAAGAACGAGGGAGAACAAGGTTTAATATATTCCGTAGACCAGTCTTGTAGAACGAGAGAGAACAAGGTTTAATATATTCCGTAGACCAGTCTTGTAGACGATGAGAGAACACGGTTAATATATTCCATAGACCAGTCTTGTAGAACGAGGGAAAACAAGGTTAAATATTCCGTAGACCAGTCTTGTAAGAACGAGAGAGAACAAGGTTTAACATATTCCGTAGACCAGTCTTGTAACAACGAGAGAGAACAAGGTTTAATATATTCCGTAGACCAGTCTTGTAAGAACGAGAGAGAACAAGGTTTAATATATTCCGTAGACTAGTCTTGTAACAACGAGAGAGAACAAGGTTTAATATATTCCATAGACCAGTCTTGCAAGAACGAGAGAGAACAAGGTTTAATATATTCCGTAGACCAGTCTTGTAAGAACGAGGGAGAACAAGGTTTAACATATTCCGTAGACCAGTCTTGTA
>CM026399.1:51280918-51312559 GCA_014843695.1 Archivesica marissinica
CGAGGGAGAACAATGTTTAACATATTCCGTAGACCAGTCTTGTAACAACGAGAGAGAACAAGGTTTAACATATTCCGTAGACCAGTCTTGTAACAACGAGAGAGAACAAGGTTTAATATATTCCGTAGACCAGTCTTGTAAGAACGAGAGAGAACACGGTTTAACATATTCCGTAGACCAGTCTTGTAAGAACGAGGGAGAACACGGTTTAACATATTCCGTAGACCAGTCATGTAAGAACGAGGGAGAACACGGTTTAACATATTCCGTAGACCAGTCTTGCTAGAACGAGGGAGAACCGAGTTTAACATATTCCGTAGACCAGTCTTGTAAGAACGAGAGAGAACAAGGTTTAACATATTCCGTAGACCAGTCTTGTAAGAACGAGGGAGAACAAGGTTTAATATATTCCGTAGACCAGTCTTGTAAGAACGAGAGAGAACAAGGTTTAATATATTCCGTAGACCAGTCTTGTAAGAACGAGAGAGAACAAGGTTTAATATATTCCGTAGACCAGTCATGTAACAACGAGAGAGAACAAGGTTTAATATATTCCGTAGACCAGTCTTGTAAGAACGAGAGAGAACAAGGTTTAATATATTCCGTAGACCAGTCTTGTAAGAACGAGGGAGAACACGGTTTAACATATTCCGTAGACCAGTCTTGTAAGAACGAGGGAGAACACGGTTTAACATATTCCGTAGACCAGTCTTGTAAGAACGAGAGAGAACAAGGTTTAACATATTCCGTAGACCAGTCTTGTAAGAACGAGGGAGAACACGGTTTAATATATTCCGTAGACCAGTCTTGTAAGAACGAGGGAGAACCAGTTTAACATATTCCGTAGACCAGTCTTGTAAGAACGAGGGAGAACACGGTTTAACATATTCCGTAGACCAGTCATGTAAGAACGAGAAGAACAAGGTTTAACATATTCCGTAGACCAGTCATGTAACAACGAGAGAGAACAAGGTTTAATATATTCCGTAGACCAGTCTTGTAAGAACGAGAGAGAACAAGGTTTAATATATTCCGTAGACCAGTCTTGTAAGAACGAGGAAGAACACGGTTTAACATATTCCGTAGACCAGTCTTGTAAGAACGAGGGAGAACAAGGTTTAATATATTCCGTAGACCAGTCATGTAACAACGAGAGAGAACAAGGTTTAATATATTCCGTAGACCAGTCTTGTAACAACGAGAGAGAACAAGGTTTAATATATTCCGTAGACCAGTCTTGTAAGAACGAGAGAGAACAAGGTTTAATATATTCCGTAGACCAGTCTTGTAAGAACGAGGGAGAACACGGTTTAACATATTCCGTAGACCAGTCTTGTAAGAACGAGGGAGAACACGGTTTAACATATTCCGTAGACAGTCATGTAAGAACGAGGGAGAACCGGTTTAACATATTCCGTAGACCAGTCTTGTAAGAACGAGGGAGAACACGGTTTAACATATTCCGTAGACCAGTCTTGTAAGAACGAGAGAGAACAAGGTTTAATATATTCCGTAGACCAGTCATGTAACAACGAGAGAGAACAAGGTTTAATATATTCCGTAGACCAGTCATGTAACAACGAGAGAGAACAAGGTTTAATATATTCCGTAGACCAGTCTTGTAAGAACGAGAGAGAACAAGGTTTAATATATTCCGTAGACCAGTCTTGTAAGAACGAGGGAGAACACGGTTTAATATATTCCGTAGACCAGTCTTGTAAGAACGAGGGAGAACACGGTTTAACATATTCCGTAGACCAGTCTTGTAAGAACGAGGGAGAACCGGTTTAACATATTCCGTAGACCAGTCTTGTAAGAACGAGAGAGAACACGGTTTAACATATTCCGTAGACCAGTCATGTAAGAACGAGGGAGAACAAGGTTTAATATATTCCGTAGACCAGTCATGTAACAACGAGAGAGAACAAGGTTTAATATATTCCGTAGACCAGTCATGTAAGAACGAGAGAGAACAAGGTTTAATATATTCCGTAGACCAGTCATGTAACAACGAGAGAGAACAAGGTTTAATATATTCCGTAGACCAGTCTTGTAAGAACGAGAGAGAACAAGGTTTAATATATTCCGTAGACCAGTCTTGTAAGAACGAGGGAGAACACGGTTTAACATATTCCATAGACCAGTCTTGTACGAACGAGGGAGAACACGGTTTAACATATTCCGTAGACCAGTCATGTAAGAACGAGGGAGAACAAGGTTTAACATATTCCGTAGACCAGTCTTGTAAGAACGAGGGAGAACACGGTTTAATATATTCCGTAGACCAGTCTTGTAAGAACGAGAGAACACGGTTTAACATATTCCGTAGACCAGTCTTGTAAGAACGAGGGAGAACAAGGTTTAATATATTCCGTAGACCAGTCTTGTAACAACGAGAGAGAACAAGGTTTAATATATTCCGTAGACCAGTCATGTAACAACGAGAGAGAACAAGGTTTAATATATTCCGTAGACCAGTCTTGTAAGAACGAGAGAGAACACGGTTTAATATATTCCGTAGACCAGTCTTATAAGAACGAGAGAGAACACGGTTTAACATATTCCGTAGACCAGTCTTGTAAGAACGAGGGAGAACAAGGTTTAATATATTCCGTAGACCAGTCATGTAACAACGAGAGAGAACAAGGATTAATATATTCCGTAGACCAGTCATGTAACAACGAGAGAGAACAAGGTTTAATATATTCCGTAGACCAGTCTTGTAAGAACGAGAGAGAACAAGGTTTAATATATTCCGTAGACCAGTCATGTAAGAACGAGGGAGAACACGGTTTAATATATTCCGTACACCGGTCATGTAAGAATGAGGGAGAACACGGTTTAACATATTCCGTAGAAAAGTAGTGCTAGAACGAGGGAGAACCGAGTTTAACATATTCCGTTGACAAGTCGTGCTAGTACGAGGGAGAACACGGTTTAACATATTCCGTAGACCAGTCTTGTAAGAACGAGAGAGAACAAGGTTTAACATATTCCGTAGACCAGTCTTGTAAGAACGAGAGAGAACACGGTTTAACATATTCCGTAGACCAGTCATGTAAGAACGAGGGAGAACAAGGTTTAATATATTCCGTTGACCAGTCATGTAACAACGAGAGAGAACAAGGTTTAATATATTCCGTAGACCAGTCATGTAAGAAAGAGAGAGAACAAGGTTTGATATATTCCGTAGACCAGTCATGTAACAACGAGAGAGAACAAGGTTTAATATATTCCGTAGACCAGTCTTGTAAGAACGAGAGAGAACAAGGTTTAATATATTCCGTAGACCAGTCCTGTAAGAACGAGGGAGAACACGGTTTAACATATTCCATAGACCAGTGTTGTACGAACGAGGGAGAACACGGTTTAACATATTCCGTAGACCAGTCATGTAAGAACGAGGGAGAACAAGGTTTAACATATTCCGTAGACCAGTCTTGTAAGAACGAGGGAGAACACGGTTTAATATATTCCGTAGACCAGTCTTATAAGAATGAGAGAGAACACGGTTTAACATATTCCGTAGACCAGTCTTGTAAGAACGAGGGAGAACAAGGTTTAATATATTCCGTAGACCAGTCCTTTAACAACGAGAGAGAACAAGGTTTAATATATTCCGTAGACCAGTCATGTAACAACGAGAGAGAACAAGGTTTAATATATTCCGTAGACCAGTCTTGTAAGAACGAGAGAGAACAAGGTTTAATATATTCCGTAGACCAGT
The DNA here is from genome assembly GCA_014843695.1 of Archivesica marissinica. Lineage (NCBI taxonomy): Eukaryota > Metazoa > Mollusca > Bivalvia > Venerida > Vesicomyidae > Archivesica > Archivesica marissinica. The sequence continues at coordinate 51,284,646 of CM026399.1, forward strand.
CATGTAAGAACGAGGGAGAAAACGGTTTAATATATTCCGTACACCGGTCATGTAAGAACGAGGGAGAAGACGGTTTAACATATTCCGTAGAAAAGTAGTGCTAGAACGAGGGAGAACCGAGTTTAACATATTCCGTTGACAAGTCGTGCTAGTACGAGGGAGAACACGGTTTAACATATTCCGTAGACCAGTCTTGTAAGAACGAGAGAGAACAAGGTTTAACATATTCCGTAGACCAGTCTTGTAAGAACGAGAGAGAACAAGGTTTAACATATTACGTAGACCAGTCTTGTAAGAACGAGGGAGAACACGGTTTAACATATTCCGTAGACCAGTCTTGCTAGAACGAGAGAGAACAAGGTTTAACATATTCCGTAGACCAGTCTTGTAAGAACGAGAGAGAACACGGTTTAACATATTCCGTAGACCAGTCATGTAAGAACGAGGGAGAACAAGGTTTAATATATTCCGTTGACCAGTCATGTAACAACGAGAGAGAACAAGGTTTAATATATTCCGTAGACCAGTCATGTAAGAAAGAGAGAGAACAAGGTTTGATATATTCCGTAGACCAGTCATGTAACAACGAGAGAGAACAAGGTTTAATATATTCCGTAGACCAGTCTTGTAAGAACGAGAGAGAACAAGGTTTAATATATTCCGTAGACCAGTCCTGTAAGAACGAGGGAGAACACGGTTTAACATATTCCATAGACCAGTGTTGTACGAACGAGGGAGAACACGGTTTAAAATATTCCGTAGACCAGTCATGTAAGAACGAGGGAGAACAAGGTTTAACATATTCCGTAGACCAGTCTTGTAAGAACGAGGGAGAACACGGTTTAATATATTCCGTAGACCAGTCTTATAAGAATGAGAGAGAACACGGTTTAACATATTCCGTAGACCAGTCTTGTAAGAACGAGGGAGAACAAGGTTTAATATATTCCGTAGACCAGTCTTGTAAGAACGAGGAGAACACGGTTTAACATATTCCGTAGACCAGTCATGTAAGAACGAGGGAGAACAAGGTTTAATATATTCCGTTGACCAGTCATGTAACAACGAGAGAGAACAAGGTTTAATATATTCCGTAGACCAGTCATGTAAGAAAGAGAGAGAACAAGGTTTGATATATTCCGTAGACCAGTCATGTAACAACGAGAGAGAACAAGGTTTAATATATTCCGTAGACCAGTCTTGTAAGAACGAAAGAGAACAAGGTTTAATATATTCCGTAGACCAGTCCTGTAAGAACGAGGGAGAACACGGTTTAACATATTCCATAGACCAGTGTTGTACGAACGAGGGAGAACACGGTTTAAAATATTCCGTAGACCAGTCATGTAAGAACGAGGGAGAACAAGGTTTAACATATTCCGTAGACCAGTCTTGTAAGAACGAGGGAGAACACGGTTTAATATATTCCGTAGACCAGTCTTATAAGAATGAGAGAGAACACGGTTTAACATATTCCGTAGACCAGTCTTGTAAGAACGAGGGAGAACAAGGTTTAATATATTCCGTAGACCAGTCATGTAACAACGAGAGAGAACAAGGTTTAATATATTCCGTAGACCAGTCATGTAACAACGAGAGAGAACAAGGTTTAATATATTCCGTAGACCAGTCTTGTAAGAACGAGAGAGAACAAGGTTTAATATATTCCGTAGACCAGTCATGTAAGAACGAGGGAGAACACGGTTTAATATATTCCGTACACCGGTCATGTAAGAACGAGGGAGAACACGGTTTAACATAGTCCGTAGACCAGTCTTGCTAGAACGAGAGAGAACAAGGTTTAATATATTCCGTAGACCAGTCTTGTAAGAACGAGAGAGAACAAGGTTTAATATATTCCATAGACCAGTGTTGTAAGAAAGAGGGAGAAGACGGTTTAACATATTCCGTAGACCTGTCTTGTAACAACGAGAGAGAACAAGGTTTAACATATTCCGTAGACCAGTCATGTAACAACGAGCGAGAACAAGGTTTAATATTTTCCTTAGACCAGTCTTGTAAGAACGAGAGAGAACAAGGTTTAATATATTCCGTAGACCAGTCTTGTAAGAACGAGGGAGAACACGGTTTAACATATTCCATAGACCAGTCTTGTACGAACGAGGGAGAACACGGTTTAACATATTCCGTAGACCAGTCATGTAAGAACGAGGGAGAACACGGTTTATCATATTCCGTAGACCAGTCTTGTAAGAACGAGGGAGAACACGGTGTAACATATTCCGTAGACCAGTCTTGTAAGAACGAGAGAGAAGCAGGTTTAATATATTCCGTAGACCGGTCATGTAAGAAATAGGGAGAACACGGTTTAAAATATTCCGTAGAAAATTAGTGCTAGAACGAGGGAGAACCGAGTGTAACATATTCCGTAGACAAGTCGTGCTAGTACGAGGGAGAACACGGTTTGACATATTCCGTAGACCAGTCTTGTAAGTACGAGGGAGAAGACGGTGTAACATATTCCGTATGCCAGTCTTGTAAGAACGAGAGAGAAACAGGTTTAATATAGTCCGTAGACCGGTCATGTAAGAACGAGGGAGAACACGGTTTAATATATTCCGTAGAAAATTTGTGCTAGACCTAGGGAGAACCGAGTTTAACATATTCCATAGACAAGTCGTGCTAGTACGAGGGAGAACACGATTTGACATATTCCGTAGACCAGTCTTGTAAGAACGAGAGAGAACAAGTTTAACATATTCCGTAGACCAGTCTTGTAAGAACGAGAGAGAACAAGGTTTAACATATTACGTAGACCAGTCTTGTAACAACGAGAGAGAACAAGGTTTAACATATTCCGTAGACCAGTTTTGTAAGAACGAGGGAGAACACGGTTTAATATATTCCATAGACCAGTCTTGTAAGAACGAGAAAGAACACGGTTTGACATATTCCATAGACCAGTCTTGTAAGAACGAGGGAGAACAAGGTTTAATATATTCCGTAGACCAGTCTTGTAAGAACGAGAGAGAACAAGGTTTAATATATTCCGTTGACCAGTAGTGTAACAACGAGAGAGAACAAGGTTTAATATATTCCGTAGACCAGTCATGGAACAACGATCGAGAACAAGGTTTAATATATTCCGTAGACCAGTCTTGTACGAACGAGGGAGAACACGGTATAGCATATTCCGTAGAACAGTCATGTAAGAACGAGGGAGAACACGGTTTAACATATTCCGTAGACCAGTCTTGTAAGAACGAGGGAGAAGACGGTGTAACATATTCCGTAGACCAGTTTTGTAAGAACGAGAGAGAACCAGGTTTAATATATTCCGTAGACCGGTCATGTAAGAACGAGGGAGAACACGGTTTAACATATTCCGTAGAAAGGTCGTGCTAGAACGAGGGAAAACCGAGTTTAACATATTCCGTAGACAAGTCGTGCTAGTACGAGGGAGAACACGGTTTGACATATTCCGTAGACCAGTCTTGTAAGAACGAGAGAGAACAAGGTTTATCATATTCCGTAGACCAGTCTTGTAAGAACGAGAGAGAACAAGGTTTAACATATTCCGTATACCAGTCTTATAAGAATGAGAGAGAACACGGTTTAACATATTCCGTATACCAGTCTTGTAAGAACGAGGGAGAACAAGGTTTAATATATTCCGTAGACCAGTCATGTAACAACGAGAGAGAACAAGGTTTAACATATTCCGTAGACCAGTCTTGTAAGAACGAGGGAGAACACGGTTTAATATATTCCATAGACCAGTCTTGTAAGAACGAGAGAGAACACGGTTTAACATATTCCGTAGACCAGTCTTGTAAGAACGAGGGAGAACAAGGTTTAATATATTCCGTAGACCAGTCTTGTAAGAACGAGAGATAACACGGTTTAATATATTCCGTAGACCAGTCTTGTAACAACGAGAGAGAACAAGGTTCAATATATTCCGTAGACCAGTTATGTAACAACGAGAGAAAATACGGTTTAATATATTCCGTAGACCAGTCTTGCTAGAACAAGAGAGAACAAGGTTTAATATATTCCGTGGACCAGTCATGTAAGAACGAGAGAGAACAACGTTTAATATATTCCGTAGACCAGTCTTGTAAGAACGAGAGAGAACAAGTTTAACATATTCCGTAGACCAGTCTTGTAAGAACGAGAGAGAACAAGGTTTAACATATTACGTAGACCAGTCTTGTAACAACGAGAGAGAACAAGGTTTAACATATTCCGTAGACCAGTTTTGTAAGAACGAGGGAGAACACGGTTTAATATATTCCATAGACCAGTCTTGTAAGAACGAGAGAGAACAAGGTTTAATATATTCCGTAGACTAGTCATGTAACAACGAGAGAAAACACGGTTTAATATAGTTCGTAGACCAGTCTTGCTAGAACGAGAGAGAACAAGGTTTAATATATTCCGTAGACCAGTCTTATAAGAACGAGAGAGAACAAGGTATAATATATTCCGTAGACCGGTCATGTAAGAACGAGGGAGAAGACGGTTTAACACATTCCGTAAAAAAGTCGTGCTAGAACGAGGGAGAACCGAGTTTAACATATTCCGTAGACAAGTCGTGCTAGTACGAGGGAGAACACCGTTTGACATATTCCGTAGACCAGTCTTGTAAGAACGAGGGAGAACAAGGTTTAATATATTCCGTAGACCAGTCATGTAACAACGAGAGAGAACAAGGTTTAACATATTCCGTAGACCAGTCTTGTAAGAACGAGGGAGAACACGGTTTAATATATTCCATAGACCAGTCTTGTAAGAACGAGAGAGAACACGGTTTAACATATTCCGTAGACCAGTCTTGTAAGAACGAGGGAGAACAAGGTTTAATATATTCCGTAGACCAGTCTTGTAAGAACGAGAGATAACACGGTTTAATATATTCCGTAGACCAGTCTTGTAACAACGAGAGAGAACAAGGTTCAATATATTCCGTAGACCAGTTATGTAACAACGAGAGAAAATCGGTTTAATATATTCCGTAGACCAGTCTTGCTAGAACAAGAGAGAACAAGGTTTAATATATTCCGTGGACCAGTCATGTAAGAACGAGAGAGAACAACGTTTAATATATTCCGTAGACCAGTCTTGTAAGAACGAGAGAGAACAAGTTTAACATATTCCGTAGACCAGTCTTGTAACAACGAGAGAGAACAAGGTTTAACATATTCCGTAGACCAGTTTTGTAAGAACGAGGGAGAACACGGTTTAATATATTCCATAGACCAGTCTTGTAAGAACGAGAGAGAACAAGGTTTAATATATTCCGTAGACTAGTCATGTAACAACGAGAGAAAACACGGTTTAATATAGTTCGTAGACCAGTCTTGCTAGAACGAGAGAGAACAAGGTTTAATATATTCCGTAGACCAGTCTTATAAGAACGAGAGAGAACAAGGTTTAATATATTCCGTAGACCGGTCATGTAAGAACGAGGGAGAACACGGTTTAACACATTCCGTAAAAAAGTCGTGCTAGAACGAGGGAGAACCGAGTTTAACATATTCCGTAGACAAGTCGTGCTAGTACGAGGGAGAACACCGTTTGACATATTCCGTAGACCAGTCTTGTAAGAACGAGAGAGAACAAGGTTTAACATATTCCGTAGACCAGTCTTGTAAGAACGAGAGAGAACAAGATTTAACATATTCCGTAGACCAGTCTTATAAGAATGAGAGAGAACACGGTTTAACATATTCCGTTTACCAGTCTTGTAAGAAAGAGAGAGAACAAGGTTTAATATATTCCGTAGACCAGTCTTGTAAGAACGAGGGAGAAGACGGTTTAACATATTCCGAAGACCAGTCTGGTAACAACGAGAGAGAACAAGGTTTAACATATTCCGTAGACCAGTCATGTAACAACGAGCGAGAACAAGGTTTAATATATTCCGTAGACTAGTCATGTAAGAACGAGGGAGAACACGGTTTAACATATTCCGTAGACCAGTCTTGTAAGAACGAGAGAGAAACAGGTTTAATATAGTCCGTAGACCGGTCATGTAAGAACGAGGGAGAACACGGTTTAACATATTCCGTAGAAAAGTCGTGCTAGAACGAGGGAGAACCGAGTTTAAATATTCCGTAGACAAGTCGTGCTAGTACGAGGGAGAACACGGTTTGACATAATCCGTAGACCAGTCTTGTAAGAACGAGAGAGAACAAGGTTTAACATATTCCGTAGATCAGTCTTGTAAGAACGAGAGAGAACAAGGTTTAACATATTACGTAGACCAGTCTTGTAACAACGAGAGAGAACAAGGTTTAACATATTCCGTAGACCAGTTTTGTAAGAACGAGGGAGAACACGGTTTAATATATTCCATAGACCAGTCTTGTAAGAACGAGAAAGAACACTGTTTAACATATTCCGTAGACCAATCGTGTAAGAACGAGGGAGAACAAGGTTTAATATATTCGGTAGACCAGTCTTGTAAGAACGAGAGAGAACAAGGTTTAATATATTCCGTTGACCAGTCTTGTAACAACGAGAGAGAACAAGGTTTAATATATTCCGTAGACCAGTCATGTAACAACGAGAGAAAACACGGTTTAATATAGTCCGTAGACCAGTCTTATAAGAACGAGAGAGAACACGGTTTAATATATTCCGTAGACCAGTCTTGTAAGAATGAGGGAGAAGACGGTTTAACATATTCCGTATACCAGTCTTGTAACAACGATCGAGAACAAGGTTTAATATATTCCGTAGACCAGTCTTGTAAGAACGAGAGAGAACAAGGTTTAATATATACCGTAGACCATTCTTGTAAGAACTAGGGAGAACACGGTTTAATATATTCCATAGACCAGTCTTGTACAAACGAGGGAGAACACGGTTTAGCATATTCCGTAGAACAGTCATGTAAGAACGAGGGAGAACACGGTTTAACATATTCCGTAGACCAGTTTTGTAAGAACGAGGGAGAAGACGGTGTAACATATTCCGTAGACCAGTCTTGTAAGAACGAGAGAGAACCAGGTTTAATATATTCAGTAGACCGGTCATGTAAGAACGAGGGAGAACACGGTTTAACATATTCCGTAGAAAGGTCGTGCTAGAACGAGGGAAAACCGAGTTTAACATATTCCGTAGACAAGTCGTGCTAGTACGAAGGAGAACACAGTTTGACATATTCCGTAGACCAGTCTTGTAAGAACGAGGGAGAACAAGGTTTAATATATTCCGTAGACCAGTCATGTAACAAAGAGAGAGAACAAGGTTTAACATATTCCGTAGACCAGTCTTGTAAGAACAAGGGAGAACAAGGTTTAACATATTCCGTAGACCAGTCTTGTAAGAACGAGGGAGAACAAGGTTTAATATATTCCGTAGACCAGTCTTGTAACAACGAGAGAGAACAAGGTTTAATATATTCCGTAGAACAGTCATGTAACAACGAAAGAGAACAAGGTTTAATATATTCCGTAGACCAGTCTTGTAAGAACGAGGGAGAAGACGGTTTAACATATTCCGTAGACCAGTCTTGTAATAACGCGGGAGAAGACGGTGTAAAATATTCCGTAGACCAGTCTTTTAACAACGAGAGAGAACAAGGTTTAACATATTCCGTAGACCAGTTTTGTAAGAACGAGGGAGAACACGGTTTAATATATTCCATAGACCAGTCTTGTAAGAACGAGAAAGAACACGGTTTAACATATTCCGTAGACCAATCTTGTAAGAACGAGGGCGAACAAGGTTTAATATATTCCGTAGACCAGTCTTGTAAGAACGAGAGAGAAAAAGGTTTAATATATTCCGTTGACCAGTCTTGTAACAACGAGAGAGAACAAGGTTTAATATATTCCGTAGACCAGTCATGTAACAACGAGAGAAAACACGGTTTAATATAGTCCGTAGACCAGTCTTGCTAGAACGAGAGAGAACAAGGTTTAATATATTCCGTAGACCAGTCTAATAAGAACGAGAGAGAACAAGGTTTAATATATTCCGTAGACCGGTCATGTAAGAACGAGGGAGAACACGGTTTAACATATTCCGTAAAAAAGTCGTGCTAGAACGAGGGAGAACCGAGATTAACATATTCCGTAGACAAGTCGTGCTAGTACGAGGGAGAACACGGTTTGACATATTCCGTAGACCAGTCTTGTAAGAACGAGAGAGAACAAGGTTTAACATATTCCGTAGACCAGTCTTGTAAGAACGAGAGAGAACAAGATTTGACATATTCCGTAGACCAGTCTTATAAGAATGAGAGAGAACACGGTTTAACATATTCCGTATACCAGTATTGTAAGAACGAGGGAGAAGACGGTTTAACATATTCCGAAGACCAGTCTTGTAACAACGAGAGAGAACAATGTTTAGCATATTCCGTAGACCAGTCATGTAACAACGAGCGAGAACAAGGTTTAATATATTCCGTAGACCAGTCATGTAAGAACGAGGGAGAACACGGTTTAACATATTCCGTAGACCAGTCTTGTAAGAACGAGAGAGAAACAGGTTTAATATATTCCGTAGACCGGTCATGTAAGAACGAGGGAGAACACGGTTTAACATATTCCGTAGAAAAGTCGTGCTAGAACGAGGGAGAACCGAGTTTAACATATTCCGTAGACAAGTCGTGCTAGTACGAGGGAGAACACGGTTTGACATATTCCGTAGACCAGTCTTGTAAGAACGAGAGAGAACAAGGTTTAACATATTCCGTAGATCAGTCTTGTAAGAACGAGAGAGAACAAGGTTTAACATATTACATTGACCAGTCTTGTAACAACGAGAGAGAACAAGGTTTAATATATTCCGTAGACCAGTCATGTAACAACGAGAGAAAACACGGTTTAATATATTCCGTAGACCAGTCTTGCTAGAACGAGAGAGAACAAGGTTCAATATATTCCGTAGACCAGTCTTATAAGAACGAGAGAGAACAAAGTTTAATATATTCCGTAGACCAGTCTTGTAAGAACGAGGGAGAAGACGGTTTAACATATTCCGTAGACCAGTCTTGTAACAACGATAGAGAACAAGGTTTAACATATTCCGTAGACCAGTCTTGTAAGAACGAGAGAGAACAAGGTTTAATATATTCCGTAGACCAGTCTTGTAAGAACGAGGGAGAACACGGTTTAATATATTCCATAGACCAGTCTTGTAAGAACGAGAGAGAACACGGTTTAACATATTCCGTAGACCAGTCTTGTAAGAATGAGGGAGAAGACGGTTTAACATATTCCGTATACCAGTCTTGTAACAACGATAGAGAACAAGGTTTAACATATTCCGTAGACCAGTCATGGAACAACGATCGAGAACAAGGTTTAATATATTCCGTAGACCAGTCTTGTAAGAACGAGAGAGAACAAGGTTTAATATATTCCGTAGACCAGTCTTGTAAGAACGAGGGAGAACACGGTTTAATATATTCCATAGACCAGTCTTGTAAGAACGAGAGAGAACACGGTTTAACATATTCCGTAGACCAGTCTTGTAAGAACGAGGGAGAACAAGGTTTAATATATTCCGTAGAATAGTCTTGTAAGAACGAGAGAGAACAAGGTTTAATATATTGCGTGGACCAGTCATGTAAGAACGAGAGAGAACAAGGTTTAATATATTCCGTAGACCAGTCTTGTAAGAACGAGAGAGAACAAGGTTTAATATATTCCGTAGACCAGTCTTGTAAGAACGAGGGAGAAGACGGTTTAACATATTCCGTAGACCAGTCTTGTAAGAACGCGGGAGAAGACGGTGTAACATATTCCGTAAACCAGTCTTTTAACAACGAGAGAGAACAAGGTTTAACATATTCCGTAGACCAGTCTTGTAAGAACGAGAGAGAACAAGGTTTAATATATTCCGTAGACCAGTCTTGTAAGAACGAGGGAGAAGACGGTTTAACATATTCTGTAGACCAGTCTTGTAAGAACGAGGGAGAAGAGGGTGTAACATATTCCGTAGACCAGTCTTGTAAGAACGAGAGAGAACCAGGTTTAATATATTCCGTAGACCAGTCATGTAAGAACGAGGGAGAACACGGTTTAATATATTCTGTAGACAAGTCGTGCTAGTACGAGGGAGATCACGGTTTAACATATTACGTAGACCAGTCTTGTAAGAACGAGGGAGACGACGGTGTAACATATTCCGTACACCAGTCTTGTAAGAACGAGAGAGAACCAGGTTTAATATATTCCGTAGACCAGTCTTGTAAGAACGAGAGAGAACAAGGTTTAATATATTCCGTAGACCGGTCATGTAAGAACGAGGGAGAACACGGTTTAACATTTTCCGTAGAAAAGTCGTGCTAGAACGAGGGAGAACCGAGTTTAACATATTTCGTAGACAAGTCGTGCTAGTACGAGGGAGAACACGGTTTGACATATTCCGTAGACCAGTCTTGTAAGAACGAGAGAGAACAAGGTTTAACATATTCCGTAGACCAGTCTTGTAAGAACGAGAGAGAACAAGGTTTAACATATTCCGTAGACCAGTCTTATAAGAACGAGAGAGAACACGGTTTAACATATTCCGTATACCAGTCTTGTAAGAACGAGAGAGAACAAGGTTTAATATATTCCGTAGACCAGTCTTGTAAGAACGAGGGAGAAGACGGTGTAACATATTCCGTAGACCAGTCTTGTAAGAACGAGAGAGAACCAGGTTTAATATATTCCGTAGACCGGTCATGTAAGAACGAGGGAGAACACGGTTTAACATATTCCGTAGAAAGGTCGTGCTAGAACGAGGGAAAACCGAGTTTAACATATTCCGTAGACATTGAGACGAGAGAACAGTTTACATATTCCGTAGACCAGTCTTGTAAGAACGAGGGAGAACAAGGTTTAATATATTCCGTAGACCAGTCATGTAACAACGAGAGAGAACAAGGTTTAACATATTCCGTAGACCAGTCTTGTAAGAACGAGGGAGAACACGGTTTAACATATTCCGTAGACCAGTCTTGTAAGAACGAGAGAGAACAAGGTTTAATATATTCCGTAGACCAGTCTTGTAACAACGAGAGAGAACAAGGTTTAATATATTCCGTAGACCAGTCTTGTAAGAACGAGAGAGAACAAGGTTTAATATATTCCGTAGACCAGTCTTGTAAGAACGAGAGAGAACAAGGTTTAATATATTCCGTAGACCAGTCTTGTAAGAACGAGAGAGAACACGGTTTAAATTCCGTAGACGTCTTGTAAGAACGAGGGAGAAGACGGTTTAACATATTCCGTAGACCAGTCTTGTAAGAACGAGGGAGACACGGTTAACATATTCCGTAGACCAGTCTTGTAACAACGAGAGAGAACAAGGTTTAAATATTCGTAACCAGTCTGTAAGAACGAGAGAGAACAAGGTTTAAATATTCCGTAGACCAGTCTGTAAACGAGACCCCAAACAAAAAACAACAAAAAAACAGGTTTAATATATTCCGTAGACCAGTCTTGTAAGAACGAGGGAGAACACGGTTTAACATATTCCGTAGAAGTCTGTAGAACGAGGGAAAACGAGTTTAACATATTCCGTAGACAAGTAGTGCTAGTACGAGGGAGAACACGGTTTGACATATTCCGTAGACCAGTCTTGTAAGAACGAGAGAGAACAAGGTTTAATATATTCCGTAGACCAGTCTTATAAGAATGAGAGAGAACACGGTTTAACATATTCCGTATACCAGTCTTGTAAGAACGAGAGAGAACAAGGTTTAATATATTCCGTAGACCAGTCTTGTAAGAACGAGGGAGAAGACGGTTTAACATATTCCGAAGACCAGTCTTGTAACAACGAGAGAGAACAATGTTTAGCATATTCCGTAGACCAGTCATGTAACAACGAGCGAGAACAAGGTTTAATATATTCCGTAGACCAGTCATGTAAGAACGAGGGAGAACACGGTTTAACATATTCCGTAGACCAGTCTTGTAAGAACGAGAGAGAAACAGGTTTAATATATTCCGTAGACCGGTCATGTAAGAACGAGGGAGAACACGGTTTAACATATTCCGTAGAAAAGTCGTGCTAGAACGAGGGAGAACCGAGTTTAACATATTCCGTAGACAAGTCGTGCTAGTACGAGGGAGAACACGGTTTGACATATTCCGTAGACCAGTCTTGTAAGAACGAGAGAGAACAAGGTTTAACATATTCCGTAGATCAGTCTTGTAAGAACGAGAGAGAACAAGGTTTAACATATTACATTGACCAGTCTTGTAACAACGAGAGAGAACAAAGTTTAATATATTCCGTAGACCAGTCATGTAACAACGAGAGAAAACACGGTTTAATATAGTCCGTAGACCAGTCTTGCTAGAACGAGAGAGAACAAGGTTCAATATATTCCGTAGACCAGTCTTATAAGAACGAGAGAGAAAAAAGTTTAATATATTCCGTAGACCAGTCTTGTAAGAATGAGGGAGAAGACGGTTTAACATATTCCGTATACCAGTCTTGTAACAACGATAGAGAACAAGGTTTAACATATTCCGTAGACCAGTCATGGAACAACGATCGAGAACAAGGTTTAATATATTCCGTAGACCAGTCTTGTAAGAACGAGAGAGAACAAGGTTTAATATATTCCGTAGACCAGTCTTGTAAGAACGAGGGAGAACACGGTTTAATATATTCCATAGACCAGTCTTGTAAGAACGAGAGAGAACACGGTTTAACATATTCCGTAGACCAGTCTTGTAAGAATGAGGGAGAAGACGGTTTAACATATTCCGTATACCAGTCTTGTAACAACGATAGAGAACAAGGTTTAACATATTCCGTAGACCAGTCATGGAACAACGATCGAGAACAAGGTTTAATATATTCCGTAGACCAGTCTTGTAAGAACGAGAGAGAACAAGGTTTAATATATTCCGTAGACCAGTCTTGTAAGAACGAGGGAGAACACGGTTTAATATATTCCATAGACCAGTCTTGTAAGAACGAGAGAGAACACGGTTTAACATATTCCGTAGACCAGTCTTGTAAGAACGAGGGAGAACAAGGTTTAATATATTCCGTAGAATAGTCTTGTAAGAACGAGAGAGAACAAGGTTTAATATATTGCGTGGACCAGTCATGTAAGAACGAGAGAGAACAAGGTTTAATATATTCCGTAGACCAGTCTTGTAAGAACGAGAGAGAACAAGGTTTAATATATTCCGTAGACCAGTCTTGTAAGAACGAGGGAGAAGACGGTTTAACATATTCCGTAGACCAGTCTTGTAAGAACGCGGGAGAAGACGGTGTAACATATTCCGTAAACCAGTCTTTTAACAACGAGAGAGAACAAGGTTTAACATATTCCGTAGACCAGTCTTGTAAGAACGAGAGAGAACAAGGTTTAATATATTCCGTAGACCAGTCTTGTAAGAACGAGGGAGAACACGGTTTAACATATTCCGTAGACCAGTCTTGTAAGAACGAGGGAGAAAGGTTAACATATTCCGTAGACCAGTCTTGTAAGAACGAGAGAGAACAAGGTTTAATATATTCCGTAGACCAGTCATGTAAGAACGAGGGAGAACACGGTTTAATATATTCCGTAGACAGTCTGAGACGAGGAGACACGACATATCCGTAGACCAGTCTTGTAAGAACGAGAGAAAGGTTAAATATTCCTAACCAGTCTGTAAGAACGAGGAGAACAGGTTTAAATATTCCGTAGACCAGTCTTGTAAGAACGAGGAGAACACAAACACACAAAAGAACGAGGGAGAAGACGGTTTAACATATTCTGTAGACCAGTCTTGTAAGAACGAGGGAGAAGAGGGTGTAACATATTCCGTAGACCAGTCTTGTAAGAACGAGAGAGAACCAGGTTTAATATATTCCGTAGACCAGTCATGTAAGAACGAGGGAGAACACGGTTTAATATATTCTGTAGACAAGTCGTGCTAGTACGAGGGAGATCACGGTTTAACATATTACGTAGACCAGTCTTGTAAGAACGAGGGAGACGACGGTGTAACATATTCCGTACACCAGTCTTGTAAGAACGAGAGAGAACCAGGTTTAATATATTCCGTAGACCAGTCTTGTAAGAACGAGAGAGAACAAGGTTTAATATATTCCGTAGACCGGTCATGTAAGAACGAGGGAGAACACGGTTTAACATTTTCCGTAGAAAAGTCGTGCTAGAACGAGGGAGAACCGAGTTTAACATATTTCGTAGACAAGTCGTGCTAGTACGAGGGAGAACACGGTTTGACATATTCCGTAGACCAGTCTTGTAAGAACGAGAGAGAACAAGGTTTAACATATTCCGTAGACCAGTCTTGTAAGAACGAGAGAGAACAAGATTTAACATATTCCGTAGACCAGTCTTATAAGAATGAGAGAGAACACGGTTTAACATATTCCGTATACCAGTCTTGTAAGAACGAGAGAGAACAAGGTTTAATATATTGCGTAGACCAGTCTTGTAAGAACGAGGGAGAAGACGGTGTAACATATTCCGTAGACCAGTCTTGTAAGAACGAGAGAGAACCAGGTTTAATATATTCCGTAGACCGGTCATGTAAGAACGAGGGAGAACACGGTTTAACATATTCCGTAGAAAGGTCGTGCTAGAACGAGGGAAAACCGAGTTTAACATATTCCGTAGACAATTTGTGCTAGTACGAAGGAGAACAAGGTTTGACATATTCCGTAGACCAGTCTTGTAAGAACGAGGGAGAACAAGGTTTAATATATTCCGTAGACCAGTCATGTAACAAAGAGAGAGAACAAGGTTTAACATATTCCGTAGACCAGTCTTGTAAGAACGAGGGAGAACACGGTTTAATATATTCCATAGACCAGTCTTGTAAGAACGAGAGAGAACACGGTTTAACATATTCCGTAGACCAGTCTTGTAAGAACGAGGGAGAACAAGGTTTAATATATTCCGTAGAACAGTCTTGTAAGAACGAGAGAGAACAAGTTTAATATATTCCGTGGACCAGTCATGTAAGAACGAGAGAGAACAAGGTTAACAACACAAAACAAAACATAATATATTCCGTAGACCAGTCTTGTAAGAACGAGGGAGAAGACTGTTTAACATATTCCGTAGACCAGTCTTGTAAGAACGCGGGAGAAGACGGTGTAACATATTCCGTAAACCAGTCTTTTAACAACGAGAGAGAACAAGGTTTAACATATTCCGTAAACCAGTCTTGTAAGAACGAGAGAGAACAAGGTTTAATATATTCCGTAGACCAGTCTTGTAAGAACGAGGGAGAAGACGGTTTAACATATTCCGTAGACCAGTCTTGTAAGAACGAGGGAGAAGAGGGTGTAACATATTCCGTAGACCAGTCTTGTAAGAACGAGAGAGAACCAGGTTTAATATATTCCGTAGACCGGTCATGTAAGAACGAGGGAGAACACGGTTTAACATATTCCGTAGAAAGGTCGTGCTAGAACGAGGGAAAACCGAGTTTAACATATTCCGTAGACAAGTAGTGCTAGTACGAGGGAGAACACGGTTTGACATATTCCGTAGACCAGTCTTGTAAGAACGAGAGAGAACAAGGTTTAATATATTCCGTAGACCAGTCTTATAAGAATGAGAGAGAACACGGATTAACATATTCCGTATACCAGTCTTGTAAGAACGAGGGAGAACAAGGTTTAATATATTCCGTAGACCAGTCATGTAACAACGAGAGAGAACAAGGTTTAACATATTCCGTAGACCAGTCTTGTAAGAACGAGGGAGAACACGGTTTAATATATTCCATAGACCAGTCTTGTAACAACGAGAGAGAACACGGTTTAACATATTCCGTAGACCAGTCTTGTAGGAACGAGGGAGAACAAGGTTTAATATATTCCGTAGACCAGTCTTGTAAGAACGAGAGATAACAAGGTTTAATATATTCCGTAGCCCAGTCTTGTAACAACGAGAGAGAACAAGGTTTAATATATTCCGTAGACCAGTCATGTAACAACGAGAGAAAACACGGTTTAATATATTCCGTAGACCAGTCTTGCTAGAACGAGAGAGAACAAGGTTTCTTATATTCCGTGGACCAGTCATGTAAGAACGAGAGAGAACAAGGTTTAATATATAAAAAGGTTAATATTCGTAACCAGTCTTAAACGAGAGAAGTAAAATTCCGTAGACCAGTCTAAAACGAGAACAAACAAAACAAAACCACCACAAAAAAATAAATATTCCTAGACCAGTCTTGTAAGAACGAGGGAGAAACGGTTTAACATATTCCGTAGACCAGTCTTGTAAGAACGAGGGAGAAACGGTTAACATATTCCTAGACCAGTCAACAAACAGGTTAAATATTCCGTAGACATCTTGTAAGAACGAGAGAGAACAAGGTTTAATATATTCCGTAGACAGTCTTGTAAGAACGAGAGAGAACAAGGTTTAACATATTCCTAGACCAGTCTTGTAAGAACGAGAGAGAACACGGTTTAACATATTCGTAACAGTCTTGAAGAACGAGGGAGAACACGGTTTAACATATTCCGTAACCAGTCTTGTAAAGAGGGAGAACACGGTTTAACATATTCCGTAGACAGTCTTGTAAGAACGAGAGAGAACAAGTTTAATATATTCCGTAACCAGTCTTGTAAGAAGAGGGAGAACACGGTTTAACATATTCCGTAGACCAGTCTTGTAAGAACGAGAGAGAACAAGGTTTAATATATTCCGTAGACCAGTCTTGTAAAACGAGGGAGAAACGGTTTAACATATCCGTAGACCAGTCTTGTAAGAACGAGAGAGAACAGGTTTAAATATTCCGTAGACCAGTCTGAAGAACGAGAAATACGTAGACCAGTCTTGTAAGAACGAGAGAGAACAAGGTTCAATATATTCCGTAGACCAGTCTTGTAAGAACGAGGGAGAAGACGGTTTAACATATTCCGTAGACCAGTCTTGTAAGAACGAGAGAGAAGACGGTTTAACATATTCCGTAAACCAGTCTTTTAACAACGAGAGAGAACAAGGCAAGGTTTAAAATATTAGTAGAGAGGTCGTGCTAGAACGAGGGAGAACACTGTTTAACATATTCCGTAGACCAGTCTTGTAAGAACGAGAGAGAACAAGGTTTAATATATTCCGTAGACCAGTCTTGTAAGAACGAGGGAGAAGACGGTTTAACATATTCCGTAGACCAGTCTTGTAAGAACGAGGGAGAAGACGGTGTAACATATTCCATAGACCAGTCTTGTAAGAACGAGGGAGAAGATGGTTTAACATATTCCGTAGAAATGTCGTGCTAGAACGAGGGAGAACCGAGTATAGCATATTCCGTAGACCAGTCGTGGTAGAACTAGGGAGCACACGGTTGAACATATTCCGTAGAACAATCTTGTAAGAACGAGAGAGAACAAGGTTTAATATATTCCGTAGACTAGTCTTGTAAGAACGAGAGAGAACAAGGTTTAACATATTCCATAGACCAGTCTTGTAAGAACGAGAGAGAACACGGTTTAACATATTACGTAGAACAGTCTTGCAAGAACGAGGGAGAACACGGTTTAACATATTCCGTATACCAGTCTTGTAAGAATGAGGGAGAACACGGTTTAACATATTCCGTAGACCAGTCTTGTAAGAACGAGTGAGAACAATGTTTAATATATTCCGTATACCAGTCTTGTAAGAATGAGGGAGAACACGGTTTAACATATTCCGTAGACCAGTCTTGTAAGAACGAGAGAGAACAATGTTTAATATATTCCATAGACCAGTCTTGTAAGAACGAGGGAGAAGACGATTTAACATATTCCGTAGACAAGTCTTGTTACAATGAGGGAGAACACGGTTTAACATATTCCGTATAACAGTCTTGTAAGAACGAGGGATAAGACGGTTTAACATATTCCGTAGACCAGTCATGCAAGAACGAGGGAGAAGAGGGTTTAACATATTCCGTATACTAGTCTTGTATGAACGAGAGAGAACAAGGTTTAACATATTCCGTAGACCAGTCTTGTAAGAACGAGAGAGAACAAGGTTTAACATATTCCGTATACCAGTCTTGTAAGAACGAGAGAGGACAAGGTTTATCATATTCCATAGACCAGTCTTGTAAGAACGAGAGAGCACGGTTTAACATATTCCGTAGACCAGTCTTGTAAGAACGAGAGAGAACAATGTTTAATATATTCCGTAGACCAGTCATGTAAGAACGAAAGAGAACAAGCTTTAACATATTTCGTAGAAAAGTCGTGATAGAACGTGGGAGAACACTGTTTAACATATTCCGTAGACCAGTCTTGTAATGACGAGGGAGAACCGAGCTTATCATATTCCATAGACCAGTCTTGTAAGAACGCGGGATAAGACGGTTTAACATATTCCGTAGACCAGTCTTGTAAGAACGAGAGTGAACAAGGTTTAATATATTCCGTAGACCAGTCATGTAAGAACGAATGAGAACAAGGTTTAACATATTCCGTAGAAAAGTCTTGCTAGAACGAGGGAGAACACTGTTTAACATATTCCGTAGACCAGTCTTGTAAGAACGAGGGATAAGACGGTTTAAAATATTCCGTAGACCAGTCATGTAAGAACGAGGGAGAAGTCGGTTTAATATATTCCGTAGACCAGTCTTGTATGAACGAGAGAGAACAAGGTTTAACATATTCCGTAGATCAGACTTGTAAGAACGAGAGAGAACAAGGTTTAACATATTCCGTAGACCAGTCTTGTAAGAACGAGAGAGAACACGGTTTAACATATTCCGTAGACCAGTCCTGTAAGAACGAGAGAGAACAAGGTTTAATATATTCCGTAGACCAGTCATGTAACAACGAGAGAGAACACGGTTTAACATATTCCGTAGACCAGTCCTGTAAGAACGAGGGAGAACATGGTTTAACATATTCCGTAGAAAAGTCGTGCTAGAACGAGGGAGAACCGAGTTTAACATATACCGTATACCAGTCGTGCTAGAACGAGGGAGAAAACGGTTTAACATATTCCGTAGACCAGTCTTTTAAGAACGAGGGAGAAGACGGTTTAACATACTCCGTAGACCAGTCTTGTAAGAACGAGAGAGAACACGGTTTAGCATATTCCGTAGACCAGTCTTGTAAGAACGAGAGAGAATAAGGTTTAATATATTCCGTAGACCAGTCATGTAAGAACGAGGGAGAAGACGGTTTAACATATTCCGTAGACCAGTCTTGTAAGAACGAGAGAGAAAACGGTTTAACATATTCCGTAGACCAGTGTTGTAAGAACGAGAGAGAACAAGGTTTAATATATTCCGTAGACCAGTCTTGTAAGAACGAGGGAGAAGACGGTTTAACATACTCCGTAGACCAGTCTTGTAAGAACGAGAGAGAACAAGGTTTAATATATTCCGTAGACCAGTCTTGTAAGAACGAGGGAGAAGACGGTTTAACATACTCCGTAGACCAGTCTTGTAAGAACGAGAGAGAAAACGGTTTAACATATTCCGTAGACCAGTCTTGTAAGAACGAGAGAGAACAAGGTTTAATATATTCCGTAGACCAGTCATGTAAGAACGAAAGAGACCAAGGTTTAAAATATTACGTAGAAAGGTCGTGCTAGAACGAGGGAGAACACTGTTTAACATATTCCGTAGACCAGTCTTGTAAGGACGAGGGAGAACCGAATTTATCATATTCCATAGACCAGTCTTGTAAGAACGAGGGAGAAGATGGTTTAACATATTCCGTAGACAAGTTTTGTAAGAATGAGAGATAAGACGGTTTAACATATTCCGTAGACCAGTCATGCAAGAACGAGGGAGACCACAGTGTAACATATTCCGTTGACCAGTCTTATAAGAATGATAGAGAACACGGTTTAGCATATTCCGTAGACCAGTCTTGTAAGAACGATGGAGAACAAGGTTTAATATATTCCATAGACCAGTCATGTAACAACGAGTGAGAACAAGGTTTTACATATTCCGTAGACCCGTCATGTAACAACTAGAGAGAACACGGTTTAGCATATTCCGTAGACCAGTCATGTAGCAACGAGAGAGAACAAGGTTTAATATATTCCGTAGACCAGTCTTGTAAGAACGAGGGAGAACACGGTTTAACATATTCCGTAGACCAGTCTTGTAAGAATGAGAGATAAGACGGTTTAACATATTCCGTAGACCAGTCATGCAAGAACGAGGGAGACCACGGTGTTACATATTCCGTTGACCAGTCTTATAAGAATGATCGAGAACACGGTTTAGCATATTCCGTAGACCAGTCTTGTAAGAACGATGGAGAACAAGGTTTAATATATTCCATAGACCAGTCATGTAACAACGAGGGAGAACAAGGTTTAACATATTCCGTAGACCCGTCATGTAACAACTAGAGAGAACACGGTTTAGCATATTCCGTAGACCAGTCATGTAGCAACGAGAGAGAACAAGGTTTAATATATTCCGTAGACCAGTCTTGTAAGAACGAGAGAGAACAAGGTGTAACATATTCCGTAGACCAGTCTTGTAAGAACGAGAGAGAACAAGGTTTAACATATTCCGTAGACCAGTCTTGTAAGAACGAGAGAGAGCAAGGTTTATCATATTTCATATACCAGTCTTGTAAGAACGAGAGAGCACGGTTTATTATATTCCATAGACCAGTCTTGTAAGAACGAGAGAGAACAAGGTTTAATATATTCCGTAGACCAGTCATGTAAGAACGAATGAGAACAAGGTTTAACATATTCCGTAGAAAAGTCGTGCTAGAACGAGTGAGAACACTGTTTAACATATTCCGTAGACCAGTCTTGTAAGGACGAGGGAGAACTGAGTTTATCATATTCCGTAGACAAGTCTTGTAAGAACGAGGGAGAACACGGTTTAACATATTCCGTAGACCAGTCTTGTAAGAACGAGGGATAAGACGGTTTAAAATATTCCGTTGACCAGTCATGTAAGAACGAGGGAGAAGACGGTTTAACATATTCCGTAGACTAGTCTTGTATGAATGAGAGAGAACAAGGTTTAACATATTCCGTAGACCAGACTTGTAAGAACGAGAGAGAACAAGGTTTAACATATTCCGTAGACCAGTCTTGTAAGAACGAGAGAGAACACGGTTTAACATATTCCGTAGACCAGTCCTGTAAGAACGAGAGAGAACAAGGTTTAATATATTCCGTAGACCAGTCATGTAACAACGAGAGAGAACACGGTTTAACATATTCCGTAGACCAGTCCTGTAAGAACGAGGGAGAACATGGTTTAACATATTTCGTAGAAAAGTCGAGCTAGAACGAGGGAGAACCGAGTTTAACATATTCCGTTTACCAGTCGTGCTAGAACGAGGGAGAAAACGGTTTAACATATTCCGTAGACCAGTCTTGTAAGAACGAGGGAGAAGACGGTTTAACATAATCTATAGACCAGTCATGTAAGAACGAGGGAGAAGACGGTTTAACATATTCCGTAGACCAGTCTTGTAAGAACGAGAGAGAACACGGTTTAACATATTCCGTAGACCAATCTTGTAAGAAGGAGAGAGAACAAGGTTTAATATAGTCCGTAGACCAGTCATGTAACAACGAGAGAGAACACGGTTTGACATATTCCGTAGATCAGTCATGTAAGAACGAGGGAGAACATGGTTTAACATATTCCGTAGAAAAGTCGTGCTAGAACTAGGGAGAACCGAGTTTAACATATTCCGTAGACCAGTCTTGCTAGAACGAGGGAGAACACGGTTTAACATATTCCGTAGAACAGTTTTGTAAGAACGAGAAAAAACAAGGTTTAATATATTCCGTAGACTAGTCTTGTAAGAACGAGGGAGAACACGGTTTAACATATTCCGTAGACCAGTCATGTAAGAACGAGGGATATCAAGGTTTAACATATTCCATAGACCAGTCTTGTAAGAACGAGAGAGATCAAGGTTTAACATATTCCATAGACCAGTTTTGCAAGAACGAGGGAGAACACGGTTTAGCATATTCCGTAGATCAGTCTTGTAAGAATGAGAGAGAACAATGTTTAATATATTCCGTAGACCATTCATGTAAGAACGAGGGAGAACAAGGTTTAGCATATTCTGTAGAACATTCTTGTAAGAACGAGAGAGAACAAGGTTTAACATATTCCATAGACCAGTTGTGCAAGAACGAGGGAGAACACGGTTTAACATATTCCGTAGACCAGTCTTGTAATAACGATAGAGAACACGGTTTAACATATTCCGTAGACCAGTCTTGTAAGAACGATGGAGAACAAGGTTTAACATATTCCGTAGACCAGTCTTGTAAGAACGAGGGAGAACACGGTTAACATATTCCGTAGAACAGTCTTGTATGAACGAGAGAGAACAAGGTTTAATATATTCCGTAGACCAGATTTGTAAGAACGAGAGAGAACAAGGTTTAACATATTCCGTAGAAAAGTCTTGCAAGAACGAGAGAGAACACTGTTTAACATATTCCGTAGAACAGTCTTGTAAGAACGAGAGAGAACAAGGTTTAACATATTCCGTAGAAAAGTCTTGCAAGAACGAGAGAGAACACTGTTTAACATATTCCGTAGAACAGTCTTGTAAGAACGAGAGAGAACAATGTTTAATATAGTCCGTAGACCAGTATTGTAAGAACGAGGGAGAACACGGATTAACATATTCCGTAGACCAGTCATGTAAGAACGAGAGAGAACACGGTTTAACAATATTCCATAGACCAGTCTTGTAAGAACGAGAGAGAACACGGTTTAACATATTCCGTAGAACAGTCTTGTAAGAACGAGAGAGAACAATGTTTAATATAGTCCGTAGACCAGTATTGTAAGAACGAGGGAGAACACGGTTTAGCATATTCCGTAGACCAGTCATGTAAGAACGAGAGAGAACACGGTTTAACATATTCCATAGACCAGTCTTGTAAGAACGAGAGAGAACACGGTTTAACATATTTCGTATAACAGTCTTGTAAGAATGAGGGAGAACACGGTTTAACATATTCTGTAGAACAGTCTTGTAAGAACGAGAGAGAACAAGGTTTAATATATTCCGTAGACAGTCTTGTAAGAACGAGGGAGAACACGGTTTAACATATTCCGTAGACCAGTCTTGTAAGAACGATAGAGAACAAGGTTTAACATATTCCGTAGACCAGTATTGTAAGAACGAGGGAGAACACGGTTTAATAAATTCCGTAGACCAGTCATGTAAGAATGAGAGAGAACACGGTTTAACATATTCCGTAGACCAGTCTTGTAAGAACGAGAGAGAACACGGTTTAACATATTCCGTAGACCAGTCTTGTAAGAACGAGGGAGAACACGGTTTAACATATTCCGTAGATCAGTCGTGCTAGAACGAGGGAGAACGAGGTTTAACACTCCAGTAGACCAGTCGTGCTAGAACGAGGGAGAACGATGTTTAACACTCCAGTAGACCAGTCGTGCTATAACGAGGGGGAACAAGGTTTATTTCCTCATCCTAACCTGAAACGTAGGTAAGTCGTTCTGTGTAAGGTTGAAGTCAGTGTGCACACATGTTTGATGCAGTGTACTTACTTGTCACTGACTCGTGTATTGTATTGTATGCATTCTGAACGTGTTGCACTTCCAACTGCTGCGGATATCGATTGTTGTGAGCATGTTGCACGTAAGGTATTAACACATTCTTCGTAGATCTAAATATCATATTTTGGAATATATACTGTTTTTACTCTTAGTATTAGGCACATCAACACACTAGCCTACTTAAAACATCAATACACTAGCCTACTTAAAACATCAATACACTAGCCTACTTAAAACATCAATACACTAGCCTACTCAAAACATAATTACACTAGCCTAGTCAAAACATCAATGTACTAGCCTACTTAAAACAGCAATGCACTAGCCAACTTAAAACATCAATACATTAGCCTACTTAAAACATCAATATACTAGCCTACTCAAAACATCAATATACTAGCCTACTTAAAACATCAATATACTAGCCAACTTAAAATATCAATACACTAGCCTACTCAAAACATCAATACACTAGCCTACTCAAAACATCAATGTACTAGCCTACTTAAAACAGCAATACACTAGCCAACTTAAAACATCAATACATTAGCCTACTTAAAACATCAATACACTAGCCTACTCAAAACATCAATACACTAGCCTACTCAAAACATCAATGCACTAGCCTACTCAAAACATCAATACACTAGCCTACTCAAAACACCAATGGACTAGCCTACTTAAAACATCAAAATACTAGCCTACTTAAAAATAAATTCACTAGCCTACTCAAAACATCAATGCACTAGCTTACTTAAAACATCAATACACTAGCCTACTCAAAACATCAATGGACTAGCCTACTTAATACATCAATACACTAGCCTACTCAAAACATCATTGCACTAGCCTACTCAAAACATCAATGAACTAGCCTACTCAAAACATCAATGCACTAGCTTACTTAAAACATCAATACACTAGCCTACTCAAAACATGAATGCACTAGCCTACTTAAAACATCAATACACTAGCCTACTCAAAACATCAATGCACTAGCTTACTTAAAACATCAATGCACTAGCTTACTTAAAACATCAATACACTAGCCTAGTCAAAACATGAATGCACTAGCCTACTTAAAACATCAATACACTAGCCTACTCAAAACATCAATGCACTAGCAAACTTAGAACATCAATGCACTAGCCTACTCAAAACATCAATGAACTAGCCTACTTAAAACATCAATGCACTAGCCTACTCAAAACATCAATGACCTAGCCTACTTAAAACATCAATATACTAGCCTTCTTAAAACATACTAGCCTATTCAAAACATCAATGCACTAGCCTACTTAAAACATCAATATACTAGCCTACTTAAAACATCAATACACTAGCCTACTCAAAACATCAATACACTAGCCTACCCAAAACACCAATGAACTAGCCTACTTAAAACATCAATATACTAGCCTACTTAAAACATCAATATACTAGCCAACTCAAAACATCAATGCCCTAGCATACTCAAACATCAATACTCTAGCCTACTCAAAACATCAATGCACTAGCCTACTTAAAACATCAATATACTAGCCAGCTTAAAACATCAATACACTAGCCTATGTAAAACATCAATGCACTAGACTACTTAAAACATCAATGCACTAGCTTACTCAAAACATCAATGAACTAGCCTACTTAAACATGAATGCACTAGCCTACTCAAAACATCAATGCACTAGCCTACTTAAAACATCAATATACTAGCCTACTTAAAACATCAATATACTAGCCAACTCAAAAAAAAATGCCCTAGCCTACTCAAACATCAATACTCTAGACTACTCAAAACATCAATGCACTAGCCTACTTAAAACATCAATATACTAGCCAGCTTAAAACATCAATACACTAGCCTATGTAAAACATCAATGCACTAGCCTACTTAAAACATCAATATACTAGCCTACTCAAAACATCAATACACTAGCCTACTCAAAACATCAATACACTAGCCTACTCAAAACATCAATACACTAGCCTACTCAAAACATCAATGCACTAGCCTACTTAAAACATCAATGCACTAGCTTACTCAAAACATCAATGAACTAGCCTACTTAAACATGAATGCACTAGCCTACTCAAAACATCAATGCACTAGCCTACTTAAAACATCAATATACTAGCCTACTTAAAACATCAATATACTAGCCAACTCAAAACATCAATGCCCTAGCCTACTCAAACATCAATACACTAGCCTATATAAAACATCAATGCACTAGCCTACTTAAAACATCAATATTCTAGCCTACTCAAAACATCAATACACTAGCCTACTCAAAACATCAATACACTAGCCTACTCAAAACATCAATACACTAGCCTACTCAAAACATCAATGCACTAGCCTACTTAAAACATCAATGCACTAGCCTACTCAAAACATCAATGAACTAGCCTACTTAAACATGAATGCACTAGCCTACTCAAAACATCAAGGCACTAGCCTACTTAAACATCAATACACTAGCCTACTTAAAACATCAATACACTAGCCTACTCAAAATATCAATGCACTAGCCTACTTAAAACATCAATGCACTAGCCTACTCAAAACATCAATGACCTAGCCTACTTAAAACATCAATATACTAGCCTTCTTAAAACATACTAGCCTATTCAAAACATCAATGCACTAGCCTACTTAAAACATCAATATACTAGCCTACTTAAAACATCAATACACTAGCCTACTCAAAACATCAATACACTAGCCTACTCAAAACATCAATACACTAGCCTACTCAAAACATCAATGCACTAGCCTACTTAAAACATCAATGCACTAGCCTACTCAAAACATCAATGAACTAGCCTACTTAAACATGAATGCACTAGCCTACTCAAAACATCAATGCACTAGCCTACTTAAAACATCAATATACTAGCCTCCTTAAAACATCAATATACTAGCCAACTCAAAACATCAATGCCCTAGCCTACTCAAACATCAATACTCTAGCCTACTCAAAACATCAATGCACTAGCCTACTTAAAACATCAATATACTAGCCAGCTTAAAACATCAATACACTAGCCTACTCAAAGCATCAATACACTAGCCTACTCAAAACATCAATGCACTAGCCTACTTAAAACATCAATGCACTAGCCTACTCAAAACATCAATGAACTAGCCTACTTAAACATGAATGCACTAGCCTACTCAAAACATCAATGCACTAGCCTACTTAAACATCAATACACTAGCCTACTTAAAACATCAATACACTAGCCTACTCAAAACATCAATGCACTAGCCTACTTAAAACATCAATACACTAGCCAACTTAAAACATCAATACACTAGCCTACTCAAAACATCAATACACTAGCCTACTCAAAACATCAATGAACTAGCCTACTTAAACATGAATGCACTAGCCTACTCAAAACATCAATGCACTAGCCTACTTAAACATCAATTCACTAGCCTACTTAAAACAACAATACACTAGCCTACTTAAAACATCAATATACTAGCCTACTCAACGCATACATACACTAGCCTACGCAATACACCAATATACTAACCTACTCAACGCATACATATATTAGCCTACTGAAAACATCATACCATAGCCTACTCAATACATCAATATACTAACCTACTCAACCGAGAGTAGGACTTTCCGAGTCGATCGGTCACGCACTTGTTTACAACCGGAACGCATCGTCCGCACTTGTTTGCATTCGGAATGCATGGTCCCCATTTGTCCCACGTTGTCTATTTTAATTAAATTAATTGATATGTTGATTTATACCTCTGTTAGCTAAGTCTTTTAGGGACATTTCTACATCCCCGCGAGGGATAGTCTTTCATGTTAAAAATATATACGTTGTTTTCTATATTATCTGTTGTTTCACGCATGCGCGCTGTGCGTGTTAAATTTCGTTTGTTGATAAACAAATTCGCGTATACGACGGTTTAAATTTATTGGAATTTTATCGTTTCTGAGCGACTAATTCGATTTTTGTAAACACACACACATTAGTATTTATATTTTACCCAAAACATCCTTTATTACGATGTAATGCTGCTTTAATCATCCGATCCTTACACATATATCCATGTGCAGCACATTCTAAGTAAACGCATATTGGGGCCTATGGGTTGGTTTATTATATATACATTTATATATTCGACCACACTTGTAACAGAAAGCATGTAGCGGATCAGTGCAAACTGCACTTTTATTCCAGGGATCGCAGGTTTGATTCTCCACTATAACATACTAATATGATGGAAGCTCTATGTCTGGTTGGCTGTGTTTGTGTGGTTGAGGGCACCAGGATGAGGGCGTGAGTGAAAGTGAGTTCGGGCGTGTGAGTGAGAGTTAGGGCGTGTGAGTGAGAGTTAGGGCGTGTGAGTGAGAGTTAGGGCGTGTGAGTGAGAGTTAGGGCGTGTGAGTGAGAGTTAGGGCGTGTGAGTGAGAGTTCGGGCGTGTGAGTGAG
>CM026399.1:51313559-51329574 GCA_014843695.1 Archivesica marissinica
TGCTACACATACAGCCCCAATATACATGTAGTTAGAAGGTGCTACACATACAGCCCCAATATACATGTAGTTAGAAGGTGCTACACATACAGCCCCAATATACATGTAGGTAGAAGGTGCTACACATACAGCCCCAATATACATGTAGTTAGAAGGTGCTACACATACAGCCCCAATATACATGTAGTTAGAAGGTGCTACACATACGCCCCAATATACATGTAGGTAGAAGGTGCTACACATACAGCCCCAATATACATGTAGGTAGAAGGTGCTACACATACAGCCCCAATATACATGTAGTTAGAAGGTGCTACACATACAGCCCCAATATACATGTAGTAAGAAGGTGCTACACATACAGCCCCAATATACATGTAGGTAGAAGGTGCTACACATACAGCCCCAATATACATGTAGTTAGAAGGTGCTACACATACAGCCCCAATATACATGTAGTTAGAAGGTGCTACACATACAGCCCCAATATACATGTAGTTAGAAGGTGCTACACATACAGCCCCCATATACATGTAGTTAGAAGGTGCTACACATACAGCCCCAATATACATGTAGTTAGAAGGTGCTACACATACAGTCCCCAATATACATGTAGTTAGAAGGTGCTACACATACAGCCCCAATATACATGTAGTTAGAAGGTGCTACACATACAGCCCCAATATACATGTAGTTAGAAGGTGCTACACATACAGCCCCAATATACATGTAGTTAGAAGGTGCTACACATACAGCCCCAATATACATGTAGTTAGAAGGTGCTACACATACAGCCCCAATATACATGTAGTTAGAAGGTGCTACACATACAGCCCCAATATACATGTAGTTAGAAGGTGCTACACATACAGTCCCAATATACATGTAGTTAGAAGGTGCTACACATACAGCCCCAATATACATGTAGGTAGAAGGTGCTACACATACAGCCCCAATATACATGTAGTTAGAAGGTGCTACACATACAGCCCCAATATACATGTAGTAGAAGGTGCTACACATACAGCCCCAATATACATGTAGTTAGAAGGTGCTACACATACAGCCCCAATATACATGTAGGTAGAAGGTGCTACACATACAGCCCCAATATACATGTAGTAGAAGGTGCTACACATACAGCCCAAATATACATGTAGTTAGAATGTGCTACACATACAGCCCCAATATACATGTAGGTAGAAGGTGCTACACATACAGCCCCAATATACATGTAGGTAGAAGGTGCTACACATACAGCCCCAATATACATGTAGCTAGAAGGTGCTACACATACAGCCCCAATATACATGTAGGTAGAAGGTGCTACAAATACAGCCCCAATATACATGTAGTTAGGTGCTTCACATACAGCCCCAATATACATGTAGTTAGAAGGTGCTACACATACAGTCCCAATATACATGTAGGTAGAAGGTGCTACACATACAGCCCCAATATACATGTAGTTAGAAGGTGCTACACATACAGCCCCAATATACATGTAGCTAGAAGGTGCTAAACATACAGCCCCAATATACATGTAGGTAGAAGGTGCTACACATACAGCCCCAATATACATGTAGTTAGAAGGTGCTACACATACAGCCCCAATATACATGTAGTTAGAAGGTGCTACACATACAGCCCCAATATATATGTAGGTAGAAGGTGCTACACATACAGTCCCCAATATACATGTAGGTAGAAGGTGCTACACATACAGTCCCCAATATACATGTAGGTAGAAGGTGCTACACATACATCCCCAATATACATGTAGGTAGAAGGTGCTACACATGCAGTCCCAATATACATGTAGTAAGAAGGTGCTACACATATGGCCCGGCCCCACTATACATGTAGGTAGAAGGTGCTACACATACAGCCCCAATATACATGTAGGTAGAAGGTGCTACACATACAGCCCCAATATACATGTAGTTAGAGGGTGCTACACATACAGCCCCAATATATGTAGTAAGAAGGTGCTACACATACAGCCCCAATATACATGTAGTTAGAAGGTGCTACACATACAGCCCCAATATACATGTAGTTAGAAGGTGCTACACATACAGCCCCAATATACATGTAGTTAGAAGGTGCTACACATACAGCCCCAATATACATGTAGGTAGAAGGTGCTACACATACAGCCCCAATATACATGTAGGTAGAAGGTGCTACACATACAGCCCCAATATACATGTAGTTAGAAGGTGCTACACATACAGCCCCAATATACATGTAGTTAGAAGGTGCTACACATACAGCCCCAATATACATGTAGGTAGAAGGTGCTACACATACAGCCCCAATATACATGTAGGTAGAAGGTGCTACACATACAGCCCCACTATACATGTAGTTAGAAGGTGCTACACATACAGCCTCAATATACATGTAGTAAGAAGGTGCTACACATACAGCCCCAGTATACATGTAGTTAGAAGGTGCTACACATACAGCCCTAATATACATGTAGTTAGAAGGTGCTACACATACAGCCCCAGTATACATGTAGTAAGAAGGTGCTACACATACGTTCCCCAATATACATGTAGTTAGAAGGTGCTACACATACAGTCCCCAATATACATGTAGGTAGAAGGTGCTACACATACAACCCCAATATACATGTAGTTAGAAGGTGCTACACATACAGCCCCAATATGCATGTAGTTAGAAGGTGTTACACATACAGCCCCAATATACATGTAGTTAGAAGGTGCTACACATACAGCCTCAATATACATGTAGTAAGAATGTGCTACACATACAGTCCCAATATACATGTAGTTAGAAGGTGCTACACATACAGCCCCAATATACATGTAGGTAGAAGGTGCTACACATACAGTCCCAATATACATGTAGTTAGAAGGTGCTACACATACAGCCCCAATATACATGTAGCTAGAATGTGCTACACATACAGCCCCAATATACATGTAGCTAGAAGGTGCTACACATACAGCCCCAATATACATGTAGGTAGAAGGTGCTACACATACAGCCCCAATATACATGTAGTTAGGTGCTTCACATACAGCCCCAATATACATGTAGTTAGGTGCTACACATATAGCCCCAATATACATGTAGTTAGAAGGTGCTACACATACAGTCCCAATATACATGTAGTTAGAAGGTGCTACACATACAGCCCCAATATACATGTAGCTAGAAGGTGCTAAACATACAGCCCCAATATACATGTAGGTAGAAGGTGCTACACATACAGCCCCAATATACATGTAGGTAGAAGGTGCTACACATACAGTCCCAATATACATGTAGTTAGAAGGTTCTACACATACAGCCCCAATATACATGTAGCTAAAAGGTGCTAAACATACAGCCCCAATATACATGTAGGTAGAAGGTGCTACACATACATCCCCAATATACATGTAGGTAGAAGGTGCTACACATACAGTCCCAATATACATGTAGTAAGAAGGTGCTACACATACGGCCCGGCCCCACTATACATGTAGGTAGAAGGTGCTACACATACAGCCCCAATATACATGTAGTTAGAAGGTGCTACACATACAGCCCCAATATACATGTAGTTAGAAGGTGCTACACATACAGCCCCAATATACATGTAGGTAGAAGGTGCTACACATACAGCCCCAATATACATGTAGGTAGAAGGTGCTACACATACAGTCCCAATATACATGTAGTTAGAAGGTTCTACACATACAGCCCCAATATACATGTAGCTAAAGGTGCTAAACATACAGCCCCAATATACATGTAGGTAGAAGGTGCTACACATACATCCCCAATATACATGTAGGTAGAAGGTGCTACACATACAGTCCCAATATACATGTAGTAAGAAGGTGCTACACATACGGCCCCCACTATACATGTAGGTAGAAGGTGCTACACATACAGCCCCAATATACATGTAGTTAGAAGGTGCTACACATACAGCCCCAATATACATGTAGTTAGAAGGTGCTACACATACAGCCCCAATATACATGTAGTTAGAAGGTGCTACACATACAGCCCCAATATACATGTAGGTAGAAGGTGCTACACATACAGCCCCAATATACATGTAGTTAGAAGGTGCTACACATACAGTCCCCAATATACATGTAGTTAGAAGGTGCTACACATACAGTCCCCAATATACATGTAGGTAGAAGGTGCTACACATACATCCCCAATATACATGTAGGTAGAAGGTACTACACATACAGCCCCAATATGCATGTAGTAAGATGGTGCTACACATACAACCCCAATATACATGTAGTAAGAAGGTGCTACACATACAGCCCCAATATACATGTAGTTAGGTGCTACACATACAGCCCCAATATACATGTAGTAAGAAGGTGCTACACATACAGTCCCAAATATACATGTAGTAAGAAGGTGCTACACATACTGCCCGGCCCCACTATACATGTAGGTAGATTGTGCTACACATACAGCCCCAATATACATGTAGTTAGAGGGTGCTACACATACATCCCCAATATACATGTAATTAGAGGGTGCTACACATACAGCCCCAATATATGTAGTAAGACGGTGCTACACATACAGCCCCAATATACATGTAGGTAGAAGGTGCTACACATACAGCCCCAACATATGTAGTTAGAAGGTGCTACACATACAGCCCCAACATATGTAGTTAGAAGGTGCTACACATACAGCCCCAATATACATGTATAGGTAGAAGGTGCTACACATACAGCCCCAACATATGTAGTTAGAAGGTGCCACACATACAGCCCCAATATACATGTAGTTAGAAGGTGCTACACATACAGCCCCAATATACATGTAGTTAGGTGCTACACATACATCCCCAATATACATGTAGGTAGAAGGTGCTACACATACAGCCCCAATATGCATGTAGTTAGGTGCTACACATACAGTCCCAATATACATGTAGTTAGAAGGTGCTACACATACAGCCCCAATATACATGTAGTTAGAAGGTGCTACACATACAGTCCCAATATACATGTAGTTAGAAGGTGCTACACATACAGCCCCAATATACATGTAGTTAGAAGGTGCTACAGATACAGCCCCCAATATACATGTAGTAAGAATGTGCTACACATACATCCCCAATATACATGTAGTTAGAAGGTGCTACACATACAGTCCCCAATATACATGTAGGTAGAATGTGCTACACATACAGCCCCAATATACATGTAGTTAGAAGGTGCTACACATACTGCCCCAATATACATGTAGTTAGAAGGTGCTACACATACAGCCCCAATATACATGTAGGTAGAAGGTGCTACACATACAGCCCCAATATACATGTAGGTAGAAGGTGCTACACATACAGCCCCAATATACATGTAGTTAAAGGTGCTACACATACAGCCCAATATACATGTAGTAGAAGGTGCTACACATACAGCCCCAATATACATGTAGTTAGAAGGTGCTACACATACAGCCCCAATATACATGTAGTTAGAAGGTGCTACACATACAGCCCCAATATACATGTAGTTAGAAGGTGCTACACATACAGCCCCAATATACATGTAGTTAGAAGGTGCTACACATACAGCCCCAATATACATGTAGTTAGAAGGTGCTACACATACAACCCCAATATACATGTAGTTAGAAGGTGCTACACATACAGCCCCAATATACATGTAGTTAGAAGGTGCTACACATACAGCCCCAATATACATGTAGTTAGAAGGTGCTACACATACAACCCCAATATACATGTAGTTAGAAGGTGCTACACATACAACCCCAATATACATGTAGTTAGAAGGTGCTACACATACAGCCCCAATATACATGTAGTTAGAAGGTGCTACACATACAACCCCAATATACATGTAGTTAGAAGGTGCTACACATACAACCCCAATATACATGTAGTTAGAAGGTGCTACACATACAGCCCCAATATACATGTAGTTAGAAGGTGCTACACATACAACCCCAATATACATGTAGTTAGAAGGTGCTACACATACAACCCCAATATACATGTAGTTAGAAGGTGCTACACATACAGTCCCAATATACATGTAGTTTGGGAAAGTTGAGATCCTGTATCAGTGTTTGGGATAGTTGGGATCCTGTATCAGTGTTTGGGATAGTTGGGATCCTGTATCAGTGTTTGGGATAGTTGGGATCCTGTATCAGTGTTTGGGATTGTTGGGATCCTATATCAGTTCTTGGGATAGTTGGGATCCTGTATCAGTGTTTGGGATAGTTGGGATCCTGTATCAGTGTTTGGGATAGTTGGGATCCTGTATCAGTGTTTGGGATAGTTGGGATCCTGTATCAGTGTTTGGGATAGTTGGGATCCTGTATCAGTGTTTGGGATAGTTGGGATCCTGTATCAGTGTTTAGGATAGTTGGGATCCTATATCAGTTCTTGGGATAGTTGAGATCCTGTATCAGTGTTTGGGATAGTTGGGATCCTGTATCAGTTCTTGGGATAGTTGGGATCCTGTATCAGTTCTTGGGATAGTTGGGATCCTGTATCAGTGTTTGGGATAGTTGGGATCCTGTATCTGTTCTTGGGGTAGTTGGGATCCTGTATCAGTGTTTGGGATAGTTGGGATCCTGTATCAGTTCTTCGGATAGTTGGGATCCTGTATCAGTTCTTGGGATAGTTGGGATCCTGTATCAGTGTTTGGGATAGTTGGGATCCTGTATCTGTTCTTGGGGTAGTTGGGATCCTGTATCAGTGTTTGGGATAGTTGGGATCCTGTATCAGTGTCTGGGATAGTTGAGATCCTGTATCAGTGTTTGGGATAGTTTGGATCCTGTATCAGTTCTTGGGATAGTTGAGATCCTGTATCAGTTCTTGGGATAGTTGAGATCCTGTATCAGTGCTTGGGATAGTTGGGATCCTGTATCAGTGTTTGGGATAGTTGGGATCCTATATCAGATCTTGGGATAGTTGAGATCCTGTATCAGTGCTTGGGATAGTTGAGATCCTGTATCAGTTCTTGGGATAGTTGGGATCCTGTATCAGTTCTTTGGATAGTTGGGATCCTGTATCAGTGTTTGGGATAGTTGGGATCCTGTATAAGTTATTGGGATAGTTGGGATCCTGTATCAGTTCTTGGGATAGTTGGGATCCTGTATCAGTTCTTGGGATAGTTGGGATCCTGTATCAGTGTTTGGGATAGTTGGGATCCTGTATATGTTCTTTGGATAATTGGGATCCTGTATCAGTGCTTGGGATATTTGAGATCTTGTATCAGGTCTTGTGATAGTTGAGATCCTGTATCAGTTCTTGGGATAGTTGGGATCCTGTATCAGTTCTTGGGATAGTTGGGATCCTGTATCAGTGTTTGAGATAGTTGGGATCCTGTATCTGTTCTTGGGATAGTTGGGATCCTGTATCAGTGCTTGGGATAGTTGTGATCCTGTATCAGTTCTTGGGATAGTTGGGATCCTGTATCAGTGTTTGGGATAGTTGGGATCCTATATCAGTTCTTGGGATAGTTGAGATCCTGTATCAGTGCTTGAGATAGTTGAGATCCTGTATCAGTTCTTGGGATAGTTGGGATCCTGTATCAGTTCTTGGGATAGTTGGGATCCTGTATCAGTGTTTGGAATAATTGGGTTCCTGTGTAAGTTCTTGGGATAGTTGGGATCCTGTATCAGTTCTTGGGATAGTTGGGATCCTGTATCAGTTCTTGGGATAGTTGGGATCCTATATCAGTTCTTGGGATAGTTGAGATCCTGTATCAGTGCTTGGGATAGTTGAGATCCTGTATCAGTTCTTGGGATAGTTGGGATCCTGTATCAGTGTTTGGGATAGTTGGGATCCTGTATCTGTTCTTGGGATAATTGGGATCCTGTATCAGTGCTTGGGATATTTGAGATATTGTATCAGTTCTTGGGATAGTTGAGATCCTGTATCAGTTCTTGGGATAGTTGGGATCCTGTATCAGTGCTTGGGATATTTGAGATCTTGTATCAGTTCTTGTGATAGTTGAGATCCTGTATCAGTTCTTGGGATAGTTGGGATCCTGTATCAGTGTTTGGGATAGTTGGGATCCTATATCAGTTCTTGGGATAGTTGAGATCCTGTATCAGTTCTTGGGATAGTTGGGATCCTGTATCAGTTCTTGGGATAGTTGGGATCCTGTATCAGTGTTTGGGATAGTTGGGATCCTGTATCTGTTCTTGGGATAGTTGGGATCCTGTATCAGTGCTTGAGATAGTTGAGATCCTGTATCAGTTCTTGGGATAGTTGGGATCCTGTATCAGTTCTTGGGATAGTTGGGATCCTGTTTCAGTGTTTGGGATAGTTGGGATCCTATATCAGTTCTTGAGATAGTTGAGATCCTGTCTCAGTGTTTGTGATAGTTGGGATCCTGTATCAGTGCTTGGGATAGTTGGGATCCTGTATCAGTGTTTGGGATAGTTGGGATCCTGTATCAGTTCTTGGGATAGTTGGGATCCTGTATCAGTTCTTGGGATAGTTGAGAACCTGTATCAGTGCTTGGGATAGTTGAGATCCTGTATCAGTTCTTGGGATAGTTGGGATCCTGTATCAGTTCTTGGGATAGTTGGGATCCTGTATCAGTGTTTGGGATAGTTGGGATCCTATATCAGTTCTTGGGATAGTTGAGATCCTGTATCAGTGCTTGGGATATTTGAGATCTTGTATTAGTTCTTGGGATAGTTGAGATTCTGTATCAGTTCTTGGGATAGTTGGGATCCTGTATCAGTTCTTGGGATAGTTGGGATCCTGTATCAGTGTTTGGGATAGTTGGGATCCTGTATCTGTTCTTGGGGTAGTTGGGATCCTGTATCAGTGCTTGGGATAGTTGGGATCCTGTATCAGTCTTTGGGATAGTTGGGATCCTGTATCTGTTCTTGGGGTAGTTGGGATCCTGTATCAGTGTTTGGGATAGTTGGGATCCTGTATCAGTGTCTGGGATAGTTGAGATCCTGTATCAGTGTTTGGGATAGTTGGGATCCTGTATCAGTTCTTGGGATAGTTGGGATCCTGTATCAGTTCTTGGGATAGTTGGGATCCTGTATCAGTGTTTGGGATAGTTGGGATCCTGTATCTGTTCTTGGGGTAGTTGGGATCCTGTATCAGTGCTTGGGATAGTTGAGATCCTGTATCAGTTCTTGGGATAGTTGAGATCCTGTATCAGTGTTTGGGATAGTTGGGATCCTGTATCAGTTCTTGGGATAGTTGAGATCCTGTATCAGTGCTTGGGATAGTTGGGATCCTGTATCAGTTGGGATAGTTGGGATCCTGTATCAGTTCTTGGGATAGTTGGGATCCTGTATCAGTGTTTGGGATAGTTGGATCCTGTATAAGTTATTGGGATAGTTGAGATCCTGTATCAGTTCTTGGGATAGTTGGGATCCTGTATCAGTTCTTGGGATAGTTGGGATCCTGTATCAGTGTTGGGATAGTTGGGATCCTGTATCTGTTTTGGATATTGGGATCCTGTATCAGTGCTTGGGATATTTGAGATATGTATAAGTTCTTGGGATAGTTGAGATCCTGTATCAGTTCTTGGGATAGTTGGGATCCTGTATCAGTGTTTGGGATAGTTGGGATCCTATATCAGTTCTTGGGATAGTTGAGATCCTGTATCAGTTCTTGGGATAGTTGGGATCCTGTATCAGTTCTTGGGATAGTTGGGATCCTGTATCAGTGTTTGGGATAGTTGGGATCCTGTATCTGTTCTTGGGATAGTTGGGATCCTGTATCAGTGCTTGGGATAGTTGTGATCCTGTATCAGTTCTTGGGATAGTTGGGATCCTGTATCAGTGTTTGGGATAGTTGGGATCCTATATCGGTTCTTGGGATAGTTGGGATCCTGTATCAGTGTTTGGGATAGTTGGGATCCTGTATCTGTTCTTGGGGTAGTTGGGATCCTGTATCAGTGCTTGGGATAGTTGAGATCCTGTATCAGTGCTTGGGATAGTTGAGATCCTGTATCAGTTCTTGGGATAGTTGGGATCCTGTATCAGTTCTTGGGATAGTTGGGATCCTGTATCAGTGTTTGGGATAGTTGGGATCCTGTATCTGTTCTTGGGGTAGTTGGGATCCTGTATCAGTGCTTGGGATAGTTGAGATCCTGTATCAGTTCTTGGGATAGTTGAGATCCTGTATCAGTTCTTGGGATAGTTGAGATCCTGTATCAGTGCTTGGGATAGTTGGGATCCTGTATCAGTGTTTGGGATAGTTGGGATCCTGTATCTGTTCTTGGGATAGTTGGGATCCTGTATCAGTGCTTGAGATAGTTGAGATCCTGTATCAGTTCTTGGGATAGTTGGGATCCTGTATCAGTTCTTGGGATAGTTGGGATCCTGTTTCAGTGTTTGGGATAGTTGGGATCCTATATCAGTTCTTGAGATAGTTGAGATCCTGTCTCAGTGTTTGTGATAGTTGGGATCCTGTATCAGTGCTTGGGATAGTTGGGATCCTGTGTCAGTGTTTGGGATAGTTGGGATCCTGTATCAGTTCTTGGGATAGTTGGGATCCTGTATCAGTTCTTGGGATAGTTGAGAACCTGTATCAGTGCTTGGGATAGTTGAGATCCTGTATCAGTTCTTGGGATAGTTGGGATCCTGTATCAGTTCTTGGGATAGTTGGGATCCTGTATCAGTGTTTGGGATAGTTGGGATCCTATATCAGTTCTTGGGATAGTTGAGATCCTGTATCAGTGCTTGGGATATTTGAGATCTTGTATTAGTTCTTGGGATAGTTGAGATTCTGTATCAGTTCTTGGGATAGTTGGGATCCTGTATCAGTGTTTGGGATAGTTGGGATCCTGTATCTGTTAATGGGGTAGTTGGGATCCTGTATCAGTGCTTGGGATAGTTGGGATCCTGTATCAGTCTTTGGGATAGTTGGGATCCTGTATCTGTTCTTGGGGTAGTTGGGATCCTGTATCAGTGTTTGGGATAGTTGGGATCCTGTATCAGTTCTTGGGATAGTTGGGATCCTGTATCAGTTCTTGGGATAGTTGGGATCCTGTATCAGTGTTTGGGATAGTTGGGATCCTGTATCTGTTCTTGGGATAGTTGGGATCCTGTATCAGTGCTTGGGATAGTTGAGATCCTGTATCAGTTCTTGGGATAGTTGAGATCCTGTATCAGTTCTTGGGATAGTTGGATCCTGTATCAGTGCTTGGGATAGTTGGGATCCTGTATCAGTGTTTGGGATAGTTGGGATCCTGTATCAGTTCTTGGGATAGTTGGGATCCTGTATCAGTGCTTGGGATAGTTGAGATCCTGTATCAGTTCTTGGGATA
Source organism: Archivesica marissinica (assembly GCA_014843695.1). Lineage (NCBI taxonomy): Eukaryota > Metazoa > Mollusca > Bivalvia > Venerida > Vesicomyidae > Archivesica > Archivesica marissinica. Next base: position 51,324,848 of record CM026399.1, read on the forward strand.
GTTGGGATCCTGTATCAGTTCTTGGGATAGTTGGGATCCTGTATCAGTTCTTGGGATAGTTGGGATCCTGTATCAGTGTTTGGGATAGTTGGGATCCTGTATCAGTTCTTGGGATAGTTGGGATCCTGTATCAGTGCTTGGGATAGTTGGGATCCTGTATCAGTTCTTGGGATAGTTGGGATCCTGTATCAGTGTTTGGGATAGTTGGGATCCTGTATCAGTTCTTGGGATAGTTGGGATCCTGTATCAGTTCTTGGGATAGTTGGGATCCTGTATCAGTGTTTGGGATAGTTGGGATCCTGTATCTGTTCTTGGGGTAGTTGGGATCCTGTATCAGTGCTTGGGATAGTTGAGATCCTGTATCAGTTCTTGGGATAGTTGAGATCCTGTATCAGTTCTTGGGATAGTTGAGATCCTGTATCAGTGCTTGGGATAGTTGGGATCCTGTATCAGTGTTTGGGATAGTTGGGATCCTATATCAGTTCTTGGGATAGTTGAGATCCTGTATCAGTGCTTGGGATAGTTGAGATCCTGTATCAGTTCTTGGGATAGTTGGGATCCTGTATCAGTTCTTGGGATAGTTGGGATCCTGTATCAGTGTTTGGGATAGTTGGGATCCTGTATCTGTTCTTGGGGTAGTTGGGATCCTGTATCAGTGCTTGGGATAGTTGAGATCCTGTATCAGTGCTTGGGATAGTTGAGATCCTGTATCAGTTCTTGGGATAGTTGAGATCCTGTATCAGTGCTTGGGATAGTTGGGATCCTGTATCAGTGTTTGGGATAGTTGGGATCCTATATCAGTTCTTGGGATAGTTGAGATCCTGTATCAGTGCTTGGGATAGTTGAGATCCTGTATCAGTTCTTGGGATAGTTGGGATCCTGTATCAGTTCTTGGGATAGTTGGGATCCTGTATCAGTGTTTGGGATAGTTGGGATCCTGTATAAGTTATTGGGATAGTTGAGATCCTGTATCAGTTCTTGGGATAGTTGGGATCCTGTATCAGTTCTTGGGATAGTTGGGATCCTGTATCAGTGTTTGGGATAGTTGGGATCCTGTATCTGTTCTTTGGATAATTGGGATCCTGTATCAGTGCTTGGGATATTTGAGATATTGTATAAGTTCTTGGGATAGTTGAGATCCTGTATCAGTTCTTGGGATAGTTGGGATCCTGTATCAGTGCTTGGGATATTTGAGATCTTGTATCAGTTCTTGTGATAGTTGAGATCCTGTATCAGTTCTTGGGATAGTTGGGATCCTGTATCAGTGTTTGGGATAGTTGGGATCCTATATCAGTTCTTGGGATAGTTGAGATCCTGTATCAGTTCTTGGGATAGTTGGGATCCTGTATCAGTTCTTGGGATAGTTGGGATCCTGTATCAGTGTTTGGGATAGTTGGGATCCTGTATCTGTTCTTGGGATAGTTGGGATCCTGTATCAGTGCTTGGGATAGTTGTGATCCTGTATCAGTTCTTGGGATAGTTGGGATCCTGTATCAGTGTTTGGGATAGTTGGGATCCTGTATCAGTTCTTGGGATAGTTGGGATCCTGTATCAGTGTTTGGGATAGTTGGGATCCTATATCAGTTCTTGGGATAGTTGAGATCCTGTATCAGTGCTTGAGATAGTTGAGATCCTGTATCAGTTCTTGGGATAGTTGGGATCCTGTATTAGTTCTTGGGATAGTTGGGATCCTGTATCAGTGTTTGGGATAGTTGGGATCCTGTATAAGTTCTTGGGATAGTTGGGATCCTGTATCAGTTCTTGGGATAGTTGGGATCCTGTATCAGTTCTTGGGATAGTTGGGATCCTATATCAGTTCTTGGGATAGTTGAGATCCTGTATCAGTGCTTGGGATAGTTGAGATCCTGTATCAGTTCTTGGGATAGTTGGGATCCTGTATCAGTGTTTGGGATAGTTGGGATCCTGTATCTGTTCTTGGGATAGTTGGGATCCTGTATCAGTTCTTGGGATAGTTGGGATCCTGTATCAGTTCTTGGGATAGTTGGGATCCTGTATCAGTGTTTGGGATAGTTGGGATCCTGTATCAGTTCTTGGGATAGTTGGGATCCTGTATCAGTGCTTGGGATAGTTGAGATCCTGTATCAGTTCTTGGGATAGTTGGGATCCTGTATCAGTGTTTGGGATAGTTGGGATCCTGTATCTGTTCTTTGGATAATTGGGATCCTGTATCAGTGCTTGGGATATTTGAGATATTGTATAAGTTCTTGGGATAGTTGAGATCCTGTATCAGTTCTTGGGATAGTTGGGATCCTGTATCAGTGCTTGGGATATTTGAGATCTTGTATCAGTTCTTGTGATAGTTGAGATCCTGTATCAGTTCTTGGGATAGTTGGGATCCTGTATCAGTGTTTGGGATAGTTGGGATCCTATATCAGTTCTTGGGATAGTTGAGATCCTGTATCAGTTCTTGGGATAGTTGGGATCCTGTATCAGTTCTTGGGATAGTTGGGATCCTGTATCAGTGTTTGGGATAGTTGGATCCTGTATCTGTTCTTGGGATAGTTGGGATCCTGTATCAGTGCTTGGGATAGTTGTGATCCTGTATCAGTTCTTGGGATAGTTGGGATCCTGTATCAGTGTTTGGGATAGTTGGGATCCTGTATCAGTTCTTGGGATAGTTGGGATCCTGTATCAGTTCTTGGGATAGTTGGGATCCTGTATCAGTGTTTGGGATAGTTGGGATCCTGTATCTGTTCTTGGGGTAGTTGGGATCCTGTATCAGTGCTTGGGATAGTTGAGATCCTGTATCAGTTCTTGGGATAGTTGAGATCCTGTATCAGTTCTTGGGATAGTTGAGATCCTGTATCAGTGCTTGGGATAGTTGGGATCCTGTATCAGTGTTTGGGATAGTTGGGATCCTATATCAGTTCTTGGGATAGTTGAGATCCTGTATCAGTGCTTGGGATAGTTGAGATCCTGTATCAGTTCTTGGGATAGTTGGGATCCTGTATCAGTGTTTGGGATAGTTGGGATCCTGTATCTGTTCTTGGGGTAGTTGGGATCCTGTATCAGTGCTTGGGATAGTTGGGATCCTGTATCAGTGTTTGGGATAGTTGGGATCCTATATCAGTTCTTGGGATAGTTGAGATCCTGTATCAGTGCTTGGGATAGTTGAGATCCTGTATCAGTTCTTGGGATAGTTGGGATCCTGTATCAGTTCTTGGGATAGTTGGGATCCTGTATCAGTGTTTGGGATAGTTGGGATCCTGTATCAGTTCTTGGGATAGTTGAGATCCTGTATCAGTTCTTGGGATAGTTGGGATCCTGTATCAGTTCTTGGGATAGTTGGGATCCTGTATCAGTGTTTGGGATAGTTGGGATCCTGTATCTGTTCTTTGGATAATTGGGATCCTGTATCAGTGCTTGGGATATTTGAGATCTTGTATCAGTTTTGGGATAGTTGAGATCCTGTATCAGTTCTTGGGATAGTTGGGATCCTGTATCAGTGCTTGGGATATTTGAGATCTTGTATCAGTTCTTGTGATAGTTGAGATCCTGTATCAGTTCTTGGGATAGTTGGGATCCTGTATCAGTGTTTGGGATAGTTGGGATCCTGTATCAGTTCTTGGGATAGTTGAGATCCTGTATCAGTTCTTGGGATAGTTGGGATCCTGTATCAGTTCTTGGGATAGTTGGGATCCTGTATCAGTGTTTGGGATAGTTGGGATCCTGTATCTGTTCTTGGGATAGTTGGGATCCTGTATCAGTGCTTGGGATAGTTGTGATCCTGTATCAGTTCTTGGGATAGTTGGGATCCTGTATCAGTGTTTGGGATAGTTGGGATCCTGTATCAGTGTTGGGATAGTTGGGATCCTGTATCTGTTCTTGGGATAGTTGGGATCCTGTATCAGTCTTGGGATAGTTGAGATCCTGTATCAGTTCTTGGGATAGTTGAGATCCTGTATCAGTTCTTGGGATAGTTGAGATCCTGTATCAGTGCTTGGGATAGTTGGGATCCTGTATCAGTGTTGGGATAGTTGGGATCCTGTATCTGTTTGGGATAGTTGGGATCCTGTATCAGTTCTTGGGATAGTTGAGATCCTGTATCAGTTCTTGGGATAGTTGGGATCCTGTATCAGTTCTTGGGATAGTTGGGATCCTGTATCAGTGTTTGGGATAGTTGGGATCCTATATCAGTTCTTGGGATAGTTGAGATCCTGTCTCAGTGTTTGTGATAGTTGGGATCCTGTATCAGTGCTTGGGATAGTTGGGATCCTGTGTCAGTGTTTGGGATAGTTGGGATCCTGTATCAGTTCTTGGGATAGTTGGGATCCTGTATCAGTTCTTGGGATAGTTGAGAACCTGTATCAGTGCTTGGGATAGTTGAGATCCTGTATCAGTTCTTGGGATAGTTGGGATCCTGTATCAGTTCTTGGGATAGTTGGGATCCTGTATCAGTGTTTGGGATAGTTGGGATCCTATATCAGTTCTTGGGATAGTTGAGATCCTGTCTCAGTGTTTGTGATAGTTGGGATCCTGTATCAGTGCTTGGGATAGTTGGGATCCTGTGTCAGTGTTTGGGATAGTTGGGATCCTGTATCAGTTCTTGGGATAGTTGGGATCCTGTATCAGTTCTTGGGATAGTTGGGATCCTGTATCAGTGCTTGGGATATTTGAGATATTGTATAAGTTCTTGGGATAGTTGAGATCCTGTATCAGTTCTTGGGATAGTTGGGATCCTGTATCAGTGCTTGGGATATTTGAGA
>CM026399.1:51330574-51422658 GCA_014843695.1 Archivesica marissinica
CACCATGAACAGTTCAATGCTCACTTGAAGCAATTGTTGATGTATGTACAGATGAACACGTCGTGATCCCAATACTCCACCATGAACAGTTCAATGCTCACTTGAAGCAATTGTTGATGTATGTACAGATGAACGCGTCGTGATCCCAATACTCCACCATGAACAGTTCAATGCTCACTTGAAGCAATTGTTGATGTATGTACAGATGAACACGTCGTGATCCCAATAATCAACCATGAACAGTTCAATGCTCACTTGAAGCAATTGCTGATGTATGTACAGATGAACACGTCGTGATCCCAATAATCAACCATGAACAGTTCAATGCTCACTTGAAGCAATTGTTGATGTATGTACAGATGAACACGTCGTGATCCCAATAATCAACCATGAACAGTTCAATGCTCACTTGAAGCAATTGCTGATGTATGTACAGATGAACGCGTCGTGATCCCAATACTCCACCATGAACAGTTCAATGCTCACTTGAAGCAATTGTTGATGTATGTACAGATGAACGCGTCATGATCCCAATACTCCACCATGAACAGTTCAATGCTCACTTGAAGCAATTGTTGATGTATGTACAGATGAACACGTCGTGATCCCAATAATCAACCATGAACAGTTCAATGCTCACTTGAAGCAATTGTTGATGTATGTACAGATGAACACGTCGTGATCCCAATACTCCACCATGAACAGTTCAATGCTCACTTGAAGCAATTGCTGATGTATGTACAGATGAACGCGTCGTGATCCCAATACTCCACCATGAACAGTTCAATGCTCACTTGAAGCAATTGTTGATGTATGTACAGATGAACACGTCGTGATCCCAATAATCAACCATGAACAGTTCAATGCTCACTTGAAGCAATTGCTGATGTATGTACAGATGAACGCGTCGTGATCCCAATACTCCACCATGAACAGTTCAATGCTCACTTGAAGCAATTGTTGATGTATGTACAGATGAACACGTCGTGATCCCAATACTCAACCATGAACAGTTCAATGCTCACTTGAAGCAATTGCTGATGTATGTACAGATGAACGCGTCGTGATCCCAATACTCCACCATGAACAGTTCAATGCTCACTTGAAGCAATTGTTGATGTATGTACAGATGAACGCGTCGTGATCCCAATACTCCACCATGAACAGTTCAATGCTCACTTGAAGCAATTGCTGATGTATGTACAGATGAACACGTCGTGATCCCAATAATCCACCATGAACAGTTCAATGCTCACTTGAAGCAATTGTTGATGTATGTACAGATGAACACGTCGTGATCCCAATACTCAACCATGAACAGTTCAATGCTCACTTGAAGCAATTGCTGATGTATGTACAGATGAACACGTCGTGATCCCAATAATCAACCATGAACAGTTCAATGCTCACTTGAAGCAATTGTTGATGTATGTACAGATGAACACGTCGTGATCCCAATACTCCACCATGAACAGTTCAATGCTCACTTGAAGCAATTGCTGATGTATGTACAGATGAACACGTCGTGATCCCAATATCCACCATGAACAGTTCAATGCTCACTTGAAGCAATTGTTGATGTATGTACAGATGAACACGTCGTGATCCCAATACTCCACCATGAACAGTTCAATGCTCACTTGAAGCAATTGTTGATGTATGTACAGATGAACACGTCGTGATCCCAATAATCAACCATGAACAGTTCAATGCTCACTTGAAGCAATTGTTGATGTATGTACAGATGAACACGTCGTGATCCCAATACTCCACCATGAACAGTTCAATGCTCACTTGAAGCAATTGTTGATGTATGTACAGATGAACGCGTCGTGATCCCAATACTCCACCATGAACAGTTCAATGCTCACTTGAAGCAATTGTTGATGTATGTACAGATGAACGCGTCGTGATCCCAATACTCCACCATGAACAGTTCAATGCTCACTTGAAGCAATTGTTGATCTGTATGTACAGATGAACACGTCGTGATCCCAATAATCAACCATGAACAGTTCAATGCTCACTTGAAGCAATTGCTGATGTATGTACAGATGAACGCGTCATGATCCCAATACTCCACCATGAACAGTTCAATGCTCACTTGAAGCAATTGCTGATGTATGTACAGATGAACACGTCGTGATCCCAATAATCAACCATGAACAGTTCAATGCTCACTTGAAGCAATTGCTGATGTATGTACAGATGAACACGTCGTGATCCCAATACTCCACCATGAACAGTTCAATGCTCACTTGAAGCAATTGTTGATGTATGTACAGATGAACACGTCGTGATCCCAATACTCCACCATGAACAGTTCAATGCTCACTTGAAGCAATTGTTGATGTATGTACAGATGAACACGTCGTGATCCCAATAATCAACCATGAACAGTTCAATGCTCACTTGAAGCAATTGCTGATGTATGTACAGATGAACACGTCATGATCCCAATACTCCACCATGAACAGTTCAATGCTCACTTGAAGCAATTGTTGATGTATGTACAGATGAACACGTCGTGATCCCAATAATCAACCATGAACAGTTCAATGCTCACTTGAAGCAATTGCTGATGTATGTACAGATGAACGCGTCGTGATCCCAATACTCCACCATGAACAGTTCAATGCTCACTTGAAGCAATTGCTGATGTATGTACAGATGAACACGTCGTGATCCCAATACTCCACCATGAACAGTTCAATGCTCACTTGAAGCAATTGTTGATGTATGTACAGATGAACACGTCGTGATCCCAATAATCAACCATGAACAGTTCAATGCTCACTTGAAGCAATTGCTGATGTATGTACAGATGAACGCGTCGTGATCCCAATACTCCACCATGAACAGTTCAATGCTCACTTGAAGCAATTGTTGATGTATGTACAGATGAACGCGTCATGATCCCAATACTCCACCATGAACAGTTCAATGCTCACTTGAAGCAATTGTTGATGTATGTACAGATGAACACGTCGTGATCCCAATAATCAACCATGAACAGTTCAATGCTCACTTGAAGCAATTGCTGATGTATGTACAGATGAACGCGTCATGATCCCAATACTCCACCATGAACAGTTCAATGCTCACTTGAAGCAATTGTTGATGTATGTACAGATGAACACGTCGTGATCCCAATAATCAACCATGAACAGTTCAATGCTCACTTGAAGCAATTGCTGATGTATGTACAGATGAACGCGTCGTGATCCCAATACTCCACCATGAACAGTTCAATGCTCACTTGAAGCAATTGTTGATGTATGTACAGATGAACGCGTCGTGATCCCAATACTCCACCATGAACAGTTCAATGCTCACTTGAAGCAATTGTTGATGTATGTACAGATGAACACGTCGTGATCCCAATAATCAACCATGAACAGTTCAATGCTCACTTGAAGCAATTGTTGATGTATGTACAGATGAACGCGTCGTGATCCCAATACTCCACCATGAACAGTTCAATGCTCACTTGAAGCAATTGTTGATGTATGTACAGATGAACGCGTCATGATCCCAATACTCCACCATGAACAGTTCAATGCTCACTTGAAGCAATTGTTGATGTATGTACAGATGAACACGTCGTGATCCCAATACTCCACCATGAACAGTTCAATGCTCACTTGAAGCAATTGTTGATGTATGTACAGATGAACGCGTCATGATCCCAATACTCCACCATGAACAGTTCAATGCTCACTTGAAGCAATTGCTGATGTATGTACAGATGAACACGTCGTGATCCCAATACTCCACCATGAACAGTTCAATGCTCACTTGAAGCAATTGTTGATGTATGTACAGATGAACGCGTCATGATCCCAATACTCCACCATGAACAGTTCAATGCTCACTTGAAGCAATTGTTGATGTATGTACAGATGAACACGTCGTGATCCCAATAATCAACCATGAACAGTTCAATGCTCACTTGAAGCAATTGCTGATGTATGTACAGATGAACACGTCGTGATCCCAATAATCAACCATGAACAGTTCAATGCTCACTTGAAGCAATTGTTGATGTATGTACAGATGAACACGTCGTGATCCCAATACTCCACCATGAACAGTTCAATGCTCACTTGAAGCAATTGTTGATGTATGTACAGATGAACGCGTCATGATCCCAATACTCCACCATGAACAGTTCAATGCTCACTTGAAGCAATTGTTGATGTATGTACAGATGAACACGTCGTGATCCCAATAATCAACCATGAACAGTTCAATGCTCACTTGAAGCAATTGCTGATGTATGTACAGATGAACACGTCATGATCCCAATACTCCACCATGAACAGTTCAATGCTCACTTGAAGCAATTGCTGATGTATGTACAGATGAACACGTCGTGATCCCAATAATCAACCATGAACAGTTCAATGCTCACTTGAAGCAATTGCTGATGTATGTACAGATGAACGCGTCGTGATCCCAATACTCCACCATGAACAGTTCAATGCTCACTTGAAGCAATTGTTGATGTATGTACAGATGAACGCGTCATGATCCCAATACTCCACGATGAACAGTTCAATGCTCACTTGAAGCAATTGTTGATGTATGTACAGATGAACACGTCGTGATCCCAATAATCAACCATGAACAGTTCAATGCTCACTTGAAGCAATTGTTGATGTATGTACAGATGAACACGTCGTGATCCCAATAATCAACCATGAACAGTTCAATGCTCACTTGAAGCAATTGCTGATGTATGTACAGATGAACGCGTCGTGATCCCAATACTCCACCATGAACAGTTCAATGCTCACTTGAAGCAATTGTTGATGTATGTACAGATGAACACGTCGTGATCCCAATACTCAACCATGAACAGTTCAATGCTCACTTGAAGCAATTGTTGATGTATGTACAGATGAACACGTCGTGATCCCAATAATCAACCATGAACAGTTCAATGCTCACTTGAAGCAATTGCTGATGTATGTACAGATGAACGCGTCGTGATCCCAATACTCCACCATGAACAGTTCAATGCTCACTTGAAGCAATTGTTGATGTATGTACAGATGAACACGTCGTGATCCCAATACTCCACCATGAACAGTTCAATGCTCACTTGAAGCAATTGTTGATGTATGTACAGATGAACACGTCGTGATCCCAATACTCCACCATGAACAGTTCAATGCTCACTTGAAGCAATTGTTGATGTATGTACAGATGAACGCGTCGTGATCCCAATACTCCACCATGAACAGTTCAATGCTCACTTGAAGCAATTGCTGATGTATGTACAGATGAACGCGTCATGATCCCAATACTCCACCATGAACAGTTCAATGCTCACTTGAAGCAATTGTTGATGTATGTACAGATGAACACGTCGTGATCCCAATACTCCACGATGAACAGTTCAATGCTCACTTGAAGCAATTGCTGATGTATGTACAGATGAACACGTCGTGATCCCAATAATCAACCATGAACAGTTCAATGCTCACTTGAAGCAATTGTTGATGTATGTACAGATGAACACGTCGTGATCCCAATACTCCACCATGAACAGTTCAATGCTCACTTGAAGCAATTGCTGATGTATGTACAGATGAACACGTCGTGATCCCAATAATCAACCATGAACAGTTCAATGCTCACTTGAAGCAATTGCTGATGTATGTACAGATGAACACGTCGTGATCCCAATAATCAACCATGAACAGTTCAATGCTCACTTGAAGCAATTGCTGATGTATGTACAGATGAACGCGTCGTGATCCCAATACTCCACCATGAACAGTTCAATGCTCACTTGAAGCAATTGTTGATGTATGTACAGATGAACACGTCGTGATCCCAATAATCAACCATGAACAGTTCAATGCTCACTTGAAGCAATTGCTGATGTATGTACAGATGAACACGTCGTGATCCCAATACTCCACCATGAACAGTTCAATGCTCACTTGAAGCAATTGTTGATGTATGTACAGATGAACACGTCGTGATCCCAATACTCCACCATGAACAGTTCAATGCTCACTTGAAGCAATTGTTGATGTATGTACAGATGAACGCGTCGTGATCCCAATACTCCACCATGAACAGTTCAATGCTCACTTGAAGCAATTGTTGATGTATGTACAGATGAACACGTCGTGATCCCAATACTCCACCATGAACAGTTCAATGCTCACTTGAAGCAATTGCTGATGTATGTACAGATGAACACGTCATGATCCCAATACTCCACCATGAACAGTTCAATGCTCACTTGAAGCAATTGTTGATGTATGTACAGATGAACACGTCGTGATCCCAATACTCCACTACACCATGAACAGTTCAATGCTCACTTGAAGCAATTGTTGATGTATGTACAGATGAACGCGTCGTGATCCCAATACTCCACCATGAACAGTTCAATGCTCACTTGAAGCAATTGTTGATGTATGTACAGATGAACACGTCGTGATCCCAATAATCAACCATGAACAGTTCAATGCTCACTTGAAGCAATTGCTGATGTATGTACAGATGAACACGTCGTGATCCCAATACTCAACCATGAACAGTTCAATGCTCACTTGAAGCAATTGTTGATGTATGTACAGATGAACACGTCGTGATCCCAATAATCAACCATGAACAGTTCAATGCTCACTTGAAGCAATTGCTGATGTATGTACAGATGAACGCGTCGTGATCCCAATACTCCACCATGAACAGTTCAATGCTCACTTGAAGCAATTGTTGATGTATGTACAGATGAACACGTCGTGATCCCAATAATCCACCATGAACAGTTCAATGCTCACTTGAAGCAATTGCTGATGTATGTACAGATGAACACGTCGTGATCCCAATACTCCACCATGAACAGTTCAATGCTCACTTGAAGCAATTGTTGATGTATGTACAGATGAACACGTCGTGATCCCAATACTCCACCATGAACAGTTCAATGCTCACTTGAAGCAATTGTTGATGTATGTACAGATGAACGCGTCGTGATCCCAATACTCCACGATGAACAGTTCAATGCTCACTTGAAGCAATTGCTGATGTATGTACAGATGAACACGTCGTGATCCCAATAATCAACCATGAACAGTTCAATGCTCACTTGAAGCAATTGCTGATGTATGTACAGATGAACACGTCGTGATCCCAATAATCAACAATGAACAGTTCAATGCTCACTTGAAGCAATTGTTGATGTATGTACAGATGAACACGTCGTGATCCCAATAATCAACCATGAACAGTTCAATGCTCACTTGAAGCAATTGCTGATGTATGTACAGATGAACGCGTCATGATCCCAATACTCCACCATGAACAGTTCAATGCTCACTTGAAGCAATTGCTGATGTATGTACAGATGAACGCGTCGTGATCCCAATAATCAACCATGAACAGTTCAATGCTCACTTGAAGCAATTGCTGATGTATGTACAGATGAACACGTCGTGATCCCAATACTCCACCATGAACAGTTCAATGCTCACTTGAAGCAATTGTTGATGTATGTACAGATGAACACGTCGTGATCCCAATAATCAACCATGAACAGTTCAATGCTCACTTGAAGCAATTGTTGATGTATGTACAGATGAACGCGTCGTGATCCCAATACTCCACCATGAACAGTTCAATGCTCACTTGAAGCAATTGTTGATGTATGTACAGATGAACACGTCGTGATCCCAATAATCAACCATGAACAGTTCAATGCTCACTTGAAGCAATTGTTGATGTATGTACAGATGAACGCGTCGTGATCCCAATACTCCACCATGAACAGTTCAATGCTCACTTGAAGCAATTGTTGATGTATGTACAGATGAACACGTCGTGATCCCAATACTCCACCATGAACAGTTCAATGCTCACTTGAAGCAATTGTTGATGTATGTACAGATGAACGCGTCGTGATCCCAATACTCCACCATGAACAGTTCAATGCTCACTTGAAGCAATTGTTGATGTATGTACAGATGAACGCGTCATGATCCCAATACTCCACCATGAACAGTTCAATGCTCACTTGAAGCAATTGTTGATGTATGTACAGATGAACACGTCGTGATCCCAATAATCAACCATGAACAGTTCAATGCTCACTTGAAGCAATTGCTGATGTATGTACAGATGAACGCGTCATGATCCCAATACTCCACCATGAACAGTTCAATGCTCACTTGAAGCAATTGTTGATGTATGTACAGATGAACACGTCGTGATCCCAATAATCAACCATGAACAGTTCAATGCTCACTTGAAGCAATTGTTGATGTATGTACAGATGAACGCGTCGTGATCCCAATACTCCACCATGAACAGTTCAATGCTCACTTGAAGCAATTGCTGATGTATGTACAGATGAACACGTCGTGATCCCAATAATCAACCATGAACAGTTCAATGCTCACTTGAAGCAATTGTTGATGTATGTACAGATGAACACGTCGTGATCCCAATAATCAACCATGAACAGTTCAATGCTCACTTGAAGCAATTGCTGATGTATGTACAGATGAACGCGTCATGATCCCAATACTCCACCATGAACAGTTCAATGCTCACTTGAAGCAATTGCTGATGTATGTACAGATGAACGCGTCGTGATCCCAATAATCAACCATGAACAGTTCAATGCTCACTTGAAGCAATTGCTGATGTATGTACAGATGAACGCGTCGTGATCCCAATACTCCACCATGAACAGTTCAATGCTCACTTGAAGCAATTGCTGATGTATGTACAGATGAACACGTCGTGATCCCAATAATCAACCATGAACAGTTCAATGCTCACTTGAAGCAATTGTTGATGTATGTACAGATGAACACGTCGTGATCCCAATAATCAACCATGAACAGTTCAATGCTCACTTGAAGCAATTGCTGATGTATGTACAGATGAACGCGTCGTGATCCCAATACTCCACCATGAACAGTTCAATGCTCACTTGAAGCAATTGTTGATGTATGTACAGATGAACGCGTCGTGATCCCAATACTCCACCATGAACAGTTCAATGCTCACTTGAAGCAATTGTTGATGTATGTACAGATGAACACGTCGTGATCCCAATACTCCACCATTAACAGTTCAATGGTCACTTGAAGCAATTGTTGATGTATGTACAGATGAACGCGTCGTGATCCCAATACTCCACCATGAACAGTTCAATGCTCACTTGAAGCAATTGTTGATGTATGTACAGATGAACACGTCGTGATCCCAATACTCCACCATGAACAGTTCAATGCTCACTTGAAGCAATTGTTGATGTATGTACAGATGAACGCGTCGTGATCCCAATACTCCACCATGAACAGTTCAATGCTCACTTGAAGCAATTGTTGATGTATGTACAGATGAACACGTCGTGATCCCAATAATCAACCATGAACAGTTCAATGCTCACTTGAAGCAATTGCTGATGTATGTACAGATGAACACGTCGTGATCCCAATACTCCACCATGAACAGTTCAATGCTCACTTGAAGCAATTGTTGATGTATGTACAGATGAACACGTCGTGATCCCAATAATCAACCATGAACAGTTCAATGCTCACTTGAAGCAATTGCTGATGTATGTACAGATGAACGCGTCGTGATCCCAATACTCCACCATGAACAGTTCAATGCTCACTTGAAGCAATTGTTGATGTATGTACAGATGAACACGTCATGATCCCAATACTCCACCATGAACAGTTCAATGCTCACTTGAAGCAATTGCTGATGTATGTACAGATGAACACGTCGTGATCCCAATAATCAACCATGAACAGTTCAATGCTCACTTGAAGCAATTGTTGATGTATGTACAGATGAACACGTCGTGATCCCAATAATCAACCATGAACAGTTCAATGCTCACTTGAAGCAATTGCTGATGTATGTACAGATGAACGCGTCGTGATCCCAATACTCCACCATGAACAGTTCAATGCTCACTTGAAGCAATTGTTGATGTATGTACAGATGAACGCGTCATGATCCCAATACTCCACGATGAACAGTTCAATGCTCACTTGAAGCAATTGTTGATGTATGTACAGATGAACACGTCGTGATCCCAATAATCAACCATGAACAGTTCAATGCTCACTTGAAGCAATTGTTGATGTATGTACAGATGAACACGTCGTGATCCCAATACTCCACCATGAACAGTTCAATGCTCACTTGAAGCAATTGCTGATGTATGTACAGATGAACCGTCGTGATCCCAATACTCCACCATGAACAGTTCAATGCTCACTTGAAGCAATTGTTGATGTATGTACAGATGAACGCGTCGTGATCCCAATACTCCACGATGAACAGTTCAATGCTCACTTGAAGCAATTGCTGATGTATGTACAGATGAACACGTCGTGATCCCAATAATCAACCATGAACAGTTCAATGCTCATTGAAGCAATTGTTGATGTATGTACAGATGAACACGTCGTGATCCCAATACTCCACCATGAACAGTTCAATGCTCACTTGAAGCAATTGCTGATGTATGTACAGATGAACGCGTCATGATCCCAATACTCCACCATGAACAGTTCAATGCTCACTTGAAGCAATTGCTGATGTATGTACAGATGAACGCGTCGTGATCCCAATAATCAACAATGAACAGTTCAATGCTCACTTGAAGCAATTGCTGATGTATGTACAGATGAACACGTCGTGATCCCAATAATCAACCATGAACAGTTCAATGCTCACTTGAAGCAATTGCTGATGTATGTACAGATGAACGCGTCGTGATCCCAATACTCCACCATGAACAGTTCAATGCTCACTTGAAGCAATTGTTGATGTATGTACAGATGAACGCGTCGTGATCCCAATACTCCACCATGAACAGTTCAATGCTCACTTGAAGCAATTGTTGATGTATGTACAGATGACACGTGTGATCCCAATACTCCACCATGAACAGTTCAATGGTCACTTGAAGCAATTGCTGATGTATGTACAGATGAACGCGTCGTGATCCCAAATCCACCATGAACAGTTCAATGCTCACTTGAAGCAATTGTTGATGTATGTACAGATGAACACGTCGTGATCCCAATACTCCACCATGAACAGTTCAATGCTCACTTGAAGCAATTGTTGATGTATGTACAGATGAACGTCGTGATCCCAATACTCCACCATGAACAGTTCAATGCTCACTTGAAGCAATTGTTGATGTATGTACAGATGAACACGTCGTGATCCCAATAATCAACCATGAACAGTTCAATGCTCACTTGAAGCAATTGCTGATGTATGTACAGATGAACACGTCGTGATCCCAATACTCCACCATGAACAGTTCAATGCTCACTTGAAGCAATTGTTGATGTATGTACAGATGAACACGTCGTGATCCCAATAATCAACCATGAACAGTTCAATGCTCACTTGAAGCAATTGCTGATGTATGTACAGATGAACGCGTCGTGATCCCAATACTCCACCATGAACAGTTCAATGCTCACTTGAAGCAATTGTTGATGTATGTACAGATGAACACGTCGTGATCCCAATACTCCACCATGAACAGTTCAATGCTCACTTGAAGCAATTGCTGATGTATGTACAGATGAACACGTCGTGATCCCAATACTCCACCATGAACAGTTCAATGCTCACTTGAAGCAATTGTTGATGTATGTACAGATGAACGCGTCGTGATCCCAATACTCCACCATGAACAGTTCAATGCTCACTTGAAGCAATTGTTGATGTATGTACAGATGAACACGTCGTGATCCCAATACTCCACCATGAACAGTTCAATGCTCACTTGAAGCAATTGTTGATGTATGTACAGATGAACGCGTCGTGATCCCAATACTCCACGATGAACAGTTCAATGCTCACTTGAAGCAATTGTTGATGTATGTACAGATGAACACGTCGTGATCCCAATAATCAACCATGAACAGTTCAATGCTCACTTGAAGCAATTGCTGATGTATGTACAGATGAACACGTCGTGATCCCAATACTCCACCATGAACAGTTCAATGCTCACTTGAAGCAATTGTTGATGTATGTACAGATGAACACGTCGTGATCCCAATAATCAACCATGAACAGTTCAATGCTCACTTGAAGCAATTGCTGATGTATGTACAGATGAACGCGTCATGATCCCAATACTCCACCATGAACAGTTCAATGCTCACTTGAAGCAATTGCTGATGTATGTACAGATGAACGCGTCGTGATCCCAATAATCAACCATGAACAGTTCAATGCTCACTTGAAGCAATTGCTGATGTATGTACAGATGAACACGTCGTGATCCCAATAATCAACCATGAACAGTTCAATGCTCACTTGAAGCAATTGCTGATGTATGTACAGATGAACGCGTCGTGATCCCAATACTCCACCATGAACAGTTCAATGCTCACTTGAAGCAATTGTTGATGTATGTACAGATGAACACGTCGTGATCCCAATACTCCACCATGAACAGTTCAATGGTCACTTGAAGCAATTGTTGATGTATGTACAGATGAACGCGTCGTGATCCCAATACTCCACCATGAACAGTTCAATGCTCACTTGAAGCAATTGTTGATGTATGTACAGATGAACACGTCGTGATCCCAATACTCCACCATGAACAGTTCAATGCTCACTTGAAGCAATTGTTGATGTATGTACAGATGAACGCGTCGTGATCCCAATACTCCACCATGAACAGTTCAATGCTCACTTGAAGCAATTGTTGATGTATGTACAGATGAACACGTCGTGATCCCAATAATCAACCATGAACAGTTCAATGCTCACTTGAAGCAATTGTTGATGTATGTACAGATGAACGCGTCATGATCCCAATACTCCACCATGAACAGTTCAATGCTCACTTGAAGCAATTGTTGATGTATGTACAGATGAACACGTCGTGATCCCAATAATCAACCATGAACAGTTCAATGCTCACTTGAGACCAAAACAACAAAATTATGAATATGACCAATGACACTATTTATTTTGCGACTATATATACATGTACATTGGTATGCTCGATACATATTTACCATAATATAACAAGTACTGTGGTTTCAAAGTAGAATAATAACTCATAAACAAATATTCGATACAATATTGACATTATAGGTAAGTCAGGTTGTTAGTATTAAACAATACATTACATTACCTGTAAGCTATTGTACATTGCCTTACCTATACATTAGTGTAATATTCCAACTGTTGTATTACTTTACTTTGAAACACAGTAATATTTACATCACTATTGCATTTCCTTTGATGAATGTATGTGCCCCGATTGTATGCGTATGAGGGTTCCGAACTAATGATATATGCAGCGGACATGCACACTGGAAGTTACGGGCATGCAAATTAGTAATGTTAGACAGCGTTTGTCGCAAGAAAATGTATGTCTTACTTTTTACGCTGTTCCAAGGATGATCTATTTACCTGTTACTGCACATGGTAAGTTGTAAATCTGGTCTAAAAACATTTTAAATGTGTGCTATAATTTCTTTAACCCGCAATTCATTCCTTAATTAATATTTATACGAGGGTGGTTCATTTAGGCAAAATGTAATCTTCTATGGGGCCCTCAACACACGTACAAGGGGCCAAATTGTTCCGGGATGCTCACCTAATATGACTATGCACTTGAGCCATAACCCTTAATTTAAACTATATACATGTAACTAGTTTATCGAAAGGAATTGGTTAAAAAAATACAGCTACATTAAACAGTTTATTTCCAACAAATGCATACATCTATACACACCATGACATTACAACATACATAAACAAGGATAAGATTAGAAAGCTGTTACTTATTGAAGCCTTCTCCTCTAAATATTATAAAATATAAATTGATGGAAAGTTGACAGTATGTGTGAACATGTCTGAAATAATAGTTTGGTGAAAATATATTATGTGTGATAGAAGTGGTTATGTGTGATAGAAGTGGTTATGTGTGATAGAAGTGGTTATGTGTGATAGAAGTGGTTATGTGTGATAGAAGTGTTTATGTGTGATAGAAGTGGTTATGTGTGTTAGAAGTGGTTATGTGTGTTAGAAGTGGTTATGTGTGATAGAAGTGGTTATGTGTGATAGAAGTGTTTATGTGTGATAGAAGTGGTTATGTGTGATAGAAGTGGTTATGTGTGATAGAAGTGTTTATGTATGATAGAATTGGTAATGTGTGATAGAAGTGTTTATGTATGATAGAAGTGGTAATGTGTGATAGAAGTGTTTATGTATGATAGAAGTGGTAATGTGTGATAGAAGTGGTTATGTGTGATAGAAGTGTTTATGTGTGATAGAAGTGGTAATGTGTGATAGAAGTGTTTATGTATGATAGAAGTGGTAATGTGTGATAGAAGTGTTTATGTATGATAGAAGTGGTAATGTGTGATAGAAGTGGTTATGTGTGATAGAAGTGGTAATGTGTGATAGAAGTGTTTATGTATGATAGAAGTGGTAATGTGTGATAGAAGTGTTTATGTATGATAGAAGTGGTAATGTGTGATAGAAGTGTTTATGTATGATAGAAGTGGTAATGTGTGATAGAAGTGGTTATGTGTGATAGAAGTGTTTATGTGTGATAGAAGTGGTAATGTGTGATAGAAGTGTTTATGTATGATAGAAGTGGTAATGTGTGATAGAAGTGGTTATGTGTGATAGAAGTGGTAATGTGTGATAGAAGTGTTTATGTATGATAGAAGTGGTAATGTGTGATAGAAGTGGTTATGTGTGATAGAAATGGTTATGTGTGATAGAAGTGGTAATGTGTGATAGAAGTGGTAATGTGTGATAGAAGTGGTAATGTGTGATAGAAGTGGTTATGTGTGATAGAAGTGGTTATGTATGATAGAAGTGATTATGTATGATAGAAGTGGTTATGTATGATAGAAGTGGTTATGTATGATAGAAGTGGTTATATATGATAGAAGTGGTTATATATGATAGAAGTGGTTATATATGATAGAAGTGGTAATGTGTGATAGAAGTGGTTATGTGAGAAAAAAGCCACACACAAAAAAACAAATGAAAATGTGTCATGTGACGATATTGTAAAGCATTAAATATAACACAGTTTATTTAGAATAGAACAAGAGAGCCAAAGATCACAATATACATCCGTGCAACGTCCTTCCTTGTAATCTCCCGGTGCTTTCTATCATTGCTATCCTTGTATATTGTTGAGATTTATGCTGACATTGTGACAGCTGTGTATGAGTTTACCTTGTTTGGTGTATTTCATGCACCCCATTTTATGCCGAGTTACGCTCAAGTATTTTAGTTTTACCGTACTTCAATAGTTGAGCATTTGTGCACAATGCTACAGACAAGAAAACATGGTAAATGGACATAAAGTAGGCAATCTCCTACAATCCTCATTCTTCAGGAAGATCTCTTACAATTAGTTTGTTTGGGTTTATCAGCACCTTTTTGGGCTATATTGCCAGCAGGCATTTTTACCTAACAACACATTTCCTGGGCAGGCTCCAGCGATTAACCAGTACTTAAACATCAAACAAGTCAATAATTGTTGATGTTCCATGTAGGATGGAGAATAGACACTCTTATTACAATCAGGTTTGGTTTTGCTTTGATAGTCTGTGAACAAAGTAAGCAAAAAGTGATATAGATCTTATTTTTGAATTAGAATTGGAGAAGAGAGAATTTCCAATGTATCCCAATTCAAACAAAATGTCTTCCGAATTCGTTTATACAAAGTTATTTTAGCTCGATTGTGAAACAAGTTCTTACAACTTATATTAATCACTCTCGAGAATTCATTCCTGATGAATTCCATCACAACGAGGGAGAGAGAAGAGGCAACGTGGACTTAAATGCCTTGCTTAAGGGCACAATCATAACGGCTCCAGCTGTCTTCCTAATTGAGGTACTATCTTAATTAATGGTGAGTCATTGATGTTACTAAACATTCTAGAGCAGTCACAGAACTCGGGTGTAAGCAAACATAAATGACAGGTTCTCGGGAAATTGGTACACTGCTCCCTACTGCAGTTGCTCTAAAACTTTGCCTTAGTCTTGTCCGTTAATGCAGTTGCCCTGTAGCCTTGAGCATAGTTCTTGTACGGTGAAGCTGATACCCTGCTCCCTACTGTAGTTGCCCCGTAGCCTTGAGCATAGTTCTTGCACGGTGAAGCTGATACCCTGCTCCCTACTGTAGGTGCCCTGTAGCCTTGAGCATAGGTCTTGTATGGTGAAGCTGATACCCTGCTCCCTACTGTAGGTGCCCTGTAGCCTTGAGCATAGTTCTTGCACGGTGAAGCTGATACCCTGCTCCCTACTGTAGTTGCCCTGTAGCCTTGAGCATAGTTCTTGCACGGTGAAGCTGATACCCTGCTCCCTACTGTAGTTGCTCTGTAGCCTTGAGCATAGTTCTTGTATGGTGAAGCTGATACCCTGCTCCCTACTGTAGTTACTCTGTAGCCTTGAGCATAGTTCTTGTATGGTGAAGCTGATACCCTGCTCCCTACTGTAGGTGCCCTGTAGCCTTGAGCATAGTTCTTGTATGGTGAAGCTGATACCCTGCTCCCTACTGTAGTTGCCCCGTAGCCTTGAGCATAGTTCTTGTATGGTGAAGCTGATACCCTGCTCCCTACTGTAGGTGCCCTGTAGCCTTGAGCATAGTTCTTGTATGGTGAAACTGATACCCTGCTCCCTACTGTAGGTGCCCTGTAGCCTTGAGCATAGTTCTTGTATGGTGAAACTGATACCCTGCTCCCTACTGTAGGTGCCCTGTAGCCTTGAGCATAGTTCTTGTATGGTGAAACTGATACCCTGCTCCCTACTGTAGGTGCCCTGTAGCCTTGAGCATAGTTCTTGTACGGTGAAGCTAATATGCGGCTCCCTACTACAGTTTCTCAAACTTTGCCCTAGGCCTTGTCTGGTCAAGTTGATACCCTGTTCTCTAAAGCAGTTGCCCATACATCTGTTATCGGTTCTGCAGGCAGGACCCAAGAGTCTGGTATGCTCGTACCCAGGTCAGGTCGTGTGAGGTAACCATCCCATTCCCTCCTAAAGAGAAAAAAATGATCACATGATTGTTTTGCTTGTTTTTGCGGATTAACGTCGCACCAACAGCTTAGGTCGAGGAAGACACTGGGTGCTCGGGTAGATCAATTGACAATAGCTTCCTCAAATGAAAGAATTTGCGACTCCTAGTAGGGATTTGAACCTTCAGTGGTGAGGGGCCGGTGATAGGAACTCAACCACGTTAACCACTCGGACCCCAGCATACCATATGAGAAGCAAGACCAATAAACAACATAGGTAAGGTTCAATGACGTAGCTACACATGTACACAAGTATGTGTTTCTATATGATTAACATACATATTATGAAGTCTATTTCCTAAGATTTGTTGTTATACAAGTTTACATACTTCATAATACTTACTATAAATTCAAATATATACACATTATAATTTCATCAAATTTGGTATGAAAATGATCATTGTATTTTGTACATTTTAAATATGACCTATTTCAAGAAATAATCAGTATTAATTCACTTATTGTCTTAGTTTTTAAAATAATCACCAATTGATCATGTTGATAGCTAATTCATGTGGCAGTCATTTCCCTACTCTAAAGCTCTGTAAAGATTGCAAAACAAGTTCTTACAACTTATATTAATCTGCCTACCTTACCTACCTCTGTAAAGATTAATTAAGACAATATGTGTTGCTATCAATGACTTCAAATTTGTATTGGTATTTTTTCCCCAAGAGTATTATAGAAACAACATCCTCACTGTAGCCTGGCACCCAGGCTATCCTCACTGGTGCTATCAGAATACAACATCCTCACTGTAGCCTGGCACCCAGGCTATCCTCACTGGTGCTATCAGAATACAACATCCTCACTGTAGCCTGGCACCCAGGCTATCCTCACTGGTGCTATCAGAATACAACATCCTCACTGTAGCCTGGCACCCAGGCTATCCTCACTGGTGCTATCAGAATACAACATCCTCACTGTAGCCTGGCACCCAGGCTATCCTCACTGGTGCTATCAGAATACAACATCCTCACTGTAGCCTGGCACCCAGGCTATCCTCACTGGTGCTATCAGAATACAACATCCTCACTGTAGCCTGGCACCCAGGCTATCCTCACTGGTGCTATCAGAATACAACATCCTCACTGTAGCCTGGCACCCAGGCTATCCTCACTGGTGCTATCAGAATACAACATCCTCACTGGTGCCTAGGTGTCACAAAGTTGAGATTCGGGCCTCCATTTTGCCATATTTGTATGCTAAGATTGCATCAGTTTTTGGTAAATTTTTGCGTTCATGTATAAATCTTAAAGTTTTCGTTTAAAACTTAGTGCATTAGTCTTATTTCGGCATTAGAAATCGTGAACATCCATGTATTTTTTATCATATTCGGTTCAGAAATGACAAAGTTATCATTTTTATAACTTTTGACTTTATTGCTAAAGTTATAAACCCCCATGTCAGGCCTCCGTTGATAAGAATACAGCCACATAGCGTGATATCAAATTCACGGAATGGGTACTTATCTCGTGTACATTTCCTGTAATCATATCACTGTGGTTATAAAAGCCGCCGGTTCCATGCTATTTGGGTACACACATATGACTGTTACGACAGACTGGGGATATAGTGAATCTACTCCTGGACATTTTTTATTTTTGCTCGGAAGACGAGGTATGTGGAAATTTATGTTAAAATTGTATTTTGTATTTAACGTTAATTCTGTTTAGTCATAGCATCATAATTTATGCCGAAATTATGCCATATAGAGTTACGCCGTAGATACATTAGGTTTGTGTGGTTCTATGATCGCGGTTCCATGATGAGCATTAATATTGTCAGCAACTATTACTTGTTGTAAAGGTTACATGTTAACATAATTAACTATGGAACGCCTAACGTATGAGGTTTATGTGCTTCTATACTCAAGGCTCCATAATTAAGTATTATTACCGGCAGAAGATTTTAGTTGTTATATATGACAGTTTATTCATTGAAATAGTAACACGTGGTCAGTCGCACGTGATCCGTCGCATGTGGTCCGTAGCACGTAACCCGTCGCACGTGGTCCGTAGCATGTGGTACGATATGACTTTAGTTATTGTTCTTATTTGTATGTGAAATTGTTAATGGTTAATGTAATTGGCTGCAGTTACATAAATTGTATAGTTATATTCATATCATTTACTATGATTGGTCATCATAAACGAACGCTAGCAAGCATCGCTGTAATGGAAGTAGAAGTGTGACATATCATGACAGAAAATAGTATAGCCAGTATACTATTGGTGCATTTATAGCACATTACATTATAGGAATTTACCTAGTATTTTCAATATGTTATATATATTTAAGCTTCATCCACCGGAGGTATATTCCCGGCGTGGAACGAGATTGTATCGTTACCGGAAGGACATTACCCGGAACGTATTTGCTGTTTTGCCCGGACATAGAGTTCCCGGAGCCAGAGTTTACTGTTTTGCCTGGACGTGGTATATCCGCGGAGTGGAGAGAATTTGTGTCTCGCAGCGAGTGTCGCCACAACCCTCACTACGATGTTCTTGGTCTACTTGAGATAGCTCAAGGAAGCCAACACTATACTGGGAGCCAGAATCTATTTTTAGTTTATTTATTTGTAGACGATTTAAGTGTGATTACGTCACATGAGCATTGTGTATAACGTTGTAGAACGTTAAAAATGCACAAGCATACGAGATTGGTGTAACGTTAGCGAACGTTCACAATAGACAGTTACCAAGTATTGCAATGATCATATATAGACTGAGAGAGGAACTGTAGAACTTTGTGTGAACATACATTGTTTTATATTATCATCATCATTCATACAAATAATTCATCATATTATTGTAAATAAACTTGTAAATATTGTACTGAGTGTTGATTGAGTCTAATTGAGTATTGAGATCTAGTTTTGTCGGTCCATCCTGTTACACTGGGAATAAGGCTATCCTCACTGGTGGTATCAGAATAAGCAGAGTACACAGACCTGATGGCTATGAGGGTGTTGAGACTGTGACTGGCGGCATCATAGTATTGTCTGAATTCATACAGCGGGTCACCTGGCACAGGTTCTTCTGAAAATCACAAACAACTTATTTATTATACGTAAAATCATCATTCCAGGTTGCCCTTGTAAAGTGCATCACAAGCAAGAAAAGTGAGAAAATAAATCAAGAGGTACACCTACATCCATCTGGTGAGATTTCCTTACCTGCAACTCTTGGAGGTGCTAGATTCACTTGATCTTGAGTGGAATAGGTTAGAAAAGGATATTCTAACGGTGTGGTCGTCTAGTGGAATATCCTTGTCCCACACTGGTGCATACTAACAGTGTGGTCGTTTGGTGGAATATCCTTGTCCCACACTGGTGCATACTAACGGTGTGGTCGGAGTGTGGAATATCCTTGTCCCTAACTGGTACATACTAACAGTGTGGTCAGAGAGTGGAATATCCTTGTCCCACACTGGTACATACTAACAGTGTGGTCAGAGAGTGGAATATCCTTGTCCCACACTGGTGCATACTAACAGTGTGGTCAGAGAGTGGAATATCCTTGTCCCACACTGGTGCATACTAACAGTGTGGTCAGAGAGTGGAATATCCTTGTCCCACACTGGTACATACTAACAGTGTGGTCATCTGGTGGAATATCCTTGTCCCACACTGGTGCATACTAACAGTGTGGTCGTCTGGTGGAATATCCTTGTCCCACACTGGTGCATACTAACAGTGTGGTCGTCTGGTGGAATATCCTTGTCCCACACTGGTGCATACTAACAGTGTGGTCGTCCGGTGGAATATCCTTGTCCCACACTGGTGCATACTAACGGTGTGGTCAGAGAGTGGAATATCCTTGTCCCACACTGGTGCATACTAACGGTGTGGTTGGAGAGTGGAATATCCTTGTCCCACACTGGTACATACTAACAGTGTGGTCAGAGAGTGGAATATCCTTGTCCCACACTGGTACATACTAACAGTGTGGTCAGAGAGTGGAATATCCTTGTCCCACACTGGTACATACTAACATTGTGGTCAGAGTGTGGAATATCCTTGTCCCACACTAGTCCATACTAACAGTGTGGTCAGAGAGTGGAATATCCTTGTCCCACACTGGTACATACTAACAGTGTGGTCGTCTGGTGGAATATCCTTGTCCCACACTGGTGCATACAAACAGTGTGGTCAGAGAGTGGAATATCCTTGTCCCACACTGGTGCATACTAACAGTGTGGTCAGAGAGAGGAATATCCTTGTCCCAAACTGGTGCATACTAACAGTGTGGTCAGAGAGTGGAATATTCTTGTCCCACACTGGTGCATACTAACAGTGTGGTCGTCTGGTGGAATATATGGGGCTAGTGTACATGCATAGAATGGTGTATATATGGGACTAGTGTACATGCGTAGAATGGCATATATATGGGGCTAGTGTACAAGCGTAGAATGTTGTATATATGGGGCTAGCGTACAAGCGTAGAATGGTGTATATATGGGGCTAGCGTATATGCGTAGAATGGCGTATATATGGGGCTAGCATACATGCTTAGAAGGGTGTATATAGGGGGCTAGCATACATGCGTAGACTGACGTATATATGGGGCTAGCGTACATGCGTATATATGGGGCTAGCGTACATGCGTAGAATGACGTATATATGGGGCTAGCGTACATGTGTAGAATGGTGTATATATGGGGCTAGTGTACATGCGTAGAATGGTGTATATATGGGGCTAGCGTACATGCGTAGAATGGCGTATATATGGGGCTAGTGTATATGCCTAGAATGGCGTATATATGGGGCTAGCGTACATGCATAGAATGTTGTATATATGGGGCTAGCGTACATGCGTAGAATGGTGTATATATGGGGCTAGCGTACATGCATAGAATGGTGTATATATGGGGCTAGTGTACATGCGTAGAATGTTGTATATATGGGGCTAGCGTACATGCGTAGAATGGTGTATATATGGGGCTAGCGTACATGCGTAGAATGGCGTATATATGGAGCTAGCGTACATGCGTAGAATGGTGTATATATGGGGCTAGCGTACATGCGTAGAATGGTGTATATATGGGGCTAGCGTACATGCGTAGAATGGTGTATATATGGGGCTAGCGTACATGCGTAGAATGGTGTATATATGGGGCTAGCGTACATGCGTAGAATGACGTATATATGGGGCTAGTGTACATGCGAGAAAGCGTATATATGGGGGTAGTGTACATGCATAGAATGGTGTATGTATGGGGCTAGTGTACATGCGTAGAATGGTGTATATATGGGGCTAGTGTACATGCATAGAATGGTGTATATATGGGGCTAGTGTACATGCGTAGAATGGTGTATATATGGGGCTAGTGTACATGCATAGAATGGCGTATATATGGGGCTAGTGTACATGCATAGAATGGTGTATATATGGGGCTAGTGTACATGCATAGAATGGTGTATATATGGGGCTAGTGTACATGCATAGAATGGTGTATATATGGGGCTAGTGTACATGCATAGAATGGTGTATATATGGGGCTAGTGTACATGCATAGAATGGTGTATATATGGGGCTAGCGTACATGCATAGAATGGTGTATATATGGGGCTAGCGTACATGCGTAGAATGGTGTATATATGGGGCTAGCGTACATGCATAGAATGGTGTATATATGGGGCTACGTACATGCTAGAATGGGTATATATGGGGCTAGTACATGCGTAAATGGTGTATATATGGGGCTAGTACATGCTAGAATGGGTGTACATGCGTAGAATGGTGTATATATGGGGCTAGCGTACATGCGTAGAATGGTGTATATATGGGGCTAGTGTACATGCGTAGAATGGTGTATATATGGGGCTAGTGTACATGAGTAGAATGGTGTATATATGGGGCTAGTGTACATGCGTAGAATGGCATATATATGGGGCTAGTGTACATGCGTAGAATGGTGTATATATGGGACTAGTGTTCATGCGTAGAATGGCGTATATATAGGGCTAGCGTACATGCGTAGAATGGTGTATATATGGGACTAGTGTACATGCGTAGAATGGTGTATATATGGGGCTAGTGTACATGCGTAGAATGGCATATATATGGGGCTAGTGTACATGCGTAGAATGTTGTATATATGTGGCTAGTGTACATGTGTAGAATGTTGTATATATGGGGCTAGCGTACATGCGTAGAATGGTGTATATATGGGGCTAGTATACATGTGTAGAATGGTGTATATATGGGGCTAGTGTACATGCGTAGAATGGCATATATATGGGGCTAGCGTACATGCGTAGAATGTTGTATATATGGGGCTAGTATACATGCGTAGAATGTTGTATATATGGGGCTAGCGTACATGCGTAGAATGTTGTATATATGGGGCTAGCGTACATGCGTAGAATGGGTATTATGGGCTAGGTTGGTGTGCATATATATGGGGCTAGTGTACATGCGTAGAATGGCATATATATGGGGCTAGCGTACATGCGTAGAATGGTGTATATATAGGACTAGTGTACATGCGTAGAATGGTGTATATATGGGACTAGTGTACATGCGTAGAATGGTGTATATATGGGGTAGTGTACATGCGTAGAATGGCATATATATGGGGCTAGTGTACATGCATAGAATGGTGTATATATGGGGCTAGTGTACATGCGTAGAATGGCATATATATATGGGGCTAGTGTACATGCGTAGAATGGCATATATATGGGGCTAGCGTACATGCGTAGAATGGTGTATATATGGGACTAGTGTACATGCGTAGAATGGTGTATATATGGGGCTAGTGTACATGCGTAGAATGGAATATATATGGGGCTAGCGTACATGCGTAGAATGGTGTATATATGGGACTAGTGTACATGCGTAGAATGGTGTATATATGGGGCTAGTGTACATGCGTAGAATGGCATATATATGGGGCTAGTGTACATGCATAGAATGGTGTATGTATGGGGCTAGTGTACATGCGTAGAATGGCATATATATGGGGCTAGCGTACATGCGTAGAATGGTGTATATATGGGGCTAGTGTACATGCGTAGAATGGTGTATATATGGGGCTAGTGTACATGCGTAGAATGGCATATATATGGGGCTAGTGTACATGCGTAGAATGGCATATATATGGGGCTAGTGTACATGCGTAGAATGGTGTATATATAGGGCTAGCGTACATGCGTAGAATGGTGTATATATGGGACTAGTGTACATGCGTAGAATGGTGTATATATGGGGCTAGTGTACATGCGTAGAATGGCATATATATGGGGCTAGTGTACATGCGTAGAATGGTGTATATATGGGGCTAGCGTACATGAGTAGAATGGTGTATATATGGGGCTAGTGTACATGCGTAGAATGGTGTATATATAGGGCTAGCGTACATGCGTAGAATGGTGTATATATGGGGCTAGTGTACATGCGTAGAATGGCATATATATGGGGCTAGTGTACATGCCTAGAATGGCATCTATATGGGGCTAGTGTACATGCGTAGAATGGTGTATATATGGGGCTAGTGTACATGCGTAGAATGGAATATATATGGGGCTAGCATACATGCGTAGAATGGTGTATATATGGGACTAGTGTACATGCGTAGAATGGTGTATATATGGGGCTAGTGTACATGCGTAGAATGGCATATATATGGGGCTAGTGTACATGCATAGAATGGTGTATATATGGGGCTAGTGTACATGCGTAGAATGGCATATATATGGGGCTAGCGTACATGCGTAGAATGGTGTATATATGGGGCTAGTGTACATGCGTAGAATGGTGTAAATATGGGGCTAGTGTACATGCGTAGAATGGCATATATATGGGGCTAGTGTACATGCGTAGAATGGCATATATATGGGGCTAGTGTACATGCGTAGAATGGTGTATATATGGGGCTAGTGTACATGCGTAGAATGGTGTATATATGGGGCTAGTGTACATGCGTAGAATGTTGTATATATGTGGCTATTGTACATGCGTAGAATGTTGTATATATGGGGCTAGCGTACATGCGTAGAATAGCATATATATGGGGCTAGTGTACATGCATAGAATGGTGTATATATGGGGCTAGTGTACATGCGTAGAATGGCATATATATGGGGCTAGTGTACATGCATAGAATGGTGTATATATGGGGCTAGCGTACATGCGTAGAATGTTGTATATATGGGGCTAGCGTACATGCGTAGAATGGTGTATATATGGGGCTAGCGAACATGCGTAGAATGTTGTATATATGGGGCTAGCGTACATGCGTAGAATGTTGTATATATGGGGCTAGTGTACATGCGTAGAATGGTGTATATATGGGGCTAGTGTACATGCGTAGAATGGTGTATATATGGGACTAGTGTACATGCGTAGAATGGCGTATATATAGGGCTAGCGTACATGCGTAGAATGGTGTATATATGGGACTAGTGTACATGCGTAGAATGGTGTATATATGGGGCTAGTGTACATGCGTAGAATGGAATATATATGGGGCTAGCATACATGCGTAGAATGGTGTATATATGGGACTAGTGTACATGCGTAGAATGGTGTATATATGGGGCTAGTGTACATGCGTAGAATGGCATATATATGGGGCTAGTGTACATGCATAGAATGGTGTATATATGGGGCTAGTGTACATGCGTAGAATGGCATATATATGGGGCTAGCGTACATGCGTAGAATGGTGTATATATGGGGCTAGTGTACATGCGTAGAATGGTGTATATATGGGGCTAGTGTACATGCGTAGAATGGCATATATATGGGGCTAGTGTACATGCGTAGAATGGCATATATATGGGGCTAGTGTACATGCGTAGAATGGTGTATATATGGGGCTAGTGTAAATGCGTAGAATGGTGTATATATGGGTCTAGTGTACATGCGTAGAATGGCATATATATGGGGCTAGTGTACATGCGTAGAATGTTGTATATATGGGGCTAGCGTACATGCGTAGAATAGCATATATATGGGGCTAGTGTACATGCATAGAATGGTGTATATATGGGGCTAGTGTACATGCGTAGAATGGCATATATATGGGGCTAGTGTACATGCATAGAATGGTGTATATATGGGGCTAGCGTACATGCGTAGAATGTTGTATATATGGGGCCAGCGTACATGCGTAGAATGGTGTATATATGGGGCTAGCGAACATGCGTAGAATGTTGTATATATGGGGCTAGCGTACATGCGTAGAATGTTGTATATATGGGGCTAGCGTACATGCGTAGAATGGTGTATATATGGGGCTAGTGTACATGCGTAGAATGGTGTATATATGGGACTAGTGTACATGCGTAGAATGGCGTATATATAGGGCTAGCGTACATGCGTAGAATGGTGTATATATGGGACTAGTGTACATGCGTAGAATGGTGTATATATGGGGCTAGTGTACATGCGTAGAATGGAATATATATGGGGCTAGCATACATGCGTAGAATGGTGTATATATGGGACTAGTGTACATGCGTAGAATGGTGTATATATGGGGCTAGTGTACATGCGTAGAATGGCATATATATGGGGCTAGTGTACATGCATAGAATGGTGTATATATGGGGCTAGTGTACATGCGTAGAATGGCATATATATGGGGCTAGCGTACATGCGTAGAATGGTGTATATATGGGGCTAGTGTACATGCGTAGAATGGTGTATATATGGGGCTAGTGTACATGCGTAGAATGGCATATATATGGGGCTAGTGTACATGCGTAGAATGGCATATATATGGGTCTAGTGTACATGCGTAGAATGGTGTATATATGGGGCTAGTGTACATGCGTAGAATGGTGTATATATGGGGCTAGTGTACATGCGTAGATTGTTGTATATATGTGGCTAGTGTACATGCGTAGAATGTTGTATATATGGGGCTAGCGTACATGCGTAGAATAGCATATATATGGGGCTAGTGTACATGCATAGAATGGTGTATATATGGGGCTAGTGTACATGCGTAGAATGGCATATATATGGGGCTAGTGTACATGCATAGAATGGTGTATATATGGGGCTAGCATACATGCGTAGAATGTTGTATATATGGGGCTAGCGTACATGCGTAGAATGGTGTATATATGGGGCTAACGAACATGCGTAGAATGGTGTATATATGGGACTAGTGTACATGCGTAGAATGGTGTATATATGGGGCTAGTGTACATGCGTAGAATGGAATATATATGGGGCTAGCATACATGCGTAGAATGGTGTATATATGGGACTAGTGTACATGCGTAGAATGGTGTATATATGGGGCTAGTGTACATGCGTAGAATGGCATATATATGGGGCTAGTGTACATGCATAGAATGGTGTATATATGGGGCTAGTGTATATGCGTAGAATGGTGTATATATGGGGCTAGTATGACCAGTAGACATTGTTATAAGTATGAGTATTTAATGCCGTGACGACCAGTAGACATTGTTATAAGTATGAGTATTTAATGCCATCACGACCAGTAGACATTGTTATAAGTATGAGTATTTAATGCCATCACGACCAGTAGACATTGTTATAAGTATGAGTATTTAATGCCATCACGACCAGTAGACATTGTTATAAGTATGAGTATTTAATGCCGTCACGACCAGTAGACATTGTTATAAGTATGAGTATTTAATGCCGTCACGACAAGTAGACATTGTTATAAGTATGAGTATTTAATGCCATCACGACCAGTACACATTGTTATAAGTATGAGTATTTAATGCCGTCACGACCAGTAGACATTGTTATAAGTATGAGTATTTAATGCCGTCACGACCAGTAGACATTGTTATAAGTATGAGTATTTAATGCCGTCACGACCAGTAGACATTGTTATAAGTATGAGTATTTAATGCCGTCACGACCAGTAGACATTGTTATAAGTATTTAATGCCTCACGACCAGTACACATTGTTATAAGTATGAGTATTTAATGCCATGACGACCAGTACACATTGTTATAAGTATAAGTATTAATGCCGTCACGACCAGTACACATTGTTATAAGTATTTTGGTGGTGTTGTTTGTTTTTGTCGACCAGTAGACATTGTTATAAGTATAGTATTTAATGCCGTCACGACCAGTAACATTGTTATAGTATTTAATGCCGTCACGACCAGTAGACATTGTTATAAGTATGAGTATTTAATGCCATCACGACCAGTAGACATTTTATAAGTATTTAATGCCATCACGACCAGTAGACATTGTTATAAGTATGAGTATTTAATGCCGTCACGACCAGTAGACATTGTTATAAGTATTTAATGCCATCACGACCAGTACACATTGTTATAAGTATGAGTATTTAATGCCGTCACGACCAGTAGACATTGTTATAAGTATGAGTATTTAATGCCGTGACGACCAGTAGACATTGTTATAAGTATGAGTATTTAATGCCGTCACGACCAGTAGACATTGTTATAAGTATGAGTATTTAATGCCGTCACGACCAGTAGACATTGTTATAAGTATTTAATGCCGTCACGACCAGTAGACATTGTTATAAGTATGAGTATTTAATGCCGTCACGACCAGTAGACATTGTTATAAGTATTTAATGCCGTCACGACCAGTACACATTGTTATAAGTATGAGTATTTAATGCCGTGACGACCAGTAGACATTGTTATAAGTATGAGTATTTAATGCCTCACGACCAGTAGACATTGTTATAAGTATTTAATGCCATCACGACCAGTACACATTGTTATAAGTATGAGTATTTAATGCCGTCACGACCAGTAGACATTGTTATAAGTATGAGTATTTAATGCCGTCACGACCAGTAGACATTGTTATAAGTATGAGTATTTAATGCCGTGACGACCAGTAGACATTGTTATAAGTATGAGTATTTAATGCCATGACGACCAGTAGACATTGTTATAAGTATGAGTATTTAATGCCGTCACGACCAGTAGACATTGTTATAAGTATGAGTATTTAATGCCATCACGACCAGTAGACATTGTTATAAGTATTTAATGCCATCACGACCAGTAGACATTGTTATAAGTATGAGTATTTAATGCCATCACGACCAGTACACATTGTTATAAGTATTTAATGCCGTCACGACAGTAGACATTGTTATAAGTATTTAATGCCGTCACGACCAGTAGACATTGTTATAAGTATGAGTATTTAATGCCGTCACGACCAGTAGACATTGTTATAAGTATTTAATGCCATCACGACCAGTACACATTGTTATAAGTATTTAATGCCGTGACGACCAGTAGACATTGTTATAAGTATTTAATGCCTCACGACCAGTAACATTGTTATAAGTATAGTATTTAATGCCGTCAGACCAGTACACATTGTTATAAGTATGAGTATTTAATGCCATCACGACCAGTAGACATTGTTATAAGTATGAGTATTTAATGCCATCACGACCAGTAGACATTGTTATAAGTATGAGTATTTAATGCCGTGACGACCAGTAGACATTGTTATAAGTATGAGTATTTAATGCCATCACGACCAGTACACATTGTTATAAGTATTTAATGCCGTCACGACCAGTAGACATTGTTATAAGTATGAGTATTTAATGCCGTGACGACCAGTAGACATTGTTATAAGTATGAGTATTTAATGCCGTGACGACCAGTAGACATTGTTATAAGTATTTAATGCCATCACGACCAGTACACATTGTTATAAGTATGAGTATTTAATGCCATCACGACCAGTACACATTGTTATAAGTATGAGTATTTAATGCCATCACGACCAGTACACATTGTTATAAGTATGAGTATTTAATGCCATCACGACCAGTAGACATTGTTATAAGTATGAGTATTTAATGCCATCACGACCAGTACACATTGTTATAAGTATGAGTATTTAATGCCGTGACGACCAGTAGACATTGTTATAAGTATGAGTATTTAATGCCATCACGACCAGTAGACATTGTTATAAGTATGAGTATTTAATGCCGTGACGACCAGTAGACATTGTTATAAGTATTTAATGCCGTCACGACCAGTACACATTGTTATAAGTATGAGTATTTAATGCCATCACGACCAGTACACATTGTTATAAGTATGAGTATTTAATGCCGTGACGACCAGTACACATTGTTATAAGTATGAGTATTTAATGCCGTCACGACCAGTAGACATTGTTATAAGTATGAGTATTTAATGCCATGACGACCAGTACACATTGTTATAAGTATAAGTATTTAATGCCGTCACGACCAGTACACATTGTTATAAGTATTTAATGCCGTCACGACCAGTAGACATTGTTATAAGTATTTAATGCCGTCACGACCAGTAGACATTGTTATAAGTATGAGTATTTAATGCCATGACGACCAGTACACATTGTTATAAGTATAGTATTTAATGCCGTCACGACCAGTACACATTGTTATAAGTATTTAATGCCGTCACGACCAGTAGACATTGTTATAAGTATTTAATGCCATCACGACCAGTAGACATTGTTATAAGTATAAGTATTTAATGCCGTCACGACCAGTACACATTGTTATAAGTATGAGTATTTAATGCCGTCACGACTAGTAGACATTGTTATAAGTATTTAATGCCGTCACGACCAGTAGACATTGTTATAAGTATGAGTATTTAATGCCGTCAAGACCAGTAGACATTGTTATAAGTATGAGTATTTAATGCCGTCAAGACCAGTAGACATTGTTATAAGTATGAGTATTTAATGCCATCACGACCAGTACACATTGTTATAAGTATGAGTATTTAATGCCGTGACGACCAGTAGACATTGTTATAAGTATGAGTATTTAATGCCATCACGACCAGTACACATTGTTATAAGTATGGTTTTAATGCCGTGACGACCAGTAGACATTGTTATAAGTATGAGTATTTAATGCCGTGACGACCAGTAGACATTGTTATAAGTATGAGTATTTAATGCCGTGACGACCAGTAGACATTGTTATAAGTATTTAATGCCATCACGACCAGTACACATTGTTATAAGTATGAGTATTTAATGCCATCACGACCAGTACACATTGTTATAAGTATGAGTATTTAATGCCGTGACGACCAGTACACATTGTTATAAGTATGAGTATTTAATGCCATCACGACCAGTAGACATTGTTATAAGTATGAGTATTTAATGCCATCACGACCAGTACACATTGTTATAAGTATGAGTATTTAATGCCGTGACGACCAGTAGACATTGTTATAAGTATGAGTATTTAATGCCATCACGACCAGTAGACATTGTTATAAGTATGAGTATTTAATGCCGTGACGACCAGTAGACATTGTTATAAGTATTTAATGCCATCACGACCAGTACACATTGTTATAAGTATGAGTATTTAATGCCATCACGACCAGTACACATTGTTATAAGTATGAGTATTTAATGCCGTGACGACCAGTACACATTGTTATAAGTATGAGTATTTAATGCCGTCACGACCAGTACACATTGCTATAAGTATTTAATGCCGTCACGACCAGTAGACATTGTTATAAGTATTTAATGCCGTGACGACCAGTAGACATTGTTATAAGTATGAGTATTTAATGCCATCACGACCAGTAGACATTGTTATAAGTATTTAATGCCGTCACGACCAGTACACATTGTTATAAGTATGAGTATTTAATGCCATGACGACCAGTACACATTGTTATAAGTATAAGTATTTAATGCCGTCACGACCAGTACACATTGTTATAAGTATTTAATGCCGTCACGACCAGTAGACATTGTTATAAGTATTTAATGCCATCACGACCAGTAGACATTGTTATAAGTATAAGTATTTAATGCCGTCACGACCAGTACACATTGTTATCAGTATTTAATGCCGTCACGACCAGTAGACATTGTTATAAGTATGAGTATTTAATGCCATCACGACCAGTAGACATTGTTATAAGTATTTAATGCCATCACGACCAGTACACATTGTTATAAG
The DNA here is from genome assembly GCA_014843695.1 of Archivesica marissinica. Classification (NCBI taxonomy): domain Eukaryota; kingdom Metazoa; phylum Mollusca; class Bivalvia; order Venerida; family Vesicomyidae; genus Archivesica; species Archivesica marissinica. Next base: position 51,362,621 of record CM026399.1, read on the forward strand.
TATGAGTATTTAATGCCATCACGACCAGTAGACATTGTTATAAGTATGAGTATTTAATGCCGTGACGACCAGTAGATATTGTTATAAGTATGAGTATTTAATGCCGTGACGACCAGTAGACATTGTTATAAGTATGAGTATTTCATGCCGTGACGACCAGTAGACATTGTTATAAGTATGAGTATTTAATGCCGTGACGACCAGTAGACATTGTTATAAGTATGGGTATTTAATGCCGTGACGACCAGTAGACATTGTTATAAGTATGAGTATTTAATGCCATCACGACCAGTAGACATTGTTATAAGTATTTAATGCCGTCACGACCAGTAGACATTGTTATAAGTATGAGTATCTAATGCCGTCACGACAAGTAGACATTGTTATAAGAATGAGTATTTAATGCCATCACGACCAGTAGACATTGTTATAAGTATTTAATGCCATCACGACCAGTAGACATTGTTATAAGTATGAGTATTTAATGCCATCACGACCAGTAGACATTGTTATAAGTATGAGTATTTAATGCCATCACGACCAGTAGACATTGTTATAAGTATGAGTATTTAATGCCGTCACGACCAGTACACATTGTTATAAGTATGAGTATTTAATGCCGTGACGACCAGTAGACATTGTTATAAGTATGAGTATTTAATGCCGTGACGACCAGTAGACATTGTTATAAGTATGAGTATTTAATGCCATCACGACCAGTAGACATTGTTATAAGTATGAGTATTTAATGCCATCACGACCAGTAGACATTGTTATAAGTATGAGTATTTAATGCCATCACGACCAGTAGACATTGTTATAAGTATTTAATGCCGTCACGACCAGTAGACATTGTTATAAGTATTTAATGCCGTGACGACCAGTAGACATTGTTATAAGTATGAGTATTTAATGCCGTCAAGACCAGTAGACATTGTTATAAGTATTTAATGCCATCACGACCAGTACACATTGTTATAAGTATAAGTATTTAATGCCGTCAAGACCAGTACACATTGTTATAAGTATGAGTATTTAATGCCGTCAAGACCAGTAGACATTGTTATAAGTATGAGTATTTAATGCCATCACGACCAGTACACATTGTTATAAGTATGAGTATTTAATGCCGTGACGACCAGTAGACATTGTTATAAGTATGAGTATTTAATGCCATCACGACCAGTAGACATTGTTATAAGTATGAGTATTTAATGCCGTCACGACCAGTAGACATTGTTATAAGTATTTAATGCCATCACGACCAGTACACATTGTTATAAGTATGAGTATTTAATGCCGTCACGACCAGTACACATTGTTATAAGTATGAGTTTTAATGCCGTCACGACCAGTACACATTGTTATAAGTATGAGTATTTAATGCCATCACGACCAGTAGACATTGTTATAAGTATGAGTATTTAATGCCATCACGACCAGTACACATTGTTATAAGTATGAGTATTTAATGCCGTGACGACCAGTAGACATTGTTATAAGTATTTAATGCCGTCACGACCAGTAGACATTGTTATAAGTATGAGTATTTAATGCCATCACGACCAGTAGACATTGTTATAAGTATGAGTATTTAATGCCGTGACGACCAGTAGACATTGTTATAAGTATTTAATGCCATCACGACCAGTACACATTGTTATAAGTATGAGTATTTAATGCCATCACGACCAGTACACATTGTTATAAGTATGAGTATTTAATGCCGTGACGACCAGTACACATTGTTATAAGTATGAGTATTTAATGCCGTGACGACCAGTAGACATTGTTATAAGTATGAGTATTTAATGCCATCACGACCAGTACACATTGTTATAAGTATAAGTATTTAATGCCGTCACGACCAGTACACATTGTTATAAGTATTTAATGCCGTCACGACCAGTAGACATTGTTATAAGTATTTAATGCCGTCACGACCAGTAGACATTGTTATAAGTATAAGTATTTAATGCCGTCACGACCAGTACACATTGTTATAAGTATTTAATGCCGTCACGACCAGTAGACATTGTTATAAGTATGAGTATTTAATGCCATCACGACCAGTAGACATTGTTATAAGTATTTAATGCCATCACGACCAGTAGACATTGTTATAAGTATGAGTATTTAATGCCGTCACGACCAGTAGACATTGTTATAAGTATGAGTATTTAATGCCGTGACGACCAGTAGACATTGTTATAAGTATGAGTATTTCATGCCGTGACGACCAGTAGACATTGTTATAAGTATGAGTATTTAATGCCGTCACGACCAGTAGACATTGTTATAAGTATTTAATGCCGTCACGACCAGTAGACATTGTTATAAGTATGAGTATTTAATGCCGTGACGACCAGTAGACATTGTTATAAGTATGAGTATTTAATGCCATGACGACCAGTAGACATTGTTATAAGTATGAGTATTTAATGCCGTGACGACCAGTAGACATTGTTATAAGTATGAGTATTTAATGCCGTCACGACCAGTAGACATTGTTATAAGTATGAGTATTTAATGCCGTCACGACCAGTAGACATTGTTATAAGTATTAGTATTTAATGCCGTGACGACCAGTACACATTGTTATAAGTATTTATGCGTACGACCAGTAGACATTGTTATAAGTATTTAATGCCGTGAGACCAGTAGACATTGTTATAAGTATTTAATGCCGTCACGACCAGTAGACATTGTTATAAGTATTTAATGCCGTCACGACCAGTAGACATTGTTATAAGTATGAGTATTTAATGCCGTCAAGACCAGTAGACATTGTTATAAGTATTTAATGCCGTCACGACCAGTACACATTGTTATAAGTATGAGTATTTAATGCCGTGACGACCAGTAGACATTGTTATAAGTATGAGTATTTAATGCCGTCAAGACCAGTAGACATTGTTATAAGTATTTAATGCCGTCACGACCAGTACACATTGTTATAAGTATGAGTATTTAATGCCATGACGACCAGTACACATTGTTATAAGTATGAGTATTTAATGCCGTCACGACCAGTAGACATTGTTATAAGTATGAGTATTTAATGCCATCACGACCATTAGACATTGTTATAAGTATTTAATGCCGTCACGACCAGTAGACATTGTTATAAGTATGAGTATTTAATGCCATCACGACCAGTAGACATTGTTATAAGTATTTAATGCCGTCACGACCAGTAGACATTGTTATAAGTATGAGTATTTAATGCCATCACGACCAGTAGACATTGTTATAGTATTTAATGCCGTCACGACCAGTAGACATTGTTATAAGTATGAGTATTTAATGCCATCACGACCAGTAGACATTGTTATAAGTATTTAATGCCGTCACGACCAGTAGACATTGTTATAAGTATGAGTATTTAATGCCGTCACGACCAGTAGACATTGTTATAAGTATGAGTATTTAATGCCATCACGACCAGTAGACATTGTTATAAGTATGAGTATTTAATGCCGTCACGACCAGTAGACATTGTTATAAGTATGAGTATTTAATGCCGTCACGACCAGTAGACATTGTTATAAGTATTTAATGCCGTCACGACCAGTAGACATTGTTATAAGTATGAGTATTTAATGCCGTGACGACCAGTAGACATTGTTATAAGTATTTAATGTCATCACGACCAGTAGACACTGTTATAAGTATGAGTATTTAATGCCGTGACGACCAGTAGACATTGTTATAAGTATGAGTATTTAATGCCATGACGACCAGTAGACATTGTTATAAGTATGAGTATTTAATGCCGTGACGACCAGTAGACATTGTTATAAGTATGAGTATTTAATGCCGTCACGACAAGTAGACATTGTTATAAGTATGAGTATTTAATGCCGTCACGACCAGTAGACAATGTTATAAGTATTAGTATTTAATGCCGTGACGACCAGTACACATTGTTATAAGTATTTAATGCTGTCACGACCAGTAGACATTGTTATAAGTATTTAATGCCGTGACGACCAGTAGACATTGTTATAAGTATTTAATGCCGTCACGACCAGTAGACATTGTTATAAGTATTTAATGCCGTCACGACCAGTAGACATTGTTATAAGTATGAGTATTTAATGCCGTGACGACCAGTAGACATTGTTATAAGTATGAGTATTTAATGCCATCACGACCAGTAGACATTGTTATAAGTATTTAATGCCATCACGACAAGTAGACATTGTTATAAGTATGAGTATTTAATGCCATCACGACCAGTAGACATTGTTATAAGTATGAGTATTTAATGCCGTCACGACCAGTAGACATTGTTATAAGTATGAGTATTTAATGCCATCACGACCAGTACACATTGTTATAAGTATTTAATGCCGTGACGACCAGTAGACATTGTTATAAGTATTTAATGCTGTCTCGACCAGTACACATTGTTATAAGTATGAGTATTTAATGCCATGACGACCAGTACACATTGTTATAAGTATGAGTATTTAATGCCATCACGACCAGTAGACACTGTTATAAGTATGAGTATTTAATGCCGTGACGACCAGTAGACATTGTTATAAGTATGAGTATTTAATGCCATCACGACCAGTACACATTGTTATAAGTATTTAATGCCGTGACGACCAGTAGACATTGTTATAAGTATTTAATGCTGTCTCGACCAGTACACATTGTTATAAGTATGAGTATTTAATGCCATGACGACCAGTACACATTGTTATAAGTATGAGTATTTAATGCCGTCACGACCAGTACACATTGTTATAAGTATGAGTATTTAATGCCATCACGACCAGTAGACATTGTTATAAGTATGAGTATTTAATGCCGTGACGACCAGTAGACATTGTTATAAGTATGAGTATTTAATGCCGTCACGACAAGTAGACATTGTTATAAGTATGAGTATTTAATGCCGTCACGACCAGTAGACATTGTTATAAGTATGAGTATTTAATGCCGTCACGACCAGTAGACATTGTTATAAGTATGAGTATTTAATGCCGTCACGACCAGTAGACATTGTTATAAGTATTAGTATTTAATGCCGTGACGACCAGTACACATTGTTATAAGTATTTAATGCTGTCACGACCAGTAGACATTGTTATAAGTATTTAATGCCGTGACGACCAGTAGACATTTTATAAGTATTTAATGCCGTCACGACCAGTAACATTGTTATAAGTATTTAATGCCGTCACGACCAGTAGACATTGTTATATGTATGGGTATTTAATGCCGTGACGACCAGTAGACATTGTTATAAGTATGAGTATTTAATGCCATCACGACCAGTAGACATGTTATAAGTATGAGTATTTAATGCCGTGACGACCAGTAGACATTGTTATAAGTATGAGTATTTAATGCCATCACGACCAGTACACATTGTTATAAGTATTTAATGCCGTGACGACCAGTAGACATTGTTATAAGTATTTAATGCTGTCTCGACCAGTACACATTGTTATAAGTATGAGTATTTAATGCCATGACGACCAGTACACATTGTTATAAGTATGAGTATTTAATGCCATCACGACCAGTAGACACTGTTATAAGTATGAGTATTTAATGCCGTGACGACCAGTAGACATTGCTATAAGTATGAGTATTTAATGCCATCACGACCAGTACACATTGTTATAAGTATTTAATGCCGTGACGACCAGTAGACATTGTTATAAGTATTTAATGCTGTCTCGACCAGTACACATTGTTATAAGTATGAGTATTTAATGCCATGACGACCAGTACACATTGTTATAAGTATGAGTATTTAATGCCGTCACGACCAGTAGACATTGTTATAAGTATGAGTATTTAATGCCGTCACGACCAGTACACATTGTTATAAGTATGAGTATTTAATGCCGTGACGACCAGTACACATTGTTATAAGTATAAGTATTTAATGCCGTGACGACCAGTAGACATTGTTATAAGTATGAGTATTTAATGCCATCACGACCAGTACACATTGTTATAAGTATAAGTATTTAATGCCGTCACGACCAGTAGACATTGTTATAAGTATGGTTTTAATGCCATCACGACCAGTAGACATTGTTATAAGTATTTAATGCCGTCACGACCAGTACACATTGTTATAAGTATGAGTATTTAATGCCGTGACGACCAGTACACATTGTTATAAGTATGAGTATTTAATGCCATGACGACCAGTACACATTGTTATAAGTATGAGTATTTAATGCCATCACGACCAGTACACATTGTTATATGTATGGGTATTTAATGCCGTGACGACCAGTAGACATTGTTATAAGTATGAGTATTTAATGCCATCACGACCAGTAGACACTGTTATAAGTATGAGTATTTAATGCCATCACGACCAGTACACATTGTTATAAGTATTTAATGCCGTGACGACCAGTAGACATTGTTATAAGTATTTAATGCCGTCACGACCAGTACACATTGTTATAAGTATGAGTATTTAATGCCATCACGACCAGTACACATTGTTATAAGTATGAGTATTTAATGCCGTCACGACCAGTAGACATTGTTATAAGTATGAGTTTAATGCATCACGACCAGTACACATTGTTATAAGTATGAGTATTTAATGCCGTCACGACCAGTACACATTGTTATAAGTATAGTATTTAATGCCGTGACGACCAGTAGACATTGTTATAAGTATGAGTTTAATGCGTACGACCAGTAACATTGTTATAAGTATTATTTAATGCCGTGACGACCAGTAGACATTGTTATAAGTATGAGTATTTAATGCCGTCACGACCAGTACACATTGTTATAAGTATGAGTATTTAATGCCGTCACGACCAGTAGACATTGTTATAAGTATGAGTATTTAATGCCGTCACGACCAGTAGACATTGTTATAAGTATTTAATGCCGTCACGACCAGTAGACATTGTTATAAGTATGAGTATTTAATGCCATCACGACCAGTAGACATTGTTATAAGTATTTAATGCCGTCACGACCAGTAGACATTGTTATAAGTATGAGTATTTAATGCCATCACGACCAGTAGACATTGTTATAAGTATGAGTATTTAATGCCATCACGACCAGTAGACATTGTTATAAGTATGAGTATTTAATGCCGTCACGACCAGTAGACATTGTTATAAGTATGAGTATTTAATGCCATCACGACCAGTAACATTGTTATAAGTATTTAATGCCGTCACGACCAGTACACATTGTTATAAGTATGAGTATTTAATGCCGTGACGACCAGTAGACATTGTTATAAGTATGAGTATTTAATGCCGTCACGACCAGTAGACATTGTTATTAATGCCTCACGACCAGTAGACATTGTTATAAGTATGAGTATTTAATGCCATCACGACCAGTAGACATTGTTATAAGTATGAGTATTTAATGCCGTCACGACCAGTAGACATTGTTATAAGTATGAGTATTTAATGCCGTCACGACCAGTAGACATTGTTATAAGTATGAGTATTTAATGCCGTCACGACCAGTAGACATTGTTATAAGTATGAGTATTTAATGCCGTGACGACCAGTAGACATTGTTATAAGTATGAGTATTTAATGCCATCACGACCAGTACACATTGTTATAAGTATAAGTATTTAATGCCGTCACGACCAGTACACATTGTTATAAGTATGAGTATTTAATGCCGTGACGACCAGTAGACATTGTTATAAGTATGAGTATTTAATGCCGTCACGACCAGTAGACATTGTTATAAGTATTTAATGCCATCACGACCAGTAGACATTGTTATAAGTATTTAATGCCGTCACGACCAGTAGACATTGTTATAAGTATGAGTATTTAATGCCATCACGACCAGTACACATTGTTATAAGTATGATTATTTAATGCCGTCAAGACCAGTACACATTGTTATAAGTATGAGTATTTAATGCCATCACGACCAGTACACATTGTTATAAGTATGAGTATTTAATGCCGTCACGACCAGTAGACATTGTTATAAGTATGTTTTAATGCCGTCACGACCAGTAGACATTGTTATAAGTATGAGTATTTAATGCCGTCACGACCAGTAGACATTGTTATAAGTATGAGTATTTAATGCCGTCACGACCAGTAGACATTGTTATAGTATGAGTATTTAATGCCGTCACGACCAGTAGACATTGTTATAAGTATGAGTATTTAATGCCATCACGACCAGTAGACATTGTTATAAGTATTTAATGCCATCACGACCAGTAGACATTGTTATAAGTATGAGTATTTAATGCCATCACGACCAGTACACATTGTTATAAGTATAAGTATTTAATGCCGTCACGACCAGTACACATTGTTATAAGTATGAGTATTTAATGCCGTCACGACCAGTAGACATTGTTATAAGTATGAGTATTTAATGCCGTCACGACCAGTAGACATTGTTATAAGTATGAGTATTTAATGCCATCACGACCAGTAGACATTGTTATAAGTATTTAATGCCGTCACGACCAATAGACATTGTTATAAGTATGAGTATTTAATGCCATCACGACCAGTAGACATTGTTATAAGTATTTAATGCCGTCACGACCAGTAGACATTGTTATAAGTATGGGTATTTAATGCCATCACGACCAGTAGACATTGTTATAAATATTTAATGCCGTCACGACCAGTAGACATTGTTATAAGTATGAGTATTTAATGCCGTAAAGACAAGTAGACATTGTTATAAGTATTTAATGCCATCACGACCAGTAGACATTGTTATAAGTATTTAATGCCATCCAGGGCTGTACAAATCCTATCGCCCGACGCCCGGGACAAGTCGAAAATTACGGCGGACAAGTGGCTAATTTTAAAACGTTAGTCCCGGACAAGTGCCCTTTTCAAAAATCATAATCATCTTTTTTGACAGAAAATCTAAAAAACCCAGAAAATCTATTAAAAAACCCGCCTCTATTTACTTTCGCCAAAAACCGGATGAATTACCGCGGTAGAAATCCAATGAAACACCGTGTACGCGTGTTGTGAGATCACGTGATCACACATATGCCGATTGCGAATGTAAACAATGCGATGAACTGTGAAAACACTCGCTAATTTAAAGATTAAGAGTGGACATACAGTATAATAGATGAATGAGGCCTGATTGGGTTGATTTGTTATGATGGACGCGTGCTACAAACGTGGGCAATTAATGTTACAGACTGCCAACACTGATTGATATTCACCGATACATACATGCGTCAATTCTGTCTTTTTTGCCGAGGCGCAGAAAACGTCACTATTTTTAAAGAGGTAAGTTGTGTTTTTTAATTTCATGATATAATTAGAGCAATTCAAGTTCAAGATTAGCCAACGGTAATGATTTACTCAATTTTATATAGAAATAAAATGTAAATAACTATCGGACTCTGCACATTTCGTCCATCGGACTCTGCACATTTCGTCCATATTAATTATTCTATTAAACTGCGCTGCCGTGTTAAGATCAATATGAGTTTACTTAAATTCTTTAGTTCTAAACGGAAAAGTGAAGATGAAAGTGGGGAGGCTAAAAAGAACAGATTGAGTGAGTACACTCACTGATGATTCCATTTTGAATTCATAATTATGTAGTGATATGCATGTATATTTGCAGGTTCCAGAACTTCAACGAGAAACCACTGAAGTCCTTCCAGGCCCTGGACTACAGGTCCGTCCCAAGTGAGCGACATCAGTTGGCCAGCCACGGAAAAGAAGATCTACAGGACAGCCTGAACCATATGATGGCTGTGTTCCCTGAGGCTAGTCACAGCCAGATTCAGACGGAGTATGTGCAGTTGACGGTGTTTATGAGGCAGCAGAGCAGTGAGGTGTACGCCAGACTATTAAGGACCAGCCCGAGTGCCATTAAGTGAACTAAAGAGAACTGGGCCTTCTCTGCAAGACTTTGATGCTGAGAAGGCCACCAGGCACTGGCTTGCCTATGGCAAAGGTGGTCGTCATGTCCACGGGTATAAGCGTTAAGAAACGTGTGTGACCGGTGTTGTAAATAATTATTATTAGTTTGTGTGTAATAATGATTCTTTATTTATTTAGATAATTTATGTAAATAAGAGTAAAAACTGAATTAAATCATCTTAATCATGATCTTGTCTCTGTCTCAATTAGCCTATGCGTAAAGATACATATGATATCACATTTTTAATTGCTGTTTTGGCAAAATATTATTGGACAAGTGGCATCCTGGTCAGGACAAGTGGCTTTTTGAAAGTCACTTGTCCTGGACAAGTGGCCTTGAAAAATATTTGTACAGCCCTGCCATCAAGACCAGTAGACATTGTTATAAGTATTTAATGCCGTCAAGACCAGTAGACATTGTTATAAGTATTTAATGCCGTGACGACCAGTAGACATTGTTATAAGTATGAGTATTTAATGCCATCACGACCAGTAGACATTGTTATAAGTATTTAATGCCATCAAGACCAGTAGACATTGTTATAAGTATTTAATGCCGTGACGACCAGTAGACATTGTTATAAGTATTTAATGCCGTCACGACCAGTAGACATTGTTATAAGTATGAGTATTTAATTCCGTCACGACCAGTAGACATTGTTATAAGTATTTAATGCCATCACGACCAGTAGACATTGTTATAAGTATGAGTATTTAATGCCGTCACGACCAGTAGACATTGTTATAAGTATGAGTATTTAATGCCATCACGACCAGTAGACATTGTTATAAGTATTTAATGCCATCACGACCAGTAGACATTGTTATAAGTATGAGTATTTAATGCCATCACGACCAGTAGACATTGTTATAAGTATGAGTATTTAATGCCATCACGACCAGTAGACATTGTTATAAGTATGAGTATTTAATGCCATCACGACCAGTAGACATTGTTATAAGTATAAGTATTTAATGCCATCACGACCAGTAGACATTGTTATAAGTATGAGTATTTAATGCCATCACGACCAGTAGACATTGTTATAAGTATGAGTATTTAATGCCGTCACGACCAGTAGACATTGTTATAAGTATTAGTATTTAATGCCGTCACGACCAGTAGACATTGTTATAAGTATGAGTATTTAATGCCGTCACGACCAGTACACATTGTTATAAGTATAAGTATTTAATGCCATCACGACCAGTACACATTGTTATAAGTATTAGTATTTAATGCCGTCACGACCAGTAGACATTGTTATAAGTATGAGTATTTAATGCCGTGACGACCAGTACACATTGTTATAAGTATGAGTATTTAATGCCGTGACGACCAGTAGACATTGTTATAAGTATAAGTATTTAATGCCATCACGACCAGTACACATTGTTATAAGTATGAGTATTTAATGCCATCACGACCAGTAGACATTGTTATAAGTATTTAATGCCGTGACGACCAGTACACATTGTTATAAGTATGAGTATTTAATGCCGTCACGACCAGTACACATTGTTATAAGTATGAGTATTTAATGCCGTCACGACCAGTACACATTGTTATAAGTATGAGTATTTAATGCCGTCACGACCAGTACACATCGTTATACAGCAAACTCACTGAAATAGAACATCATAAAACTTACTATGATTTCCAAATATCATTTTTTCTTCTTTTCTCCTTTCCTGTTTTTGTCTTTCTATCTTTCTCAGTCTTGCCTTTTCTCTTTCCTTCTCTCTGGTTTCTTCTTGTTCTGTTTCCAAATGGACCTACAAGAATGCAGCATACATGTATAGTCCTATGTAGCGGAGAAACAATTAGTGCTACAACTAGAGCTATATGCGTCAAGCGTACTCCCATAATTGCAATACACAAATCCCGTATTATGATATATATTTGTGGTGGCTTTACGGTGGCGAAGCTTCCAAGAAAAGGTCATTGAATATTTGACAGGTATAATGTATACCAGCACTGTACATAATGCATCCATCACAATGCCTACACAACACAAATCAGCACAATTATTTAATGTATTGTGATATTTTTTGCCAAAAGTTGCCCCAGGCATCACTTTTTGCATGTTTGTTTGGTATCTTGTCGAAATCTTCAATTAGGTAGGCATAATTGTTGTTGTATACCACATGACAATGTGCCTAAATTGTGCAATGGATAAAATATTGCCACTGGATATCTGAGGACAAGGATCAATCCTACCTGTCAAACTCTCAGGACAAGGATCAATCCTACCTGTCAAACTCTCAGGACAAGGATCAATCCTACCTGTCAAACTCTCAGGACAAGGTCTCAATCCTACCTGTCAAATTCTCAGGACAAGGTCTCAATCCTACCTGTCAAACTCTCAGGACAAGGATAAATCCTACCTGTCAAACTCTCAGGACAAGGATCAATCTTACCTGTCAAACTCTCAGGACAAGGATCAATCCTACCTGTCAAACACTCAGGACAAGGATCAATCCTACCTGTCAAACTCTCAGGACAAGGATCAATCCTACCTGTCAAACTCTCAGGACAAGGATCAATCCTACCTGTCAAACTCTCAGGACAAGGATCAATCCTACTTGCCAAGGAAGCTGTGTCAGAGGGTATAAACTTGAGCTCAAGCGATATGATTGGTGAAGTCAGAAATTTGCTCTGGACTCAAACAATCAGTGAGCTGTAAATTGAGATTGGGGAAAAGTTCTATAACCTCCAGGCCATAGTACTGGAACATATGGTAGACCATCTAATATCCATTAGACCAAAGAATTGAACAATCTGTGTTAGTGAAAATGGAGTAGCCATAGGTTACTTGGACTGGAAAGACAGCAGCTATAAAAGCATTGGCAGGGATATCAAACATACCAAATAACTTGTGCTAAGCAATGACATTGGAATAGAGGTGTACTGGACACCTGGTCACTGATCACGGAAATGAAATTGCTGATTCTCTGGCAAAAGATTGTTTGTTTTTTGGGGTTTAAGGGGACACCAACACCTTACATCATATGTCAACGCTCCAGCTATTGTTGATGGAGGATGCCCCTCCAAGCAGTATTTCAGGCATGGGTGGGCACCTGGGTAAAACCACTGACCTACCGCAAACCAGCTGGATAGCTTCTTCACTTGAAAGAATTCGACACCCACAGTGGAGGGAAAGTGATTTGAAGTCAAGAACCTTAAACACTAGGCCACTTCCTGGCAAAAGAAGCAGCCGTGCAGTCAATATTCTGCATGAAGATACTATGATAGTAAGTGTACAAGATGTCAAACAAACTGCCTAGAAGACACGTCAACAGTGGCAGAGGATATGGGACCATGCAAGAACAGGACTTACTCTACACTATCTTTTCGATTTTGAATTTACGACACTGTCGTGGAGTGATAACTTGATGTAATATGCTCCCATTATGGTGACATTAACGTTAAAATTATGCTAACATCTTGGCTGCGTTGACGGCAATTAATTTGAAAGGATTACCATAAAATACGTTCTCCGGGAATCGTGGTGACTGCCGATAATTTATAATAGCAACTTAAGTAAATCACTTAATTCTTTTCCTAACATTGTTTTGCCTAATGTCCATTCATCACGATTATTCTTTATTAAAAGTTAATTAGGGCTGAAAACGTCCCCTATTCGGGGCACCAATCATTGCTGTTAGCGATGTCAATTATGTTCTAACATGTAATCGGCAGTGGTTAGCGCGCTCGCTTCTCACCAATGCAACCTGGGTTCAATCCTCGGACCGGGAAGTATGTGAGATGGTATAGTGGTCACCAGATAGGACAGGTGTGTTTTCTTGGGTACTCTGGTTTCCTCCCACACATATGACCATATTTACACTTTCATCCACACCAACGAATATATATAATATAAGTTGTTAAAGCTTTGATAGATAGATAGGTTTATTCTGGTAACAATAGAATTTATGTCATAAAACAAATACAAAATCAATGTCAACATTCAATTCAATTCAATATATTTATTGCATTAAATATGACAACATATTTATAGCAAAGAATACATATATAAACAAAGTACAATGGAAAGACATGGATACATTTTCAGAAGAGCATAGATGGTTGTGTCTAAAAAAAAAATTAATTTCTTACTAAATTTGCGTAATATATAAATTTGGACAGGTTTTGAACAATTTTCCTATTAGTCTGTGTAAGTAAGGTACCGTATTTAGCTATGTATAGTGCGCACATTTCTTACTGAAATCCTCATCCATTTTATCTACTGCGCATTATACACCAGTACAGACATCAGGACATTTTTTTCCGGACCAAAATTCGACCCGAACGGGCACCACAGTCATTCTATAATTTGTTACATTCGACAAACGTTATAAACTAGCTATTAAAACCAGATGCCGATAGTCTATATAAATAAATGAAATGAATAAGACCACAAAATTAGCATATATTGCGTTTATTTTGGCAAACTTTGAAGAATTTAATTGAAATTAGTAAATGCATAAAAAATGGCGATTTGATAACATCACGCGTACTTCGCCGCATAAAGCGACGCTGCAATCGTACGGTAGAGATAAAGAAACTTTGTAATAATAGTTTATTTGATTTAATATACCGTATGTTTTTAAATACGATATGATTAAAGACATGATGTGTTGGTTATTTTTACGGGAAATATTTACTATGTACAATGCATTGCATAAAAAAAAACTTTTTTGGCTGCAGTATTTCAATTGTTTGTAGCGATAATTAATTTCGACAAACCTTTCACAATGGGTCCCAGTTAATTAGGTAGGCTACATGCCTGAGTGCGTTACCGTTCCTCGATGAGGTGTCTTGAGTGATTAATATAAGTTGTAAAAATCACGGAGCACAATTTTTAGCGATTCTTGAGAAATGTTAAATTTTGACTTGGAAAATTGTTTTTCACGTGCGCAGTATACATCGGAACTCAGTTTTTCCCCCGATTTTCGTGCCAAATCGTGGGTGCGCATTATACATGATAGCGCACTATACATAGCTAAATACGGTAATAAACTTTTGTTCAGTAAGCCAAGTATAATAGTAGCGTTTCAGATATTTTTTTCTTAAATTTCTAAACATAGTACATGTGAGCATTAAAGTGCAGAGTAGATGACATATAATTAGGGATGTCAACGAGTAGTGATTTTGGTACTCGAGTACTCGGAAAGGTATTCGATCGAGTACTCGAGTACTCGGTTATCGTTACCGTGGGAACGAACTGTATTCCTGCAAGGAATCTTATAGTCCGGGGCAACGATATGTAGCAAATTACGGAACTCTTCCCCTTCCCCTTCCACTATACTGAGAGGAACATAGTCTGATATGATCATATCCGCTATGACTTGCGTGATTGTATTCCGCGTTGGCAGACGATCTCTTCAAGAATGAAGTCATAGGCATCTGTTTCGCTGTGCCATTAGAGGTGAGGCCTTCTGCTAGATGCTTCAGCCTCAGATGATTATGCAGGTTGGTAGTGCCACCAGTAAATGTCAGACTGGCATCGCACAACTTGCAAGAAACAGTCTTGTCAAGTCTTGCAAAGTACTTCGATACCACATATTTAGGTGGAGGCATTCTCACAATTCACTTATATTACTATACTACTATTATATTCTAAAGATTTCTTCACAGTTTAACAGCGTTAACGTTAATGGCAAAAGTTACGATATTTATTATTTAACAACTATTTCGGTATTGCCCTGCTATGGGTAGCTACTTAAAGTTCTAAATTGAGTAATCAATTAAGTATCAATTATTATATCAAAACAAGTTCCGACCACCAGACAAAAGATGTCATTAACACGACAGACAATCGGACGACCCGCCTCAGTAATGACGACACTGATCAAACTTACGTTTCCCAATTAAGTTGAATCAACACCGTAATTATTCGGTCACTGTGTGATATACATGTATTGTTAATCACCATGACACACTGTATATTGCATTGTTTGGCATAGCGGAAGTTTCGCTAATCCCACTGATCACGATTTGTTCACAGGCAACTCCGTATTTGCGCAAAATAAAGATTTGTTGATTTTATTTTTTTAATCGAGTACTCGATTATCTGAAAAGTATTCGATACTCGGACGTTCGATCGAGTACTCGAGTACTCGTTGACATCCCTACATATAATCAATACGAAGGATAACACAAAAAGAGAGCAACAAAGCTCTCTTATTTCCATTGTGGTGCTTAGAATTATGACATCGGAAAGGCAAATTAGTCAATCAAATTATTGCACATAGTGAATTACAGTAACATAGCACATGATTGCATGAATATTTATATAATATCACAGGGAATTACCTGACATTGAACAGGTATTTACTAAAACTCAATACATTGGAAATAAAACATTAAATGAAATAAAAATAATGACCAGATAAAAGGACTAGATTGATACTGATTGCATAAAATGTTCCTTCACAAATATTTTAAACTGACTGTGATTACTAATAGATCTAAAATGTGACGGCAACCCGTTCCAAACCTGACAGCCATTATAAGCGAATGATTTCCCCCCAAAACCCTTAACCTTGGGAATCTCGGTAAGACAGGGTCCATTTTGTTTGCTTCTAAGCCCAGATTGAGGTCATGTGATAAACTAGACATTGCATGCAATGAAACTTCAATTGCATCCACCAAATCTGTCAAATACTTAGGTGCTGATCTTGACCAAAGTCTATCCGGTGAGTCCATTAGCCAATCAAGTTATTAAGAAGGCCAATGCAAAACTAAAGTTTTTATTTAGAAAAAGTAAGTTTTTAAATAGATATACTAAACAGCTACTGGTTTCTTCATTAATACAATGTCACTTTGACTATGCTTGTGCCTCCTGGTATTTGGGGTTAAGCCAAAACCTGAAAAATAGATTTCAGGCCACCCAGAATAAGATGGTGAGATTTATACTTAATCTCAGTCCTCATACTCATATTGGCAGGTCCCAATTCGCTGAAGTTGGCTGGTTGCCTGTTCAACTGAGGGTTGACTCCATTATCCTTGGTCATGTACCTAAGATACACTGTAATAGTGCACCCAGCTATTAGCTAGATAAGGAAGACCTAAACCAGTGAATATCATCACTTGAAAACCTCATTGCATCTAGTTTCATAAGTCGACAGTGTCGAAGGCCTTTTGTAAATCTAAAAGGACCATGCCAATATAATTTCCTTTATCCATTTCATGTTTAATATAATCAGTAAGATGTAAAAGACAGGTATCTGCGGAATATTTATGTCTAAAACCAGATTGATGGGCATAAAGTAACTTATTTTCCGTTAAGTAACGCTCTACCTGATCATATATTATCCTCTCAAGGACCTTTGACACAACACTTAGAATTGATACTGGACGGTAATTACCAGCTTCCGTCTTATCATTCTTTTTGTATAAAGGTACAACACGGGCAGATTTAAGGTCATCGGGAACAATACCAGTAATAATGGACAAACTAATTATATGAGTAAGGGGTTCGCCAAAGTAGTATACACAATGGGGGTTCTGGTGCAGAATCGTGTCCGTGGGCACACTTTATAAAGGATCCGCTCCGGCAAGCCTCGGAGCCCTCTAGTACACTTTATGATAGCGCAAAAAAAAAGTTATCGAAACTTTTTTACATTATCGTAATACAGGATTCGTTCCGGCAAGCCTTGGGCAGAATCGTGGTACACTTCTACGAGGATACCTTCTCTGAGTACACTTTTTAAATAGCGCAAAAAGTCGCGTAAATTTTCTTTTTTGGAGATATTTGAAATAACCGTTTTAAAATTTCCTATTAGAGATACCTAACATATATGTATAATAAAAAGTAAATATGAAGGCGTATAATACTTGCTCTTGGATTAAAGCGGGTGAAACAGAATTGTTGCTGGGAGTATTGTAAGTTTCACCGACAAAAGATCAGAAAAGGTAGTCGGATTCAAGTACGCTGCAGATCTTGTAGTAAGGGGGTTCGGAGTGAGATACAACTATGCCGAGAGTGCGGTAGAGATAAAGTTCGGTATAAGCATGTAAGTTTAGAAAAAGCTACTAAAAACACTTCATCCTAGTATTGAACCAACTTCTAGCAAAAATATCACCCTATTAGACAAAAGGCGTGTATACATTTATAACAAACTGATAACCTATTAGAGAAAGGTGTGTATAAAGTATATATGAACGAATACATCGAGCAACTGATAGCCGAGGCAAATGTGCCTGAGGTTATCATTTTAGACGAACCGATAAAGGAGAAATTACCACCGCCTATATTACAAAGAAAATACAGACCTATAGCGCCGCCTAGCCCGAAGAAAGAGAGAAAGAGGAAGGCCATTTTAGAGGAGTTTGACCCCAATCCTCCATCTAAAACGCGCAATCGGTACGCTATCGGACATTACCTGCGAGGCTGGGTAATGTATGTCGATAATAATCGTCCGCCGTTCATAGATGTTATAAAATTTCTGGACGATATATATGGTAAAATAGTATCAAAACTTAATAGCAAAATTAAGAATCTCGGTAGTATTAAATATCAGCTCGGAATCAGAGTTCAGCTCGTTAAAGAGTTTCCCGACGGAACGAAAGAATACACGAGTCCAGTGTTTAGGCATACGCAAGAGATTCTTATCAGGAGAAGCGAAACCAAAAACGCGTTAAGTAATATTATCCCGCGAATAAACGAACTGCTCGAAAATTGGGTAAACAGAGGATCGGGATGGCGGGTCGTTAAAGTAGAAACTATATGGTTAGATATCACTAGATATAACCCGTTTAGAGGCGGTTCGTATATTCCATTGCCGGAAAAAGTAAAAAATATGAAGGCAGTACAAACGTACAATACAAAGATGATTACTGCTTAAGATGGGCACTTAGATCGGCGAAGTTTCCGGCAGCTAAAGACCCGCAGAGACCGAATAAGTATCCCACCCAGGATGGACTCAACTTTGAAGGAATCGACGCCCCGACACCTATATCCCAAATCCCGAAAGTCGAAAAACAAAATGAGCTAGCCATCAATGTCTTCGGGTGGGATAAGAGGGTAATCATTCATCTCTTCATTAAACAACCCGAGAACATACCGCGCATCAACATGTTACTGATTGAAAAAGCCGGTAAATCTCACTACACATGGATCAAGGATCTCAATCGTTTACTTTACAATCAGAGCAAACACCGGGAGCTCAAACACTTTTGTGATCGTTGTCTTCACGGATATACCAGGGAAGATCTTCTAGAGTCACAAAACGGATTGCAACGGAATAGGACAAACCGAGGTCAGAGTAGAGATGCCGGAAGAGGGTAAAAACAAACTTACCTTTCAGAATCATCATAAACAGTTTCCAGTTCTGTATATCATATATGCAGATTTTGAAGCTCTGACAAGAACAATTAAGGGGCCGTCGTTAGACCCCGAAAAAAGCAACACGCAGAAAACGCAAGAACACAAAGCCTGTAGTCACTGTTATATCGTCGTACGATATGACGGGCAAACGGAGGCACCGGTAGAATACCGGGGGCCGGACGCGGTGGAACATTTCTTAGAATCGCGCCAGACAGAAGAGAATAAAATCAAAACGGTACTAGCTAGACCAAATTCTTTGGGGTTATGATTCACATCTGTTGATGCAGGCCATCTACTACACTAGCCCGGGTCTCTCCTGGGATGCCCTACTAAAAAAAACTGGATTAGAGCTCGAACTACTAACGGACTACGACCAACACCTATTCATCGAGAATGGAATAAGGGGCGGTATATCTATGGTTTCAAAGAGATACGCGAAAGCTAATAATATGAAGGATATGACCCCGGAAAACCTAATAATCATATCTTATACCTTGATGCAAATAACTTATACGGGTGGGCAATGAGTCAGCCTCGTCCTACGATCAATTTTAAATGGGTGGAAGAATGTGACAAACTTAACATCGGAAACCACCCAGCAGACAGCCCCGAGAGATACATTCTAGAAGTGGACCTGGAGTACCCAGAAGAATTACATAAGACACACAACGTCTACCCGTTAGCACCGGAGCGCATGGTAGTCCAAAAGGAATGTCAGAATACCAACATAATCTCATAAGCGTCGGAATGACGTCTACAAAGGTTGAAAAGCTTGTACCCAACCTGCGTAAAAAAGAACGTTATGTACTACATTACCGCAATCTGCAGTTGTACCTTTCACTAGGCATGCGACTCACGCAAATACACAGAGCGCTACAATTCACGCAGAGTCCTTGGATGGAGCGTGCGACTTCGAAAAAGATCTTTACAAACTTATGAATAATAGCGTCTTTGGGAAAACGATGGAAAACCTACGCAAACGGGTGAATGTAAAACTAGTACGCGGAAATGAGGAAGACAAACTCAGACGCCTTATCGCCAGCCCTTCGTTTGCCACAGCCAACATCTTCAGTGGCGACATAGCAGCGATTCAAGTTCATAAAAGTCGCCTTGTCCTAAACCGCCCAGTATATATAGGTTTGAGCGTTCTCTCCAAGCATCTGATGTATGACTTCTATTACAACGAGATGAAGGTGCAATATGGAGAGTGCTGTCAACTCCTATACACAGATACTGACTCTCTACTCCTTGAGATCCAGACAGAGGACGTGTATAATGATATGGCTAAGCACGCTAACATCTACGATACGTCCGATTACCCGACTGACAACCCGCTACACTGTACAATAAACAAGACGGTACTGGGTAAAATAAAGATGAATGTGCCGGTCGCCCGATAGCTGAGTATGTAGAACTGCGCCCCAATATGTACATCATCCTCGAGGCCTCCGGTAACAATATAAAGGCCAAGGGCGTTAAGAAGTCTGTTGTGAAGAAGCATATCCGCCACGAACAATATAAAGAGGCCCTCTTTGCAAAACAGACATTCCGTCATGGTATGGATGTCCTGCCGTCAGAGCGTCACCGTATATATGTACAACACTTAAACAAGGTCTCACTATCCCCATTCGACTCCAAGCGCTGGATCGCTGAAAACGGGATAGACACACTCGCATATGGACATAAAGACGTCCTTTCAGCCGATATGGATGCCTACATCGAGGAGCTCTTTAACGCTTGAGAACTAGTGTCGTCGCATTGATTATCGAGTTAGATCTCTGACCAGTATTTTAAACCATAACAGACTGAGACTATAAACGGACCTTCCTATCCTTCCGGTATAACAAGAGCCCCACCTAGAAAACCGGTCATTACAATTTGTGCTGAGGAATGGGGTATGACACGCGTGGGAGAGCACGAGTGGTCGTTTGGTAACGACGCGAACAATCAGTATACGGGTTATCCCATGTTAGCATCCGGGACGATTCTACGGATGTCACTCTCTTCTGTTAGTAGAAAGGGGTCGGCTGCTGACGAAATCAGAGTGAACCTAGTTCTTCTTAACGGCGTAGAACAAAATGCCGGTGTCATATAGAATATTGACCCGCCAAAATAATGACCCGTGGGTCATTATTCTATAGGAAAAAGTGACCCGCGGGTCCATATTCTATTATAGAATAATGACCCCCCTTATAGAATAATGACCCCCCTTATAGAATAATGACCCCCCTTATAGAATAATGACCCCCCCATCCCCAAAGCCTACAAAAACAATGTTATCAATATATTTTATTAATAATTGCATAAACTATAAAATTAACAATTATTAATAAAATTATATTGAATTTATGTATGAAAAAAGACATACACTCAACTTAATTGGTATTTGAAACCATGCAGCTCAAAATAAATACCATAAAATAGCACAGTACTAACCATTCTTATCATATTCATGCATGTTCTCTTAAACTTTCCAGAAAATATATAATAAAAATAACTATTATAATTCTGACTGGTGTGGCTAACTAATTTTTCCACAGGTGTGAAAATCCCTATAATAAAGCAATAAAACCTTACTGTTGGAGCACTGCAATCAACTGTGACACTTCCTGTGTTACATGTTTTATATCATTCATAATACATAATATTTTATTATTATATGAGCAAGGACAGATAACGTGTGCCTCCCAGTGAAAGAAACCTTTCCATGCCATAGAATAATGACCCCCCTAGGTTTACATAGTAAGAGTGAGAGTGGTCACTTTTCCATGCCGTAGAATAATGACCACCTGTATGTATGTAAACTATATGAGAGAGGGGGGGGGAGGGTCACTTTTCCATGCCATAGAATAATGACCCCCTGTATATTAACTATATGAGTGAAGGGGGTCAATTTTCCATGCCATAGAATAATGACCACCTGTATGTATGTAAACTATATGAAGAGGGGGGAGGGCACTTTTCCATGCCATAGAATAATGACCCCCTGTATATGTAAACTATATGAGTGAGGGGGGTCACTTTTCCATGCCATAGAATAATGACCACCTGTATGTATGTAAACTATATGAGAGAGGGGGGAGGGTCACTTTTCCATGCCATAGAATAATGACCCCCTGTATATTAACTATATGAGTGAAGGGGGTCACTTTTCCATGCCATAGAATAATGACCACCTGTATGTATGTAAACTATATGAGAGAGGGGGGAGGGTCACTTTTCCATGCCATAGAATAATGACCCCCTGTATATTAACTATATGAGTGAAGGGGGTCACTTTTCCATGCCATAGAATAATGACCACCTGTATGTATGTAAACTATATGAGAGAGGGGGGAGGGTCACTTTTCCATGCCATAGAATAATGACCCCCTGTATATTAACTATATGAGTGAAGGGGGTCACTTTTCCATGCCATAGAATAATGACCACCTGTATGTATGTAAACTATATGAGAGAGGGGGGAGGGTCACTTTTCCATGCCATAGAATAATGACCCCCTGTATATTAACTATATGAGTGAAGGGGGTCACTTTTCCATGCCATAGAATAATGACACCCTGTATATAATTATTGTATATATGCCCACCAAGCAAATGAAAAGTAGGACATTTGCCCACCAAAATATTTATAAATAAAATATTTTTGATATTTATCCTAAATATTTATACATCATGTCTTGATAGTTTACATGGATCAGTGCATGGCTTCTTGGCACCTGTGTGGGGAGTCATGGCTTCCTTACAAAATTTAGCATTGAGGGATCAGTACATGGCTTCTTGGCACCTCTGAGGGAAGTCATGGCTTCCTTCTTGTTAGTATATATAGCAGGACAGAGTATGGTTGGCAATTTACTAGTAATCATGCAACTGATCACAACAACAAGAGGTGGAGCCAAGCTATGTTTGGAGGGTCACATGTATGTAAAGAAGATAGCCAAGAAAGATTGGATCAGATGGAACTGTGTGAAGCAACGGTCTACAGGATGCAAAGGAGTTGTGACCACAGACCAAAATGTAAGTAGCAATCAAATATGAAAGTCTAATGAAAGCCTTATGATTCAACTTTAAATATAAAGCAATATGTAAATATAAATATATAAGCCAATGTGAGCATGTACACATTTATAATATTAGGACAGTCATAAATGAATGATATATGCATGTACATATTAAATTAAGAAGAACTTAACTAAATGTGAGCACATAAACATTTATGATATGAGGAGAGTCATGATAGTATATATATAATTAATAAAAGAAATAACAAAATGAGAAATTTGTAAGCATAACCATTTGTGTATAATCGTTTCAGGTGAATGAGGTTCGGTCGGCGACTATTCATTCACATCCTGCTGATGAAATTGCAACAGAGGTAGCCATGCGTGTCCGTCGACTTACCTCCTCTGTTCCCCCCAACAGTGTGGAATGTCCATGAAGCCACATTCCAAGACCGCTCAAGAACCAACAACATCTGTGAATCATGGAATGTTGGCTTTCAACAGCTTGTGGGCCACAGTCACCTCTCTGTTTGGACTCTCATCGACAATCTGCGAAGGATCAAGCTGTCGTTGCAACACAAATCCTCCAGAACCAACGAGGACAGCCACCGAAGAAGAGAGTGAAGAGAGTAACCCACCAGATTCAGAACCGTCTTCTCAATCTGTGCCATTCCTACATAGCAGGCAACCATAGTCTGCCAGATTTCCTTAAAGCTGTTGGTTCACCCATCAGGCTGGACCCTTAAAACCTTTGTGGACTCGATCAGACTTAAGTCATAAAAGTTATGTGTTGGTGATAATAGTTGTTTGCATTTATTTGTAATAAAAGTAATTTTTGAGCATTTTATGCTTGTAAGCTTGGTATATAAGTTATTTGCCTTTGTTTGTAATAAAAGTTGTTTTCAAGCACTTTATGCTTGTAAGATTGTAAACTAAGTTGTTTGTATTATATATTATTTATATATTATTTATACAACTTTGGTGGGCAATTGTCCTTTTCATTTGCTTGGTGGGCAACTGTCCGGTGAGCAACTGTCCGGTGGGCAACTCTCTGGTGGGCAACTGTCCGTACGTCGTGTAGAACATGGTTTTATTGAATTCATTTTGTGCCTCATATAATAATTATGTTTAATTGAACATGTCGTTTTGGGTGAGTGAGACGTAAATTTTAAAATACTTTGGAGACAACTTCACATGACCACAATGACTTACATTGAATTGAATGAATATACTTTTGATGATTTTAACAACTAACAAGCATCAGGTATATAATCCTCGGAAATGATTTACACATTGGGCTGGCCCCCTCTCAGGATGTGGCTTACACCACGAAGAAGTTCTGGGACAGATTTACGTCCAGCCACTCTATCCTCACACAGATTCCGCAGCCTGACTTGTAGATCCATGTAGATCTTCCTGGTTTGACTGTAGAAATCTGAGTTGGCCGAAACGTCCTATCCTGAAAAAAGGGCCGGCCGAAACATCCTAGTCCAGAACATCCTAGGCCGAAACATCCTAGTCCGAAAGATCCAAGTCCGAAACCTCCGCCCACCAGAATAATGACCCCCCTGTATATTAACTATTTGAGTGAAGGGGGTCACTTTTCCATGCCATATAGAATAATGACCCTCCTGTGTATTAACTATATGAGTGAGGTGGGGTCACTTTTCCATGCCATAGAATAATGGCCCCCTGTATGTAAACTATATGAGTGAGGTGGGGTCACTTTTCCATGCTGTAGAATAATGACCCCCCTGTATATAAACTATATGAGTGAAGGGGGGTCACTTTTCCATGCCATAGAATAATGACCCCCCAGTATATTAACTATATGAGTGAGGGGGGATCACTTTTCCATGCCATATCGATCAGCCAGTAAAGCGGGATGGATGAAGTCGTCCCAATTATTTTGCTCATCATTGGTATATTTTACCAATGTATGGACAAGTGTTTGATTAAACCTTTCCATTAAACCATTTGTTTGGGGGTGATATGCACTTGTCCTGCGATGGTCGATGCCAATTAGTCTGCAGATTTCGTCATTGAGCATTGCAAAACTATTCTATGATATGGATAGTGACCCCCTCCCACTCATATAATCTATACATATGGGGGTGATTATCCTCTGATATGGATAGTGACCCCCTCCCACTCATATAATCTACACATATGTAGGTGATTATCATATGATACGGATAGTGACACCCTCCCACTCATATAATCTATACATATGGGGGTGATTATCCTATGATATGGACAGTGACACCCTCCCACTCATATAATCTATACATATGGGGGTGATTATCATATGATATGGATAGTGAGCCCCTCCCACTCATATAATCTACACATATGTAGGTGATTATACTGTGATATGGATAGTGACCCCCTCCCACTCATATAATCTACACATATGTTGGTGATTATCCTATGATATGGATAGTGAGCCCCTCCCACTCATTTAATCTACACATATGGGGGTGATTATCCTATGATATGGATAGTGAGCCACTCCCACTCATTTAATCTACACATATGTTGGTGATTATCCTATGATATGGATAGTGAGCCCCTCTCACTCATTTAATCTACACATATGTTGGTGATTATCCTATGATATGGATAGTGACCCCCTCCCACTCATATATATCACTCAGTGATTATTCTATGGCATGGAAAAGTGACCCACTCACTCCTATAGTTTACATACAGGGGGTCATTATTCTATGGCATGGAAAAGTGACCCCCCGCTCACTTGTACAGTTTAAACATAGGAGTGTCATTATTTTATGGCATGGAAAAGTGACCCACCATCACTCGTACTGTGTAAACATAGGGGGGTCATTATTCTATGGCATGGAAAAGTGACCCACTCACTCATATAGTTTACACACAGGGGGGTCATTACTCTATGGCATGGAAAAGTGACCCCCATCACTTGTACTGCATAAACATAGGGGTGTCATTATTTTATGGCATGGAAAAGTGACCCACCATCACTCGTACCGTGTAAACATAGGGGGGTCATTATTCTATGGCATGGAAAAGTGACCCACTCACTCATATAGTTTACACACAGGGGGGTCATTATTCTATGGCATGGAAAAGTGACCCCCTCACTCACTCGTACAGTGTAAATATAGGGAGTCATTATTCTATGGCATGGAAAAGTGACCCACCTCATTCGTATAGTTTACACACAGGGGGGTCATTATTCTATGGCATGGAAAAGTGACCCACCGTCACTCGTACTGTGTAAACATAGGGGGATCATTATTCCATGGCATGGAAAAGTGACCCGCCTCATTTGTATAATTTACACACAGGGGAGGGGGTCATTATTCTATGGCATGGAAAAGTGACCCGCCATCACTCGTACTGTGTAAACATAATGGGGTCATTATTCTATGGTATGGAAAAGTGACCCAACTCATTCGTATAGCTTACACACAGGTAGGTCATTATTCTATGGCATGGAAAAGTGACCCCCTCACTCACTCGTACAGTGTAAATATAGGGGGTCATTATTCTATGGCATGGAAAAGTGACCCACCTCATTCGTATAGTTTACACACAGGTAGGTCATTATTCTATGGCATCGAAAAGTGACCCCCTCACTCATAGTTTACATACAGAGGGGTCATTATTCTATGGCATGGAAAAGTGACCCACCTCATTTGTATAGTTTACACACAGGTAGGTCATTATTCTATGGCATCGAAAAGTGACCCCCTCACTCATAGTTTACATACAGAGGGGTCATTATTCTATGGCATGGAAAAGTTACCCCCCCCCTCACTCATATAGTTTACATAATTATAGGGGGACATTATTCTATGGCGTTGGAAGTTTGACCTGCCTTCACTCGGATAATCTACATATAGGGGGTCACTATTCTATGGCATGGAAAAGTGACCTACCCTCAATCAGATAATCTACATTATGGGGGTCACATTCTACATGTATGCATGGAACAGTTTCTTGCACTGAATAGATAGGGAGGCACATGTTATAAAGTAGAATGTTGTCTGTCCTTTCTCATACAATATTAAAATATTACTTATTATGAATGATATAAAACATGTAACCAGTGTATTGGGAACACAGGAAGTGTCACTGTTGGTTGCAGTTTCCTAAAAATAAGGTTTTATTGCTTTTCACACATGTGGCAAAGAAGATAAGGCTTAATATGATCCACAATAGTCAGAATTACAATTGTTAACAACATATTACATAATTGTGCACATTTTCTGGAAAGATTAAGAGAATATGAATAAACATGATAAGAATAGTTTGCTATAATAAGTGGATAACATATTAATTAAATTTGTTAAAGGAGTTATAATTTCTGCTGTAGAAGCATCCATAGTGTGAGTGTTTTTCAATTATTTATCGTCACTACTGGTTGCCCATATGAGCGAAGCCTCCTGAAGAGATTAAGTCATTTTAGATTTTTGGAGGATAGTGCAATGATACAGACAGAGACCCATTCCAGGGGGGTCATTATTCCATGGCATCGAAAAGTGACCCTCTCTCTCATAATGGTAGTCTATACGGTAATGGGACAGGTGTGACCCTGGACAGGTGTGACCCGACAGGTGTGACCCCGGTTTGGGACACATTTTGGGAAACATCAAAGCCGGTGGGGTGCTGCAGTTAAATTAACTCACTGAGCATTATGCCTTAATTACCTTGATTACTTAATTAACTAGGCATTCAGGCATTAGCTCATTTACAGGCTTGCTTTAATTGGTCCAACATAATCTAATTGATATCTGACATACTGAGTAAATACAATCATCAACCAACCAGTAACAACCGACAGACAGACAGACATATACTTTTATTCTCTCAGGTACATGTGTACAACATGAGGGTATATAACAGAAACAAATATTTAGCCACGTGGTGCTTCCGGGAATGACCTGAAATGAAAGCAGTTGTATAAACAATCATATCATGCATAATAATGTATAGAAATATGCTGGGGGATTCTTCTTTATGTATCCAAATTTTACATACAAATACAATATTATTCACGACATAGTTCCACTATTACGTCTAAATGATATAAAACGAAAGACAAATATAATATTTAAAGAGTGTGGGATATAATAGTTAATATACTTATTCTCTGTGGGATTGTTTGTCATTTTGGGATGAAAGGTCAATCGATTGTTATTGGCCTGGTGACGTGTAATGAATGAAAATAATTTTACTATCATACTGACTCACGTAGTAGACAACATAATCCCATCGTGCGGATTAGTATTTATGAGTTGGGTAAATTGGTCTCGTAATGAGTCTAATATTTTTCCCATGGTCATAGAGTACGGGATCAAATGTATCTATAGTTTTGTGATTATAGCTTTTGTTGGATTTTCTTCCCGTTTGTGGAATATAATGAGGTTTTGTATAATATTCGGCAAGAGTATATGTATCAGGCGTTTTTAAATATCACAATATGAATCTAATGATGAATTTCAGTAGGGTTAATTATACTTTCGTTATGGATTATCAATTTTTGCGAACCATAAAGTGGTAAGTATATGTAATAAGATTTGAATAATTAATGCAATATCTATCAAATATCGTAATATGTCCAACTTGCAAAGCTTTAAAAAATTACTAACAAAATTTAGACATGATAATACGAGTAAATTTACTAAGATTTACCAGGGCAGTTTCAGATGATGTATTTAATATCTTGGAGAAACAATGTATGTTGTCTGACAACACAAAGTCGTGCAGATAGGTATTCCGATCTTGTGTAAAGTAGTCGCATTTAAGCAGATAGTGTTGCTCAGAGCCAACTTCCCCGTTATTACATAACCTACAAATACTATCTAGGAAGGCTGTTCCTCCCCCATCTGGATGTTTCCAGAGGAAGGCGATTGTTACAGGTACGATATCTGAAGAGTGTCAAATAGTCTTGTTTAGTGATAATGTTGAAATATTTTTCATATTCTAATGCCTGTTTAAAAGAATTATAAATTTTACCCTTGTTTGATAGTTGCATTTGGCTATGCCAATGCTGCTTATATTGGTCTATTAATATTTTCTGTATATGCTTATGGGTACTTTTATTAATTAAGGTAGTTTGGTTAAGCCAAAGATCAGGTCTACCTACAGAATTTAGGATTTCTTTTATTTTACTGATCCATCGGAAATTTGTATCAGGTTGATTAATCATGTACCTATATATCAATAATGACAACTTGTTTTCTTTTCCAAGTAATATCCTCATCCAAAAAGATATCATTTTTGTATGTGCAATGATAGATATAGGGTATCTACCAAGTTCTCCAAATAACATATACCTAGGTGTACTTTTTCGGGCGTTGGTTATTCGCCTGAGAAATGAATTATGCACTTTTTCTTGTAAATCTAGATTTTCGTAGCCAAATACCTCTGATCCATATGTTAGTATGGGTACTACAGTGTGATCGAATAGTTTAATAATTAAATCTGGCGGTAAGTCTGCATTATTAGACTTAGTAAAAAGTAAGTGCATTGCTTTATTTGCCTGCTGGGTAAGATGTTTTCTAGCCTTCAAAAAAGATCCATTACTAGAGAGTGTAACACCAAGGTAGTGATAATTGTCTGTGATTTCAAGACCTTGGTCACCTAATTTAAAGTCAAAGTTATTAAGGTTCCTAGCTCCAAAAACAATTACTTTTGTTTTATTAGGGTTTACTACTAATTTCCATTGGGCACAGTAATTATTAAAATGATTCAGGCAGTTTTGAAAGTCGACAGGGTTATTGGAAACAATGACGGTGTCGTCTGCGTAAAGCAGAAGTAGTAGTTTAAGCCAAGTTTCATCACTGAACGTGTCCTCAAGCTGTATGCCAACGGCACCGTTTGCTTCCAGATGTGACTGTAGGTCGTTTAAATATAAAGAGAAGAGGATCGGGCTTAAGTTTTCACCCTGCCGGACATCGATTTCTGATGAGAAGAATGGCGATTGGTTACCATTATGGGTTACACATGATTTTATATTCTGATACATATTATATATAACCTGGAACAACTTACCATTAATAAAATTTTGCAAAAGCTTGTGCCATAAACCGAAACGCCATATTTTATCAAAACATTGTGAAAAATCTATAAAGGAACAGAATAACTTCTGTTTTCGTTTCTTAAGTATTTCAACAAGGGAGTGTAATGTAAAAATATGATCAGAACACGAGTATCCGTTTCTAAACCCTGCCTGATTTTCATTTAATAATTGGGAGTCTTCAACATAGCTTGTTAGTCTAAGATTAAGTAGAGCTGTGAATAGTTTACCTAGGCATGATAGTATTGTAATTGGTCTGTATGATCCTGTGTCACCAGGATCTCCTTTATTTTTATATATTGGAATTATAGAGCCTTCTAGCCACGATCTTGGTACGATTCCTGAGTCTAGGATACAGTTAAATAGGCGGTTATATATTGGTAATAGGGAGTCTTTGTGGCTTTAATATATTCGTTTAGGATGTTGTCTGTCGGGCTAGACGCTTTACCATTATTTAATTTATTGATACACTTTAGGATTTCTTGGTCGGTAATTTTTGAGTTAAGATATTGGTTTGAATTCTCTAAAAAGTCATTGGTTATGAATTGATTGTTTTCATCTGCAAAGTGAGGGTTTGTATTTATACGTTTAAAGTGTTCGAAAAAATCATTTATTTTTGGTGATCCATCAATCTTAGATTTTGGTTTAAGCCCTTTAAGAAAGTTCCAATATTGTTTTGGGTTATTAGAATACATGTTCCTTAATTTACTTGCATTTGTATGTTTAAACTTGCTAATGTAATAGTTCATTGTACGCTTGTATTCCTTACTAGCATTTTTCAAACGCAATTTATTATCTTCAGTACGATTAAGTCGATACTCAGATTTTGCACTGTGGTAATTTTGCCTTGCACTAATGCATCTGGGACCGAACCAGGGTTTATTTGTGTGACGTGGAATAAAGTTGCTAGTTGTCGGAAACGTTTCGGATGCAGATTTTTCAAATAGAATTCTAATTTCATTCGTTACAGATTCAATATTCTGCTGTGTATCAGGGTTGTCGATTGATAACATACTGAAAATACTGTTTAAATGGTTAACGTCGATATGTTGCTGAAAATTTAATATTTTGTCGTCTCTCCATTTTGGTTTTTTATTTTTGCCCAAATCATGGTTATCTTTTTGACTAAATTTATTTTGCAACTTAATCGTCCAATATAGTGCATTATGTCCATCCGAGAAAAGTGTATCTGTTTCAATAATTTGAAAACTATTTAGATGCGCAAAGCAGTCAGCAGTTAAAAAAAGATAATCAATGACCGACTTGTCTCGAAAAGTAAAATCCCCTAGTGTGTCTTGTCCAAATCGACCATTAACAAGAAACAAATTGTTATTTCTACACAATTCAATTAACATTAAACCATTTGGGTTAGTTTTCTTGTCCTTTGATTTTCTATTCAATGTAATTGATAGGTTCTCAAGAATGTTATATTTATCAAAATGGGACAATGATTCATCATCAATGCTAAATAAATCATTTAAGAATGGGTCTGACGGAATAAAATCAGTCAATTCTGCGACTCTGGCATTTACATCGCCAGCAAGAGAAACATATTTATGCAAACTACACGTAGTAATAACCTCAGTTTCAAAACTATTAATATCGATGTCGTTTAAAAAACGAGAGGTGTCAGGTGGTAAATAAATGACACCTAGAATAGCATTTTCTGAAAACTGTAGCAACTGTTTGTCGATAGAGACCCACAAAATATAATCATTATTGTTTGGGATAACTTTTACATATTTCGAGTACTTTTCTCTTACGTATATCCCTATTCCGCCAGATTTTCGTTTGTATTCTTGAGTACGATTTTTTGCCAAGAAAACAAAGTCATCGATATCAACCAGATCAGTAGCGTCCAAATGTGTTTCTAAAGCACAGAAAAGATCATGGTGATGAATAAATTCAACGAATTCAGGGTAATCCAATCGTTTTTTAAGTCCGTTCACATTCAGGGCACAAAATGCTAACTCAGTTTTAGGGAACACATTAGGTGTATCTGAAGATTTCCCCCTTTTGTCCTATTTATTGTTGCCATTTGGTGGTTTCACTTGAGATGAGCCGGAAAAGTTCCTGTCCCAGGGTCTAGCGATTGGCGTATCCCCAGGTTCTCTAGTAGCCTTAGGAGTGGCGTGTTTTCTTTCTTGAGCGCGGCCGCGCTGGGAAAGCGGTGAGTCGGGTACTCGTCGAGAAGTAGAAGTGGATTGCCGACGTTGCCGGTGGTTTTGATGGATGGGGGAACTAGAATTCCTGCGCCCCTGGTGGTGCGCACCCGCCTGCTTTATATCACTGTTTCCCCGAGGAAAGGCGGGGCTATTATGGGTGACCGCGTTTGCAGTACTGTTCATTGGTGCATTGCGCAGCATAGGCGAATTACTCCGCGACCTAGATATTGTTCTATTTTTATATCTGTCATTTCGATCAGCTGTTTTTACATGTGATTTCATAACTATGTCCCAATCGGGGAATCTGTCTAAAATTACCTCGTTATCCCTGATAACTTTAGCTGGGTATGCTAGTACGACCTTACTATCGGGGTGGCGCTGCCTAATCGATTTATATGTTGGCCATAGGGCTTTCCTAGCACTTGCAATTTCTGGTGGAAAATCTTTGTTTATGTTATAGTCGGTACCAAGCAATAGATATGCTCTAGATAAAATGAATTTCACAACGGAAAAGTTATCGAAAGAGACTAGGATCGGGCGTGTTTTGCCCCTCATGAAAGGCCCAAGTCTATATGCACGTTCAATGGGCACGGGCCATTCAATTTCAAGATTGTGTCTCGAGAATTCACTCACACGACTGGCACAGTTCTCGCCCTTGGTTTCTGTGAAACCTCCAAAGAATAAGTTACAACGCCTGTTGCGTGTTTCATGATCTATGGCCTTGTATTCAAGATATTTTAGACGTTGTTCATAACAGAATAATTTGTCCTCGATACCGATAACTTTACTATTGAGCTGCAAGCACTGGTCAATTTTACTTTCAATGGCCTCTGTTTTTTCCCTGCTGACCCCTAGTTCAGAATAAATAGCACAGAGTTTATCATCTGTAGATAAGGAATTATAATGATCCATGGATAGTCCAGTGCTTCCTGTGCTTGTACGTGCACGCTTGCTACGTTGAACCACTTGAAACGATTGATCATCAAACACATGGTCAGTTTGTGGGTCACATTGTCCTTGTTTATCTATGTGACCTAGTGATTCATAACGATTGCGAGACAATACACTTGGTATGGGTTGGGATATACCTCCTCCTGGTTGACTGACACTAGCGTTCATATCATTCATGTTTCTTTGGTATATTTTAACGTTAACAAGTTCTGTTTATCAGGAAGAAAGGTGAAATTTGTCAGTTTCTACTTGAGATGTAAATAATGTCGTCCATCTTGGTCACTACCGGAAGCGGGAAAAAAAACCAATTGACCTTTCTGCCGATTTTGATGGACAGCTGGCGTTAGCAAATCACATCGCACCATTCGCGCACACCCCCGGCAACGGTTTATCGCCGCCATCTTGTTAGACAAACAATGCATATTAGACAAACTAGTAACGAGTAGACAAATTTGAAAAGGCGTGAATTTGATCGAAAATACGGGTTTTAAATTGTTTTAATGATGTTGAAAATGTGTAGCGTTGGTGTGTGGGTTAGTTATAGTACAAAATTAGTCGATATCCTGGTGATCGACGTTAAATTCAACCCATTTCAAAATCCTTGGACAAATCTAAAAGTGTGTATATGAACCACAAAATACCAGACAACTGCTTTAAAAACAATGCATCTATAAAAACACCGACTGACCCCATATAGTCATTCTTTTATCGCAAACACAGCAATCAAATTTAAGCGTGTCACACTGTTTATTGGGAGTAATCAACAACTTACCGGTACATCACAGAGACCGCGAAAACATAATATCCCGTTAGGGGCCTACTGTCAAGATCAAAGTGTTGCACATCGGAATTTAGCACTGATTGTGCTAATAATTGGTCAATTATAAAATGTGTGCACACAATTATAGTATTGATTACTACACCGAGTCATTGTTTTATCGTTCTGTCAGACAAACGAGTTATTTAGTAAAATTTTAATCAAATCTGATAACGAGTGATCGTGATCTGAAATTATTTTTTGAAAAATAATTACAAATTAATTAATGCTGTCTGTCATTGACAATGGTGAAAAGATGTAGTTACGGGCTGTTTTATTAATTTATGCTGTGTGACAGTGATAGTAGATATCCAGATCGATTAATAGGTGACGTTTAATTCGTGCCATTTCAAAACCCAAGACAAATCTTGAAAAATGTCTAAGGTGGATTAAGTTGTGTGGACGACCAGCTGAATACATCCAAAATTAATGCAAACATATATATTTGCACACAAGTAAGTTGAAATTAATTTATTTATGCATAATAAAATATTTCGAAAAAATATATTCTGCATTTATATACTGTTCACAAGAGATATGTGAGTATAATGGTGATTAAAATTATACATGTGGTTCATACATATTGTCGTGGATGGTGGACTAGGGATCAGATAGAAGTAATAGTACCCATGCATGTGCAGAGCTGTGGGATTCCCATATTAGCTCAGTGAACGTACTGGTGTTCAGTTTTTGGGCCTAATGTCGAGTCTTCTAGGAGGCATAGGGTCGAGTCTCTCAAGACGGTGGCATATTTCATTTCTTTTAATGTCAAAGTTGACACGATGTGGTTGTTCACTCAGAATTCAGGTGGTTTCGTATAATCTCATGTTCGTCTAATGGTAGTTTCGTACACTAGTGCATTCGTATAATCACAGGTTCGTATAATTGATTTAATAGTACTGCACTATACAGGCTCATTATAATAATGCTATTATTAGCTATTTAGGTAATTAGACACAATTATGAATGGGACTATGTAGCCGTGTGTTTGCCATACCAGGAGTGATTATCTATCTAGGTTTCAAGCCACTAATCAAGATTAATTAAAGTGAACGGGGGAGAATAAATAAATCATAGACCGTCATTAAAATAATATATTTATTGTACATCAAAGCATTAAATTATTTACAATGACATAAAATTACATAAAAAAGGTACATAGATTAATACAATGACAATGCAATTTACAGTGTTTACAGTATCTATTTTTTATTGTATTTGTATTGTATAATCAGCAAAAAACGCATGGAAATATAGACGCCATGGTTGTAATGAAATTGATGTGAAGAGCATGATATTTATACATGATGCAAGGGCTTGGACATATGACACGGCTCAGCTCTAAAGCTGATAAAACACAGGCATACAAGCCAGCATCACAGATGTTTGAGCCGACCAATCAAGGTGTGAAAAATAATATATTCTCCAGTAATTGATTAATTTGTCAACAGCCCATCTCATAATTGGCGTAGGCGTGATAATATACTATTAGACGAATCCACCACAATGTTTCACTCTATATTGCCTTGTATACGAAGAAGTAGTTATACAAAACCACTGACACCCGTTCACTCCTCCATTGACTGCGAAAACATTTTCCACGAACACTTAACACGTCCTCAACCGTTAAATATATCTGTACATTAGAGAAATAACCTTCACTATTTAAAGAACCTAAACACTTGTTGACTTGCTTTCAACAAGATATTAATATCTGGGTAAAATAAAACTGAGAAATTCCACGGAATTTTATCTAGATTAACTCGATGCAGGTCTGCGTTAGACGCCATTTTGT
The DNA here is from genome assembly GCA_014843695.1 of Archivesica marissinica. Taxonomy (NCBI): domain Eukaryota; kingdom Metazoa; phylum Mollusca; class Bivalvia; order Venerida; family Vesicomyidae; genus Archivesica; species Archivesica marissinica. Next base: position 51,398,655 of record CM026399.1, read on the forward strand.
TAGATAGCTTGTCTCGCGTGGTTACAGCGAGCACCTGTAACTATGGGGGGCGTGCCTAAGTAGCGTTTGCAGAAAGGTCAATTGACTTGAATGGACTGAAATTGGATAATTACCCATGGATAATGCCAGAGCTATTAACTGCCATTAACTGGCCAATTTCTTGTCCAATACACATAAATATACATGTTAAACTACACCTTAATCTAAAATAATGTGGTCATACCTATCATATAACCTGGTCATACCTATACCTGGTCCCTAAACGGGGTCACACCTGTCCCATATTCGTCTATACATAGGGGGTGGGGGTTATTGTTCTTATTTGTTTTATGTCTTTGTTTTATGTTTGTCTGTGTAAATATTATGCATTATGTGAACCTCCTAGTTATACAGCACCCACCACCTGATGATCATCTTTAGAAATTGATAAGAGACAAATTATCTGCATACTTCTTTTTCAGATTCAATATATTTATGTTATTCTGTACATCGTTAAATCAAAATATATGTTGTTAGGCCTTAAACAGTGCTAACTAACATTTAATTATAATAAATTCAATATTTTCCCACTATATATTGCTATTTGCAAGGGGGGTCATTTTTCCGCAAGGGGGGTCAATATTCTATGGCTGAATAATGACCCGCGGGTCATTATTTTGAGGGGGGTCCATATTCTATATGACACCGGCATTACGAAACCCGCAGGTATAAAGTCTGCATTTGTCATATTTAACACCGCACTAATTAAAGTTACAGCCGGAATTGTTATTAACTTTATCACTAGGACTGGCGATCTTTCGAGCTCTGCTTATCTGAGTATTGCTTATCGAATTAGATATTTGATGGAGAACAAAACGCTATATCCTAGTTTACCAACAGCTCCCGCCGATCCGGTTGCCGGACCAACAGCGTTTAGACTGAATATGATCCTGGAGATTCAAACTCTACTCTTAAACGAACAACGTATCCGTAGCAGCCTAGCCAAAAAATACAGACGAGCTGCTAATACTGTTGATGGTATCAATACAACTCTTGCGGCTGGCTCAGTAGCCAGCGGGAGTGTTACTGTACTAACAGCCAATAGCTGTCGGTTTAAGCGCAGCTGCGGCGGTAGGCGGATTGCTGTGTATGACTGGGTGTATGATAGGCTGGCAGTTTGAAGCTAGAGTCAAAAAGCATGACCGCATCGCAGTCGTGGCACGTGCAAAAAAGAATAGTATTGATGCTATAATTAGCAGGGCTATTCAAGACAACGAAATCTCGGATGCCGAGTTTAAGACTGTCATTGACGAATGGGACAGGTATCGGGCCTTGAAAGATGACATCAAAACTAAATCTAAGACCTCACGTCCTCAGATCATAACGGACGCAGATGTTAAGAAACTAGTCGCTGAAGGCCGGTCCGACGAAAGAAAATACTAAGTCGCCTAGGCACATAATATGTGTGTGCATGTGTCTGGGTCGAGATGAATTACCACTGGAGTACACACCAAGAATTACCACCAGAGTACACACCAAGAATTACCACCGGAGTACACACCAAGAATTACCACCGGAGTACACACCAAGAATTCCGACTGCCCCACCTATGATGCATCATACTTATCCGGTATAATTATACATAGAGGTTCAGTTGGACTTGTTTTTCATTTGTTATACGGCCAGGTAGAACCACCGACCTTCCTTATAGAGGCTTGTTTGTTTGTTATATGGCCAGGTAGAACCACCGACCTTCCTTATAGAGGCTTGTTTGTTTGTTATATGGCCAGGTAGAACCACCGACCTTCCTTATAGAGGTTTGTTTGTTTGTTATATGGCCAGGTAGAACCACCGACCTTCCTTATAGAGGCTTGTTTGTTTGTTATATGGCCAGGTAGAACCACCGACCTTCCTTATAGAGGCTTGTTTGTTTGTTATATGGCCAGGTAGAACCACCGACCTTCCTTATAGAGGCTTGTTTGTTTGTTATATGGCCAGGTAGAACCACCGACCTTCCTTATAGAGGTTTGTTTGTTTGTTATACGGCCAGGTATAACCACCGACCTTCCTTATAGAGGCTTGTTTGTTTGTTATATGGCCAGGTAGAACCACCGACCTTCCGCGAGCCAGCTGTGTAGCGACTTGATTAACTTTTCAATCATATAGTTAATGTCGTTTATCAGCGGGCTTAGCTAATTACGGAAGCACATTGGTATAAGAAAAATCAGTCTATGCAAAATTATAATTTATTTACATACTAAATACAGAATGACATATCATTATATGATTTATTATACACACAAAACAAATGAATAAAACAATCATGAATTATTTAAAGAAACTGATTAATCTCTTGTCATATCAATAAATCCTGCACCGTAATAGACGATAAACACTTTTCCGCATACAATAAGGAAACGCAGTAAACTAAACTACACGGTTATCCGAGTATGAATGCGTACCCCAGCATTATATATCTCCATCCTAGGGGTGCTGACAGCCCCCATTGCGGAAATGGGAGCTTATAAAGGGGGTGACACGAAACTGCGCCAGAACCCCCATTGTGTATACTACTCGCAAATGATATGTACACTGTCTTTAATAAAACATGCAGGAATTCCATCAAGGCCTGTAGCTTTGTTGGCACCTAATTTGTTTAAATATTTGATAACAGTACCCTTGGTCACAGTTGATAAAGAGAAATTATTACGTACAACACTTTTTTAACAATAAAAATTTGATACACAAGGTCTACCAAATTTGTTCACACTGGTTATCAACTAGCTTTTGTGCAACAGTGATAAAAATTCGTTAAACATTTCCACTACACTAAGTTTATCAAAACATACAATATTATTAATGTTCAAACCAATACTTGTGGTGGGTGAAGAGCCTTTTTTAGATGGCACACCTAAACCCTTTAGAGTTTTCCATAACTTTTTAGAGTCAGCTTGTTTCGCAATTGTTGTAAAATAAATAAAGTTTAAACTAAACAATTACAGGCAATTAGGCATACACTTTTACCTATGGCACCACACATCTGATCTATGTAAATCATAAATTCCATTTGGTTATTTAAATATAGAGATCATAAACTTCACACAACTTAAAAATCCATTTCATAAAATGCCACACACAAGTGTTTTCCATATGAATAGGGACTTTTTGATTGACAGATATGAATGAGCTAGTATGCATAGTTTCCATAGCAGCATTGCCAAAACCACAGGGTGACGGAACATTGCTTAGATAGTATAATCGAGATTGGAACAAGTAAAAACAGTTCTAAAGCATAAAATAGGTCCATAACCATCACACATTTCATAAATTGACACAGCAGTGTTGCCAAAACCACAGGGGGACGTAACATTGGTTTGATAGTATAATTGTGACTGAAATAACCTTTTTCTATAGAAGACATAGACATGGTACGGAAACCAGATTGGATATGCCATCAGTTGTAAATATCGTATTTACAATATGGTCAACATCCCTGATATCGGCCGGCACCTATTTTCGGCCTTTGTTTATTCACATGATATTTGTTTACATCTGGAATGAGAATGATGTCATTGCTCTAAAAACAGGTTCTTTGGTACTTATCAAAGAGCAAACTACGCGTAATACAAAATTGCCCAAATTCATCATTAAAATGCCATGAATACCACCAATTTATCGCCAACACGACGGAGAAATGACATTATTTTACGATGTCCAGTTGTTATTTTTTATTATTATTATTTGTGTTTTGACACACAGGTACGGTCGTTTTTTGGAAACTATCGCAGATTTCTTATTAATTATATTTCGAAATGTTTATGGCGAACAACTGTATTCAATTGATTGCTGTAATGTTAAATACTGTATTCATCAAGCCAGATTAAAATATAAAAACATATAATATTGATGATGATATTTGGTCTCAATAAAACAATACAACACGTGTACATGTTCATATGAAAATAATCATATGAGGTGTGAATACACCATGATGTCGTCTCGCTCGCAGGTGTTGATACTCAGCCAGGTAATCAGATCACTCCAGTAGGTGCTAAGGAAGGGATCTCGGTGACGATCATAGTGACCAGTCAACAGTGATGTCAGTGGGAGTGTCGCACATTGTACAAACATGATGAATATTTATGCCAATTGATTTCAAAATAAAGTGTCTTAAAAGATATCACCTTAAGAGATATTTAGACATAAAATATTGTACATATGACCTCCAAATGTGACCTTCAACCGACCTGGACCTGCACAGTGTCTCGACATGATGATCATGTACTCCCTCTCAATCACAGATAATGAGAAGGTGGTGATGTATGTAAACTTAAGATAAATGTTGAATATGGATGCTAACTAAGTTATTCACCAACATATGCCAATCTACAGTTAGTACTATACCTTTAGTGCAGCCTCTTCTGCTCTGTATACTTCAAGCTGTTTACTGAGCAAGTCTGTCACATTGAAAAGTCTGGCCTCAAACAACAGTGTATTAGTGGAACTGTGTCCCCGCATCTCATACATACTAAGTATGCCTGGATTATACAATAAATCATTGTTAAACTGTGTCGTCACATCTCATACATACTAAGTATGCCTGGATTATACAATAAATCATTGTTAAATGCCTGGATTATACAATAAATCATTGTTAAACTGTGTCGTCACATCTCATACATACTAAGTATGCCTGGATTATACAATAAATCATTGTTAAACTGTGTCGTCACATCTCATACATACTAAGTATGCCTGGATTATACAATAAATCATTGTTAAACTGTGTCGTCACATCTCATACATACTAAGTATGTCTGGATTATACAATAAATCATTGTTAAACTGTGTCGTCACATCTCATACATACTAAGTATGCCTGGATTATACAATAAATCATTGTTAAATGCCTGGATTATACAATAAATCATTGTTAAACTGTGTCGTCACATCTCATACATACTAAGTATGCCTGGATTATACAATAAATCATTGTTAAACTGTGTCGTCACATCTCATACATACTAAGTATGCCTGGATTATACAATAAATCATTGTTAAATGCCTGGATTATACAATAAATCATTGTTAAACTGTGTCGTCACATCTCATACATACTAAGTATGCCTGGATTATACAATAAATCATTGTTAAACTGTGTCGTCACATCTCATACATACTAAGTATGCCTGGATTATACAATAAATCATTGTTAAACTGTGTCGTCACATCTCATACATACTAAGTATACCTGGATTATACAATAAATCATTGTTAAACTGTGTCCTTGCGTCTCATAAATACTAAGTATACCTGGATTATACAATAAATCATTGTTAAACTGTGTCCTTGCGTCTCATAAATACTAAGTATACCTGGATTATACAATAAATCATTGTTAAACTGTGTCGTCACATCTCATACATACTAAGTATACCTGGATTATACAATAAATCATTGTTAAACTGTGTCGTCACATCTCATACATACTAAGTATGTCTGGATTATAAATAAATCATTGTTAAACTGTGTCGTCACATCTCATAAATACTAAGTATGTCTGGATTATAAATAAATCATTGCTAAACTGTGTCGTCACATCTCATAAATACTAAGTATGTCTGGATTATAAATAAATCATTGTTAAACTGTGTCGTCACATCTCATACATACTAAGTATGTCTGGATTATACAGTAAATCATTGTTAAACTGTGTCGTCACATCTCATAAATACTAAGTATGTCTGGATTATACAATAAATCATTGTTAATCTGTGTCGTCATGTCTCATACATACTAAGTATGTCTGGATTATAAATAAATCATTGTTAAACTGTGTCGTCACATCTCATACATACTAAGTATGTCTGGATTATAAATAAATCATTGTTAAACTGTGTCGTCACATCTCATAAATACTAAGTATGTCTGGATTATAAATAAATCATTGTTAATCTGTGTCGTCATGTCTCATACATACTAAGTATGTCTGGATTATAAATAAATCATTGTTAAACTGTGTCGTCACATCTCATACATACTAAGTATGTCTGGATTATAAATAAATCATTGTTAAACTGTGTCGTCACATCTCATAAATACTAAGTATGTCTGGATTATAAATAAATCATTGTTAAACTGTGTCGTCACATCTCATACATACTAAGTATACCTGGATTATAAATAAATCATTGCTAAACTGTGACATCATGGTGCTGATTTTGATTTATATTGGTTCATCAAAATTGGCAGATTGCGAAAACTCGAAAACAAAAAGATAGCAGCAATTCTGAATTGGAACAATTTTACCCAACTTTGATCTATTAGTTGCCATGATGCCCCACACCAATATTCATCATTTATTGGCATAACAGTTTAACAGCACAATCGTAAAGACTACAATGTTCTCTACAGCTGGGCAGGAACTGTGGGCCTCTCTTTGCTACCAACCACTGTGCTATCACGTTCTCTACAGCTGGGCAGGGACTGCGGGCCCCTCACTTTGCTACCAACCACTGTGCTATCACGTTCTCTACAGCTGGGCAGGGACTGTGGGCATCTCACTTTGCTACCAACCACTGTGCTATCACGTTCTCTACAGCTGGGCAGGGACTGTGGGCATCTCACTTTGCTACCAACCACTGTGCTATCACGTTCTCTACAGCTGGGCAGGGACTGCGGGCCTCTCACTTTGCTACCAACCACTGTGCTATCACGTTCTCTACAGCTGGGCAGGAACGGCGGGCATCTCACTTTGCTACCAACCACTGTGCTATCACGTTCTCTACAGCTGGGCAGGAACGGCGGGCATCTCACTTTGCTACCGTCCACTGTGCTATCACGTTCTCTACAGCTGGGCAGGAAATGAGGGCACTCTCTCACTTTGCTACCAACCACTGTGCTATCACGTTCTCTACAGCTGGGCAGGGACTGTGGGCCTCTCACTTTGCTACCAACCACTGTGCTATCACGTTCTCTACAGCTGGGCAGGGACTGTGGGCATCTCACTTTGCTACCAACCACTGTGCTACCACGTTCTCTACAGCTGGGCAGGGACTGTGGGCCTCTCACTTTGCTACCAACCACTGTGCAATCACGTTCTCTACAGCTGGGCAGGAACGGCAGGCATCTCACTTTGCTACCAACCACTGTGCTATCACGTTCTCTACAGCTGGGCAGGAACGGCGGGCATCTCACTTTGCTACCGTCCACTGTGCTATCACGTTCTCTACAGCTGGGCAGGAACGGCGGGCATCTCACTTTGCTACCAACCACTGTGCTATCACGTTCTCTACAGCTGGGCAGGGACTGCGGGCCTCTCACTTTGCTACCAACCACTGTGCTATCACGTTCTCTACAGCTGGGCATGAAATGAGGGCCTCTCTCTCACTTTGCTACCAACCACTGTGCTATCACGTTCTCTACAGCTGGGCATGAAATGAGGGCCTCTCTCTCACTTTGCTACCAACCACTGTGCTATCACGTTCTCTACAGCTGGACAGGAACTGTGGGCCTCTCACTTTGCTACCAACCACTGTGCTATCACGTTCTCTACAGCTGGACAGGAACTGTGGGCCTCTCACTTTGCTACCAACCACTGTGTTATCACGTTCTCTACAGCTGCACAGGAACTGTGGGCCTCTCACTTTGCTACCAACCACTGTGCTATCACGTTCTCTACAGCAGGGCAGGAACTGTGGGCCTCTCACTTTGCTACCAACCACTGTGCTATCATGTTCTCCACTAACACATCATATGCATTAATACACAACACTTATATATGTACCTTGTCGTTCGAGTCTGTCTGTTCGCAATTTACGTAGTTTCTGAAGACTCTTAACAACTTGTATGGATTTATTCGCTTCGGCCAACTTTTTCCTCACCTGACCAAGAACATCATCAGCTTCTTTCTGCATATCTCTCTCCTGGTAGGAATAAACACAACATGTAAGCTTAATTATTTGAGTACAGTTATAATTTTAGCACTATAAATGGGTGTCGACAGCACGCTAATTCATATAATCCACTTTGCATGCTTATTGTACATGGTGAAAATTTAATAAACGTATTTATTCTATATTAGTTTCTTTTAAATTGCTCAGATATACATGTACTGTGCTTTCAAAATAAAATATTACCACTATTATAATATTATCTCCCTTTATATACCAATATATCATATCCCATGCATAATACCATAAACATCCCACCTGTATACCATAAACATCTCCCCTGTATAATACCATAAACATCTCCCCTGTATAATACCATAAACACCTCCCCTGTATAATACCATAAACATCTCCCCTGTATAATACCATAAACATCTCCCCTGTATAATACCATAAACATCTCCCCTGTATAATACCATAAACACCTCCCCTGTATAATACCATAAACATCTCCCCTGTATAATACCATAAACATCTCCCCTGTATAATACAATAAACATCTCCCCTGCATAATACCATAAACACCTCTCCTGTATAATACCATAAACATCTCCCCTGTATAATACCATAAACATCTCCTCTGCATAATACCATAAACATCTCCTCTGAATACCATAAACACCTTCCCTGCATAATACAATACTCATCTCCCCTGTATACCATAAACATCTCCCCTGTATACCATAAACATCTCCCCTGTATAATACCATAAACACCTCCCCTGTATAATACCATAAACATCTCCCCTGTATAATACCATAAACACCTCCCCTGTATAATACCATAAACACCTCCCCTGTATAATACCATAAACATCTCCCCTGTATAATACCATAAACATCTCCCCTGTATAATACAATAAACATCTCCCCTGCATAATACCATAAACACCTCTCCTGTATAATACCATAAACATCTCCCCTGTATAATACCATAAACATCTCCTCTGCATAATACCATAAACATCTCCTCTGTATACCATAAACACCTTCCCTGCATAATACAATACTCATCTCCCCTGTATACCATAAACATCTCCCCTGTATACCATAAACATCTCCCCTGCATAATACCATAAACATCTTCCCTGTATAATACTATAAACATCTCCCCTGTATACCATAAACATCTCCCCTGTATAATACCATAAACATCTCCCCTGTATAATACCATACACATATCCCCTGTATAATACAATAAACATCTCCCCTGTATAATACCATAAACATCTCCCCTGTATAATACCATAAACATATCCCCTGTATAATACCATAAACATCTCCCCTGTATAATACCATAAACATCTCACCTGTATAATACAATAAACATCTCCCCTGTATAATACCATAAATATCTCCCTTGTATAATACCATAAATATCTCCCCTGTATAATACCATAAACATCTCCCTTGTATAATACCATAAATATCACCCCTGTATAATACAATAAACATCTCCCCTTTATAATACAATAAACATCTAACATGTATACCATAAACATCTCACCTGTATAATAATAAACATCTCCCCTGTATAATACCATAAACATCTCACCTGTATAATACCATAAACATCTCCCATGTATAATACCAAAAAAAATCTCCCCTGTATAATACCATAAACATCTCCCCTGTATAATACCATAAACATCTCCCCTGTATAATGCCATAAACATATCCCCTGTATAATACAATAAACATATCCCCTGTATAATACAATAAACATCTCCCTAGTAACTGTATAATACCATAAACATATCCCCTGTATAATACCATAAACATTTCCACTGTATAATACCATAAACATCTCCCCTGTATACCACAAACATCTCCCCTGTTCCCCTGTATAATACCATAAACATCTCCCCTGTATAATACAATAAACATCTCCCCTGTATAACACCATAAACATTTCCACTGTATAATACCATAAACATCTCCCCTGTATACCATAAACATCTCCCTGTATAATACCATAAACATCTCCCCTGTATAATACCATAAACATCTCTCCTGTATAATACAATAAACATCTCCCCTGTATACCATAAACATCTCCCCTGAATAATACAATAAACATCTCCCCTGTATAATACCATAAACATATACCCTGTATACTACAATAAACTTCTCCCCTGTATACCATAAACACCTCCGCTGTATAATACTATAAACATTTCCATGTATAATACAATAAAAAGTTCCCCTGTATAATACAATAATCACCCCCCTGTCCTGCATACCATAAACATCTCCCCTGTATAATACCATAAACATATCCCCTGTATAATACAATAAACATCTCCCCTGTATAATACCATAAACATCTCCCCTGTATAATACCATAAACATCTCCCCTGAATAATACAATAAACATCTCCCCTGCATAATACCATAATCATATCCCCTGTATAATACCATAAACATCTCCCCTGTATAATACAATAAACTTCTCCCCTGTTTACCATAAACACCTCCGCTGTATAATACTATAAACATTTCCATGTACAATACAATAAACATACACCCTGTATAATAGCATAAACATATCCCCTGTACAATACAATAAACATCTACCCTGTATAATAGAATAAACATCTCCCCTGTATAATAACATAAACATCTCCCCTGTATAATACCATAAACATCTCCCATGTATAATACCATAAACATCTCCCCTGTATAATACCATAAACAACTCCCCTGTATAATACCATAAACATCTCCCCTGTATAATGCCATAAACATATCCCCTGTATAATACAATAAACATATCCCCTGTATAATACCATAAACATATCCCATATATAATACCATCAACATCTCCCATGTATACCATAAACATCTCCCCTCTATAATACAATAAACATATCCCCTGTATAATACCATAAACATCTCCCCTGTATAATACAATAAACATCTCCCCTGTATACCATAAACATCTCCCCTGAATAATACAATAAACATCTCCCCTGCATAATACCATAATCATATCCCTTGTATAATACCATAAACATCTCCCCTGTATAATACAATAAACTTCTCCCCTGTATACCATAAACACCTCTGCTGTATAATACCATAAATATCTCCCCTGTATAATACAATAAACATCTCCCCTGTATAATACAATAAACATCTCCCCTTTATAATACAATAAACAGCTCCCATGTATACCATAAACATCTCCCCTGTATAATACCATAAACATATCCCCTGTATAATACCATAAACATCTCCCATGTATAATACCATAACAATCTCCCATGTATAATACCATAAAAATCTCCCCTGTATAATACCATAAACATCTCCCCTGTATAATACCATAAACATCTCCCCTGTATAATGCCATAAACATATCCCCTGTATAATACAATAAACATCTCCCCTGTATAATACCATAAACATATCCCATATATAATACCATCAACATCTCCCATGTATACCATAAACATCTCCCCTCTATAATACAATAAACATATCCCCTGTATAATACCATAAACATCTCCCCTGTATAATACCATAAACATCTCCCCTGTATACCATAAACATCTCCCCTGAATAATACAATAAACATCTCCCCTGCATAATACCATAATCATATCCCCTGTATAATACCATAAACATCTCCCCTGTATAATACAATAAACTTCTCCCCTGTATACCATAAACACCTCCGCTGTATAATACTATAAACATTTCCATGTACAATACAATAAACATACACCCTGTATAATACCATAAACATCTCCCCTGTATAATACAATAAACATCTACCCTGTATAATACCATAAACATCTCCCATGTATAATACCATAAAAATCTCCCCTTTATAATACCATAAACATCTCCCCTGTATAATACCATAAACATATCCCATATATAATACCATCAACATCTCCCATGTATACCATAAACATCCCCCTCTATAATACAATAAACATATCCCCTGTATAATACCATAAACATCTCCCCTGTATAATACCATAAACATATCCCCTGTATAATACAATAAACTTCTCCCCTCTATAATACCATAAACATCTCCCCTGTTTAATACCATAAACATATCCCCTGTATAATACAATAAACTTCTCCCCTCTATAATACCATAAACATCTCCCCTGTATAATACCATAAACATATCCCCTGTATAATACAATAAGCATCTCCCCTCTATAATACAATAAACATCTCCCCTGAATAATACAATAAACATCTCCCCTGTATAATACCATAAACATATCCCCTGTATAATACAATAAACTTCTCCCCTGTATACCATAAACACCTCCGCTGTATAATACTATAAACATTTCCATGTATAATACAATAAAAAGTTCCCCTGTATAATACAATAATCATTCCCCTGTCCTGCATACCATAAACATCTCCCCTGTATAATACCATAAACATATCCCCTGTATAATACAATAAACATCTCCCCTGTATAATACCATAAACATCTCCCCTGTATAATACAATAAACATACCCCCTGTATAATACCATAAACATATCCCCTGCATAATACAATAAACATACTCCCTGTATAATACCATAAATATCTCCCCTGTATAATACCATAAATATCTCCCTTGTATAATACCATAAATATCTCCCCTGTATAATACCATAAACAACTCCCCTGTATAATACCATAAATATCTCCCCTGTATAATACAATAAACATCTCCCCTTTATAATACAATAAACATCTCCCATGTATACCATAAACATCTCCCTGTATAATACAATAAACATCTCCCCTGTATAATACAATAAACATCTCCCCTGTATAATACAATAAACATCTCCCCTTTATAATACAATAAACAGCTCCCATGTATACCATAAACATCTCCCCTGTATAATAATAAACATCTCCCCTGTATAATACCATAAACATCTCCCATGTATAATACCATAAACATCTCCCCTGTATAATACCATAAACATCTCCCCTGTATAATACCATAAACATCTCCCCTGTATAATACCATAAACATATCCCCTGTATAATACAATAAACATCTCCCCTGTATAATACCATAAACATATCCCATATATAATACCATCAACATCTCCCCTGTATACCATAAACATCTCCCCTCTATAATACAATAAACATATCCCCTGTATAATACCATAAACATCTCCCCTGTATAATACCATAAACATCTCCCCTGTATAATACAATAAACATCTCCCCTGTATAATACCATAAACATCTCCCCTGTATAATACCATAAACATCTCCCCTGTATAATACCATAAACATCTCCCCTGTATAATACCATAAACATACCCCTGTATAATACTATAAACATCTCCCCTGTATAATACCATAAACATACCCCTGTATAATACCATAAACATCTCCCCTGTATAATACCATAAACATCTCCCCTGTATAATACCATAAACATCTCCCCTGTATAATACCATAAACATCTCCCCTGTATAATACAATAAACATCTCCCCTGTATAATACCATAAACATATCCCCTGTATAATACCATAAACATCTCCCCTGTATAATACCATAAACATATCCCCTGTATAATACCATAAACATATCCCCTGTATAATACAATAAACATCTCCCCTGTATAATACCATAAACATCTCCCCTGTATAATACCATAAACATACCCCTGTATAATACTATAAACATCTCCCCTGTATAATACCATAAACATACCCCTGTATAATACCATAAACATCTCCCCTGTATAATACCATAAACATCTCCCCTGTATAATACCATAAACATCTCCCCTGTATAATACCATAAACATATCCCCTGTATAATACAATAAACATCTCCCCTGTATAATACCATAAACATCTCCCCTGTATAATACCATAAATATCTCCCCTGTATAATACAATAAACATCTCCCCTGTATAATACAATAAACATCTCCCTGAATACCATAAACATCTCCCCTGTATAATATAAACATCTCCCCTGTATAATACCATAAACATCTCCCCTGTATAATACCATAAACATCTCCCCTGTATAATACCATAAACATCTCCCCTGTATAATACCATAAACATCTCCCCTGTATAATACCATAAACATCTCCCCTGTATAATACCATAAACATCTCCCCTGTATAATACCATAAACATCTCCCCTGTATAATACAATAAACATCTCCCCTGTATAATACCATAAACATCTCCCTTGTATAATACCATAAACATCTCCCCTGTATAATACCATAAACATCTCCCCTGTATAATACCATAAACATCTCCACTGTATAATACCATAAACATACCCCCTGTATAATACAATAAACATATCCCCTGTATAATACAATAAACATCTCCCCTGTATAATACAATAAACATCTCCCCTGTATAATACCATAAACATACTCCCTGTATAAAACCATAAATATCTCCCCTGTATAATACTATAAATATCTCCCTTGTATAATACCATAAATATCTCCCCTGTATAATACCATAAACATCTCCCCTGTATAATACCATAAATATCTCCCCTGTATAATACAATAAACATATCCCCTTTATAATACAATAAACATCTCCCATGTATACCATAAACATCTCCCCTGTATAATAATAAACATTGCCCCTGTATAATACAATAAACATCTCCCCTGTATAATACAATAAACATCTCCCCTTTATAATACAATAAACAGCTCCCATGTATACCATAAACATCTCCTCTGTATAATAATAAACATCTCCCCTGTATAATACCATAAACATCTCCCATGTATAATACCATAAAAATCTCCCCTGTATAATACCATAAACATCTCCCCTGTATAATACCATAAACATCTCCCCTGTATAATACCATAAACATCTCCCATGTATAATGCCATAAACATATCCCCTGTATAATACAATAAACATCTCCCCTGTATAATACAATAAACATATCCCCTGTATAATACAATAAACATCTCCCTAGTAACTGTATAATACCATAAACATATCCCCTGTATAATACTATAAACATTTCCACTGTATAATACCATAAACATCTCCCCTGTATACCACAAACATCTCCCCTGTTCCCCTGTATAATACCATAAACATCTCCCCTGTATAATACCATAAACATCTCCCCTGTATAATACAATAAACATCTCCCCTGTATAACAGCATAAACATTTCCACTGTATAATACCATAAACATCTCTCCTGTATACCATAAACATCTCCCTGTATAATACCATAAACATCTCCCCTGTATAATACCATAAACATCTATCCTGTATAATACAATAAACATCTCCCCTGTATACCATAAACACCTCCCCTGTATAATACCATAAACATCTCCCCTGTATAATACCATAAACATACCCCCTGTATAATACAATAAACATATCCCCTGTATAGTACAATAAACATCTCCCCTGTATAATACAATAAACATCTCCCCTGTATAATACAATAAACATCTCCCCTGTATAATACCATAAACATATCCCCTGTATAATACCATAAACATCTCCCCTGTATAATACCATAAACATATCCCCTGTATAATACCATAAACATCTCCCCTGTATACCATAAACATCTCCCCTGTATAATACAATAAACATCTCCCCTGTATAATACATAACATCCCTGTATAATACCATAAACATATCCCCTGTATAATACAATAAACATCTCCCCTGTATAATACAATAAACATCTCCCCTGTATAATACCATAAACATCTCCCCTGTATAATACCATAAACATCTCCCCTGTATAATACAATAAACATCTCCCCTGTATAATACAATAAACATCTCCCCTGTATAATACCATAAACATCTCCCCTGTATAATACAATAAACATCTCCCCTGTATAATACAATAAACATCTCCCCTGTATAATACCATAAACATCTCCCCTGTATAATACCATAAACATCTCCCCTGTATAATACCATAAACATATCCCCTGTATAATACCATAAACATCTCCCCTGTATAATACCATAAACATACCCCCTGTATAATACCATAAACATACTCCCTGTATAATACCATAAATATCTCCCCTGTATAATACCATAAATATCTCCCTTGTATAATACCATAAATATCTCCCCTGTATAATACCATAAACATCTCCCCTGTATAATACCATAAACATCTCCCCTGTATAATACAATAAACATCTCCCCTGTATAATACAATAAACATCTCCCCTGTATAATACAATAAACATCTCCCCTGTATAATACAATAAACATCTCCCCTTTATAATACAATAAACATCTCCCCTGTATAATACCATAAACATCTCCCCTGTATAATACCATAAACATCTCCCCTGTATAATACCATAAACATCTCCCCTGTATAATACAATAAACATCTCCCCTGTATAATACCATAAACATCTCCCCTGTATAATACCATAAACATCTCCCCTGTATAATACCATAAACATCTCCCCTGTATAATACCATAAACATCTCCCCTGTATAATACCATAAACATCTCCCCTGTATAATACAATAAACATCTCCCCTGTATAATACAATAAACATCTCCCCTGTATAATACCATAAACATCTCCCCTGTATAATACCATAAACATCTCCCCTGTATACCATAAACATCTCCCCTGTATAATACAATAAACATCTCCCCTGTATAATACCATAAACATCTCCCCTGTATAATACCATAAACATCTCCCCTGTATAATACCATAAACATCTCCCCTGTATAATACCATAAACATCTCCCCTGTATAATACCATAACCTCCCCTGTATAATACCATAAACATCTCCCCTGTATAATACAATAAACATCTCCCCTGTATAATACATAAACATCTCCCCTGTATAATACCATAAACACTCCCTGTATAATACCATAAACATCTCCCCTGTATAATACATAAAATCTCCCCTGTATAATACCATAAACATCTCCCCTGTATAATAATACTCTCCCCTGTATACCATAAAATCTCCCCTGTAAACAATAAACATCTCCCCTGTATAATACATAAACATCTCCCCTGTATAATACAATAAACATCTCCCCTGTATAATACAATAAACATCTCCCTGTATACCATAAACATCTCCCCTGTATAATAATAAACATCTCCCCTGTATAATACCATAAACATCTCCCCTGTATAATACCATAAACATCTCCCCTGTATAATACCATAAACATCTCCCCTGTATAATACCATAAACATCTCCCCTGTATAATACCATAAACATCTCCCCTGTATAATACCATAAACATCTCCCCTGTATAATACCATAAACATATCCCCTGTATAATACAATAAACATCTCCCCTGTATAATACCATAAACATATCCCATGTATAATACCATAAACATCTCCCCTGTATACCATAAACATCTCCCCTGTATAATACAATAAACATCTCCCCTGTATAATACCATAATCATATCCCCTGTATAATACCATAAACATCTCCCCTGTATAATAATAATAAACATTGCCCCTGTATAATACCATAAACATCTCCCCTGTATAATGCCATAAACATATCCCCTGTATAATACAATAAACATCTCCCCTGTATAATACCATAAACATATCCCATATATAATACCATCAACATCTCCCCTGTATACCATAAACATCTCTCCTGAATAATACAATAAACATCTCGCCTGCATAATACCATAATCATATCTCCTGTATAATACCATAAACATCTCCCCTGTATAATACAATAAACGTCTCCCCTGTATACCATAAACACCTCCGCTGTATAATACTATAAACATTTCCATGTACAATACAATAAACATCTCCCCTGTATAATACCATAAACATCTCCCCTGTATAATACAATAAACATCTCCCCTGTATAATACAATAAACATCTCCCCTGTATAATACAATAAACATCTCCCCTGTATAATACCATAAACATATCCCCTGTATAATACCATAAACATACCCCCTGTATAATACCATAAACATATCCCCTGTATAATACCATAAACATCTCCCCTGTATAATACCATAAATATCTCCCCTGTATAATACCATAAATATCTCCCCTGTATAATACCATAAACATCTCCCCTGTATAATACCATAAACATCTCCCTGTATAATACCATAAACATCTCCCTGTATACCATAAACATCTCCCCTGTATAATACAATAAACATCTCCCCTGTATAATACAATAAACATCTCCCCTGTATAATACCAAAACATTCCCTGTATATAAACATTCCCTGTATATATAAACATCCCCTTATAATACATAAACATCTCCCCTGTATAATACCATAAACATCTCCCCTGTATAATACCATAAACATCTCCCCTGTATAATACCATAAACATCTCCCCTGTATAATACCATAAACATCTCCCCTGTATAATACCATAAACATCTCCCCTGTATAATACCATAAACATCTCCCCTGTATAATACCATAAACATCTCCCCTGTATAATACCATAAACATCTCCCCTGTATAATACAATAAACATCTCCCCTGTATAATACCATAAACATCTCCCTGTATAATACCATAAACATCTCCCCTGTATAATACCATAAACATCTCCCCTGTATAATACCATAAACATCTCCCCTGTATAATACCATAAACATCTCCCCTGTATAATACCATAAACATCTCCCCTGTATAATACCATAAACATCTCCCCTGTATAATACCATAAACATCTCCCCTGTATAATACCATAAACATCTCCCCTGTATAATACCATAAACATCTCCCCTGTATAATACCATAAACATCTCCCCTGTATAATACCATAAACATCTCCCCTGTATAATACCATAAACATCTCCCCTGTATAATACCATAAACATCTCCCCTGTATAATACCATAAACATCTCCCCTGTATAATACCATAAACATCTCCCCTGTATAATACAATAAACATCTCCCCTGTATAATACCATAAACATCTCCCCTGTATAATACAATAAACATCTCCCCTGTATAATACCATAAACATCTCCCTGTATAATACCATAAACATCTCCCCTGTATAATACCATAAACATCTCCCCTGTATAATACCATAAACATCTCCCCTGTATAATACCATAAACATCTCCCCTGTATAATACCATAAACATCTCCCCTGTATAATACAATAAACATCTCCCCTGTATAATACAATAAACATCTCCCCTGTATAATACAATAAACATCTCCCCTGTATAATACAATAAACATCTCCCCTGTATAATACCATAAACATATCCCCTGTATAATACCATAAACATCTCCCCTGTATAATACCATAAACATACCCCCTGTATAATACCATAAACATACTCCCTGTATAATACCATAAATATCTCCCCTGTATAATACCATAAATATCTCCCTTGTATAATACCATAAATATCTCCCCTGTATAATACCATAAACATCTCCCCTGTATAATACCATAAATATCTCCCCTGTATAATACAATAAACATCTCCCCTGTATAATACAATAAACATCTCCCCTGTATAATACCATAAACATCTCCCCTTTATAATACAATAAACATCTCCCCTTTATAATACAATAAACATCTCCCCTGTATAATACCATAAACATCTCCCCTGTATAATACCATAAACATCTCCCCTGTATAATACCATAAACATCTCCCCTGTATAATACAATAAACATATCCCCTGTATAATACCATAAACATCTCCCCTGTATAATACCATAAACATCTCCCCTGTATAATACCATAAACATCTCCCCTGTATAATACCATAAACATCTCCCCTGTATAATACCATAAACATCTCCCCTGTATAATACAATAAACATATCCCCTGTATAATACAATAAACATCTCCCCTGTATAATACAATAAACATCTCCCCTGTATAATACCATAAACATACTCCCTGTATAATACCATAAACATCTCCCCTGTATAATACCATAAACATCTCCCCTGTATAATACCATAAATATCTCCCCTGTATAATACCATAAACATCTCCCCTGTATAATACCATAAATATCTCCCCTGTATAATACAATAAACATCTCCCCTGTATAATACCATAAACATCTCCCCTGTATAATACCATAAACATCTCCCCTGTATAATACCATAAACATCTCCCCTGTATAATACCATAAACATCTCCCCTGTATAATACCATAAACATCTCCCCTGTATAATACCATAAACATCTCCCCTGTATAATACCATAAACATCTCCCCTGTATAATACCATAAACATCTCCCCTGTATAATACCATAAACATCTCCCCTGTATAATACCATAAACATCTCCCCTGTATAATACCATAAACATCTCCCCTGTATAATACCATAAACATCTCCCCTGTATAATACCATAAACATCTCCCCTGTATAATACAATAAACATCTCCCCTGTATAATACCATAAACATCTCCCCTGTATAATACCATAAACATCTCCCCTGTATAATACAATAAACATCTCCCCTGTATAATACCATAAACATTCCCCTGTATAATACCATAAACATCCCCCTGTATAATCCATAAACATCTCCCTGTATACCATAAACATCTCCCCTGTCCTGTATAATACCATAAACATCTCCCCTGTATAATACATAAACATCTCCCCTGTATAATACCATAAACATCTCCCTGTATAATACATAAACATCTCCCCTGTATAATACATAAACATTCCTGTAAATACATAAACATCCCCTGTATAATACCATAAACATCTCCCCTGTATAATACCATAAACATCTCCCCTGTATAATACAATAAACATCTCCCCTGTATAATACCATAAACATCTCCCCTGTATAATACAATAAACTTCTCCCCTGTATACCATAAACACCTCCGCTGTATAATACTATAAACATTTCCATGTACAATACAATAAACATACACCCTGTATAATACCATAAACATCTCCCCTGTATAATACCATAAACATCTCCCCTGTATAATACAATAAACATCTCCCCTGTATAATACCATAAACATCTCCCCTGTATAATACAATAAACTTCTCCCCTGTATACCATAAACACCTCCGCTGTATAATACTATAAACATTTCCATGTACAATACAATAAACATACACCCTGTATAATACCATAAACATCTCCCCTGTATAATACAATAAACATCTCCCCTGTATAATACAATAAACATCTCCCCTGTATAATACAATAAACATCTCCCCTGTATAATACCATAAACATCTCCCCTGTATAATACCATAAACATCTCCCCTGTAATACCATAAACATCTCCCCTGTATATACAATAACATCCCCCTGTATAATACCATAAACATCTCCCCTGTATAATACATAAACATCTCCCCTGTAAATACCATAAACATCTCCCCTGTATAATACCATAAACATCCCCCTGTATAATACCATAAACATCTCCCCTGTATAATACCATAAATATCTCCCTTGTATAATACCATAAACATCTCCCATGTATAATACCATAAACATATCCCCTGTATAATACCATAAACATCTCCCCTGTATAATACCATAAACATCTCTCCTGTATAATACAATAAACATCTCCCCTGTATACCATAAACATCTCCCATGAATAATACAATAAACATCTCCCCTGCATAATACCATAATCATATCCCCTGTATAATACCATAAACATCTCCCCTGTATAATACCATGAACATATTCCCTGTATAATACAATAAACTTCTCCCCTGTATAATACCATAAACATACCCCTGTATAATACTATAAACATCTCTCCTGTATAATACAATAAACCTCTCCCCTGTATACCATAAACACCTTCGCTGTATAATACTATAAACATTTCCATGTATAATACAATAAAAAGTTCCCCTGTATAATACAATAATCATCCCCCTGTCTGATACCATAAACATCTCCCCTGTATAATACCATAAACATATCCCCTGTATAATACAATAAACATCTCCCCTGTATAATACCATAAACATCTCCCCTGTATAATACAATAAACATCTCCCCTGTATAATACCATAAACATACCCCCTGTATAATACCATAAACATCTCCCCTGTATAATACAATAAACATCTCCCCTGTATACCATAAACATCTCCCCTGTATAATACAATAAACATCTCCCCTGTATAATACAATAAACATACCCCCTGTATAATACCATAAACATATCCCCTGTATAATACAATAAACATCTCCCCTGTATAATACAATAAACATCTCCCCTGTATAATACAATAAACATCTCCCCTGTATAATACCATAAACATCTCCCCTGTATAATACCATAAACATCTCCCCTGTATAATACCATAAACATCTCCCCTGTATAATACAATAAACATCTCCCCTGTATAATACAATAAACATCTCCCCTGTATAATACCATAAACATCTCCCCTGTATAATACAATAAACATATCCCCTGTATAATACCATAAACATATCCCCTGTATAATACAATAAACATCTCCCCTGTATAATACAATAAACATCTCCCCTGTATAATACCATAAACATCTCCCCTGTATAATACCATAAACATCTCCCCTGTATAATACAATAAACATCTCCCCTGTATAATACAATAAACATCTCCCCTGTATAATACCATAAACATCTCCCCTGTATAATACAATAAACATCTCCCCTGTATA
This sequence comes from Archivesica marissinica, assembly GCA_014843695.1. Lineage (NCBI taxonomy): Eukaryota > Metazoa > Mollusca > Bivalvia > Venerida > Vesicomyidae > Archivesica > Archivesica marissinica. The sequence goes on from CM026399.1 coordinate 51,421,273, forward strand.
ATACAATAAACATCTCCCCTGTATAATACCATAAACATCTCCCCTGTATAATACCATAAACATCTCCCCTGTATAATACCATAAACATCTCCCCTGTATAATACAATAAACATCTCCCCTGTATAATACAATAAACATCTCCCCTGTATAATACCATAAACATCTCCCCTGTATAATACAATAAACATCTCCCCTGTATAATACAATAAACATCTCCCCTGTATAATACAATAAACATCTCCCCTGTATAATACAATAAACATCTCCCCTGTATAATACCATAAACATCTCCCCTGTATAATACCATAAACATCTCCCCTGTATAATACCATAAACATATCCCCTGTATAATACAATAAACATCTCCCCTGTATAATAATAACATCCCCCTGTATAATACCATAAACATATCCCCTGTATAATACAATAAACATCCCCTGTATAATACCATAAACATCTCCCCTGTATAATACAATAAACATCTCCCTGTATAATACAATAAACATCTCCCCTGTATAATACCATAAACATCTCCCCTGTATAATACCATAAACATCTCCCCTGTATAATACATAAACATCTCCCTGTATAATACAATAAACATCTCCCTGTATAATACCATAAACATCTCCCTGTATAATACAATAAACTCCCCTGTATACCATAAACATCTCCCTGTATAATACATAAACATCTCCCCTGTATAATACCATAAACATATCCCCTGTATAATACAATAAACTTCTCCCCTGTATACCATAAACATCTCCCCTGTATAATACAATAAACATCTCCATGTATAATACCATAAAAATCTCCCCTGTATAATACCATCAACATCTCCCATGTATACCATAAACATCTCCCCTCTATAATACAATAAACATATCCCCTGTATAATACCATAAACATCTCCCCTGTATAATACCATAAACATCTCTCCTGTATAATACAATAAACATCTCCCCTGTATACCATAAACATCTCCCCTGAATAATACAATAAACATCTCCCCTGTATAATACCATAATCATATCCCCTGTATAATACCATCAACATCTCCCATGTATACCATAAACATCTCCCCTGTATAATACAATAAACATATCCCCTGTATAATACCATAAACATCTCCCCTGTATAATACCATAAACATCTCTCCTGTATAATACAATAAACATCTCCCCTGTATACCATAAACATCTCCCCTGTATAATACAATAAACATCTCCCCTGTATAATACCATAAACATATCCCCTGTATAATACCATAAACATCTCCCCTGTATACCATAAACATCTCCCCTGTATAATACAATAAACATATCCCCTGTATAATACCATAAACATCTCCCCTGTATAATACCATAAACATCTCCCCTGTAT
>CM026399.1:51423658-51472825 GCA_014843695.1 Archivesica marissinica
CTGAAGCAGCTGTGTGTGGGGAGATATAGCATACTTTTTACTCCACTGAAGCAGCTGTGTGTGGGGAGATATAGCATACTTTCATTACTCCACTGAAGCAGCTGTGAGTGGGGAGATATAGCATACTTTCATTACTCCACTGAAGCAGCTGTGAGTGGGGAGATATAGCATACTTACTCCACTGAAGCAGCTGTGAGTGGGGAGATATAGCATGCTTACTTCACTGAAGCAGCTGTGAGTGGGGAGATATAGCATACTTTCATTACTCCACTGAAGCAGCTGTGAGTGGGGAGATATAGCATACTTCACTGAAGCAGCTGTGAGTGGGGAGATATAGCATACTTTCTCCACTGAAGCAGCTGTGTGTGGGGAGATATAGCATACTTACTCCACTGAAGCAGCTGTGTGTGGGGAGATATAGCATACTTTCATTACTCCACTGAAGCAGCTGTGAGTGGGGAGATATAGCATACTTTCATTACTCCACTGAAGCAGCTGTGAGTGGGGAGATATAGCATACTTACTCCACTGAAGCAGCTGTGAGTGGGGAGATATAGCATACTTTTTACTCCACTGAAGCAGCTGTGAGTGGGGAGATATAGCATACTTTCATTACTCCACTGAAGCAGCTGTGAGTGGGGAGATATAGCATACTTCACTGAAGCAGCTGTGAGTGGGGAGATATAGCATACTTTCTCCACTGAAGCAGCTGTGTGTGGGGAGATATAGCATACTTTCTCCACTGAAGCAGCTGTGTGTGGGGAGATATAGCATACTTTCATTACTCCACTGAAGCAGCTGTGAGTGGGGAGATATAGCATACTTTCATTACTCCACTGAAGCAGCTGTGAGTGGGGAGATATAGCATACTTTCTCCACTGAAGCAGCTGTGAGTGGGGAGATATAGCATACTTACTTCACTGAAGCAGCTGTGAGTGGGGAGATATAGCATACTTTCTCCACTGAAGCAGCTGTGAGTGGGGAGATATAGCATACTTACTTCACTGAAGCAGCTGTGAGTGGGGAGATATAGCATACTTTCTCCACTGAAGCAGCTGTGTGTGGGGAGATATAGCATACTTACTCCACTGAAGCAGCTGTGTGTGGGGAGATATAGCATACTTACTTCACTGAAGCAGCTGTGAGTGGGGAGATATAGCATACTTTCTCCACTGAAGCAGCTGTGTGTGGGGAGATATAGCATACTTTCTCCACTGAAGCAGCTGTGAGTGGGAGATATAGCATACTTTCTTCACTGAAGCAGCTGTGAGTGGGGAGATATAGCATACTTTCTCCACTGAAGCAGCTGTGTGTGGGGAGATATAGCATACTTTCTCCCTGAAGCAGCTGTGTGTGGGGAGATATAGCATACTTTCTCCACTGAAGCAGCTGTGAGTGGGGAGATATAGCATACTTTCTCCACTGAAGCAGCTGTGTGTGGGGAGATATAGCATACTTACTCCACTGAAGCAGCTGTGAGTGGGGAGATATAGCATACTTTCTCCACTGAAGCAGCTGTGAGTGGGGAGATATAGCATACTTACTCCACTGAAGCAGCTGTGTGTGGGGAGATATAGCATACTTTCTCCACTGAAGCAGCTGTGTGGGGAGATATAGCATACTTTCTCCACTGAAGCAGCTGTGAGTGGGGAGATATAGCATACTTTCTCCACTGAAGCAGCTGTGAGTGGGGAGATATAGCATACTTACTCCACTGAAGCAGCTGTGTGTGGGGAGATATAGCATACTTTCTCCACTGAAGCAGCTGTGTGTGGGAGATATAGCATACTTTCTCCACTGAAGCAGCTGTGAGTGGGGAGATATAGCATACTTTCTCCACTGAAGCAGCTGTGAGTGGGGAGATATAGCATACTTACTCCACTGAAGCAGCTGTGAGTGGGGAGATATAGCATACTTTCTCCACTGAAGCAGCTGTGAGTGGGGAGATATAGCATGCTTACTTCACTGAAGCAGCTGTGAGTGGGGAGATATAGCATACTTTCATTACTCCACTGAAGCAGCTGTGAGTGGGGAGATATAGCATACTTTCTCCACTGAAGCAGCTGTGAGTGGGGAGATATAGCATACTTACTTCACTGAAGCAGCTGTGAGTGGGGAGATATAGCATACTTTCTCCACTGAAGCAGCTGTGAGTGGGGAGATATAGCATACTTTCATTACTCCACTGAAGCAGCTGTGTGTGGGGAGATATAGCATACTTACTCCACTGAAGCAGCTGTGAGTGGGGAGATATAGCATGCTTACTTCACTGAAGCAGCTGTGAGTGGGAGATATAGCAGCTCATTACTCCACTGAAGCAGCTGTGTGTGGGAGATATAGCATACTTACTCCACTGAAGCAGCTGTGAGTGGGGAGATATAGCATACTTACTTCACTGAAGCAGCTGTGAGTGGGGAGATATAGCATGCTTACTTCACTGAAGCAGCTGTGAGTGGGGAGATATAGCATACTTTCATTACTCCACTGAAGCAGCTGTGTGTTGGGAGATATAGCATACTTACTTCACTGAAGCAGCTGTGAGTGGGGAGATATAGCATACTTTCTCCACTGAAGCAGCTGTGTGTGGGGAGATATAGCATACTTACTCCACTGAAGCAGCTGTGTGTGGGCAGATATAGCATGCTTTCATTACTCCACTGAAGCAGCTGTGTGTGAGGAGATATAGCATACTTTCATTACTCCACTGAAGCAGCTGTGAGTGGGGAGATATAGCATACTTTCATTACTCCACTGAAGCAGCTCTGAGTGGGGAGATATAGCATACTTACTCCACTGAAGCAGCTGTGAGTGGTGAGATATAGCATGCTTACTTCACTGAAGCAGCTGTGAGTCGGGAGATATAGCATACTTTCATTACTCCACTGAAGCAGCTGTGAGTGGGGAGATATAGCATACTTACTTCACTGAAGCAGTTGTGAGTGGGGAGATATAGCATACTTTCTCCACTGAAGCAGCTGTGTGTGGGGAGATATTGCATACTTACTTCACCTAAGCAGCTGTGTGTGGGGAGATATAGCATACTTACTTCACTGAAGCAGCTGTGAGTGGGGAGATATAGCATACTTTCTCCACTGAAGCAGCTGTGTGTGGGGAGATGTAGCATACTTACTCCACTGAAGCAGCTGTGTGTGGGGAGATATAGCATGCTTTCATTACTCCACTGAAGCAGCTGTGAGTGGGGAGATATAGCATGCTTTCATTACTCCACTGAAGCAGCTGTGAGTGGGGAGATATAGCATACTTACTTCACTGAAGCAGCTGTGAGTGGGGAGATATAACATACCTTCTCCACTGAAGCAGCTGTGAGTGGGGAGATATAGCATGCTTTCATTACTCCACTGAAGCAGCTGTGAGTGGGGAGATATAGCATGCTTTCATTACTCCACTGAAGCAGCTGTGTGTGGGGAGATATAGCATACTTACTTCACTGAAGCAGCTGTGAGTGGGGAGATATAGCATACTTTCTCCACTGAAGCAGCTGTGTGTGGGGAGATATAGCATACTTTCTCCACTGAAGCAGCTGTGAGTGGGGAGATATAGCATACTTACTTCACTGAAGCAGCTGTGAGTGGGGAGATATAGCATACTTACTCCACTGAAGCAGCTGTGTGTGGGGAGATATAGCATACTTACTCCACTGAAGCAGCTGTGTGTGGGTAGATATAGCATACTTTCTCCACTGAAGCAGCTGTGAGTGGGGAGATATAGCATGCTTTCATTACTCCACTGAAGCAGCTGTGAGTGGGGAGATATAGCATACTTACTCCACTGAAGCAGCTGTGAGTGGGGAGATATAGCATACTTTCTCCACTGAAGCAGCTGTGTGTGGGGAGATATAGCATACTTACTCCACTGAAGCAGCTGTGAGTGGGGAGATATAGCATACTTACTCCACTGAAGCAGCTGTGAGTGGGGAGATATAGCATACTTACTCCACTGAAGCAGCTGTGAGTGGGGAGATATAGCATACTTTCTCACTGAAGCAGCTGTGTGTGGGGAGATATAGCATACTTACTCCACTGAAGCAGCTGTGAGTGGGGAGATATAGCATACTTTCTCCACTGAAGCAGCTGTGTGTGGGGAGATATAGCATACTTACTCACTGAAGCAGCTGTGAGTGGGAGATATAGCATACTTACTCCACTGAAGCAGCTGTGAGTGGGGAGATATAGCATACTTTTTACTCCACTGAAGCAGCTGTGAGTGGGGAGATATAGCATACTTACTCCACTGAAGCAGCTGTGAGTGGGGAGATATAGCATGCTTTTACTCCACTGAAGCAGCTGTGAGTGGGGAGATATAGCATACTTTCTCCACTGAAGCAGCTGTGAGTGGGGAGATAGCATACTTACTCACTGAAGCAGCTGTGAGTGGGGAGATATAGCATACTTACTCCACTGAAGCAGCTGTGAGTGGGGAGATATAGCATACTTTCTTCCACTGAAGCAGCTGTGTGTGGGGAGATATAGCATACATTACTCCACTGAAGCAGCTGTGTGTGGGGAGATATAGCATACTTACTCCACTGAAGCAGCTGTGAGTGGGGAGATATAGCATACTTACTTCACTGAAGCAGCTGTGAGTGGGGAGATATAGTACTATTACTCACTGAAGCAGCTGTGAGTGGGGAGATATAGCATACTTTCTCCACTGAAGCAGCTGTGAGTGGGGAGATATAGCATACTTTCTCCACTGAAGCAGCTGTGAGTGGGGAGATATAGCATACTTTCTCCACTGAAGCAGCTGTGAGTGGGGAGATATAGCATACTTATTTCACTGAAGCAGCTGTGTGTGGGGAGATATAGCATACTTTCTCCACTGAAGCAGCTGTGAGTGGGGAGATATAGCATACTTTCTCCACTGAAGCAGCTGTGAGTGGGGAGATATAGCATACTTTCATTACTCCACTGAAGCAGCTGTGTGTGGGGAGATATAGCATACTTACTCCACTGAAGCAGCTGTGAGTGGGGAGATATAGCATACTTTTTACTCCACTGAAGCAGCTGTGAGTGGGGAGATATAGCATACTTTTTACTCCACTGAAGCAGCTGTGGTGGGGAGATATACATCCCACTGAAGCAGCTGGGTGGGAGATATAGCATATTACTCCACTGAAGCAGCTGTGAGTGGGGAGATATAGCATACTTTCTCCACTGAAGCAGCTGTGAGTGGGGAGATATAGCATACTTTCTCCACTGAAGCAGCTGTGAGTGGGGAGATATAGCATACTTTCTCCACTGAAGCAGCTGTGAGTGGGGAGATATAGCATACTTACTTCACTGAAGCAGCTGTGAGTGGGGAGATATAGCATACTTTTTACTCCACTGAAGCAGCTGTGAGTGGGGAGATATAGCATACTTACTCCACTGAAGCAGCTGTGAGTGGGGAGATATAGCATACTTTCTCCACTGAAGCAGCTGTGTGTGGGGAGATATAGCATACTTACTCCACTGAAGCAGCTGTGTGTGGGGAGATATAGCATGCTTTCATTACTCCACTGAAGCAGCTGTGTGTGAGGAGATATAGCATACTTTCATTACTCCACTGAAGCAGCTGTGTGTGGGGAGATATAGCATGCTTTCATTACTTCACTGAAGCAGCTGTGTGTGTGGACATATAGCATATTTACTCCACTGAAGCAGCTGTGAGTGTGGAGATATAGCATACTTTCTCCACTGAAGCAGCTGTGTGTGTGGAGATATAGCATACTTTCTCCACTGAAGCAGCTGTATGTGTGGAGATATAGCATACTTTCTCCACTGAAGCAGCTGTGAGTGTGGAGATATAGCATACTTTCTCCACTGAAGCAGCTGTGTGTGTGGAGATATAGCATAATTTCTCCACTGAAGCAGCTGTGAGTGGGGAGATATAGCATACTTTCTCCACTGAAGCAGCTGTGAGTTGGGAGATATAGCATACTTTCTCCACTGAAGCAGCTGTGTGTGGGGAGATATAGCATACTTACTCCACTGAAGCAGCTGTGTGTGGGCAGATATAGCATGCTTTCATTACTCCACTGAAGCAGCTGTGTGTGAGGAGATATAGCATAATTTCATTACTCCACTGAAGCAGCTGTGAGTGGGGAGATATAGCATACTTTCATTACTCCACTGAAGCAGCTCTGAGTGGGGAGATATAGCATACTTACTCCACTGAAGCAGCTGTGAGTGGTGAGATATAGCATGCTTACTTCACTGAAGCAGCTGTGAGTCGGGAGATATAGCATACTTTCATTACTCCACTGAAGCAGCTGTGAGTGGGGAGATATAGCATACTTACTTCACTGAAGCAGTTGTGAGTGGGGAGATATAGCATACTTTCTCCACTGAAGCAGCTGTGTGTGGGGAGATATTGCATACTTACTTCACCTAAGCAGCTGTGTGTGGGGAGATATAGCATACTTACTTCACTGAAGCAGCTGTGAGTGGGGAGATATAGCATACTTTCTCCACTGAAGCAGCTGTGTGTGGGGAGATGTAGCATACTTACTCCACTGAAGCAGCTGTGTGTGGGGAGATATAGCATGCTTTCATTACTCCACTGAAGCAGCTGTGAGTGGGGAGATATAGCATGCTTTCATTACTCCACTGAAGCAGCTGTGAGTGGGGAGATATAGCATACTTACTTCACTGAAGCAGCTGTGAGTGGGGAGATATAACATACCTTCTCCACTGAAGCAGCTGTGAGTGGGGAGATATAGCATGCTTTCATTACTCCACTGAAGCAGCTGTGAGTGGGGAGATATAGCATGCTTTCATTACTCCACTGAAGCAGCTGTGTGTGGGGAGATATAGCATACTTACTTCACTGAAGCAGCTGTGAGTGGGGAGATATAGCATACTTTCTCCACTGAAGCAGCTGTGTGTGGGGAGATATAGCATACTTTCTCCACTGAAGCAGCTGTGAGTGGGGAGATATAGCATACTTACTTCACTGAAGCAGCTGTGAGTGGGGAGATATAGCATACTTACTCCACTGAAGCAGCTGTGTGTGGGTAGATATAGCATACTTTCTCCACTGAAGCAGCTGTGAGTGGGGAGATATAGCATGCTTTCATTACTCCACTGAAGCAGCTGTGAGTGGGGAGATATAGCATACTTACTTCACTGAAGCAGCTGTGAGTGGGGAGATATAGCATACTTTCTCCACTGAAGCAGCTGTGTGTGGGGAGATATAGCATACTTTCTCCACTGAAGCAGCTGTGAGTGGGGAGATATAGCATACTTACTTCACTGAAGCAGCTGTGAGTGAGGAGATATAGCATACTTACTCCACTGAAGCAGCTGTGTGTGGGGAGATATAGCATACTTTCTCCACTGAAGCAGCTGTGTGTGCGGAGATATAGCATACGTTCTCCACTGAAGCAGCTGTGAGTGGGGAGAAATAGCATACTTTCTCCACTGAAGCAGCTGTGTGTGGGGAGATATAGCATACTTACTTCACTGAAGCAGCTGTGAGTGGGGAGATATAGCATACTTTCTCCACTGAAGCAGCTGTGAGTGGGGAGATATAGCATGCTTACTTCACTGAAGCAGCTGTGAGTGGGGAGATATAGCATACTTTCATTACTCCACTGAAGCAGCTGTGAGTGGGGAGATATAGCATACTTACTTCACTGAAGCAGCTGTGAGTGGGGAGATATAGCATACTTTCTCCACTGAAGCAGCTGTGTGTGGGGCGATATAGCATACTTACTTCACTGAAGCAGCTGTGGTGGGGAGATTAGCATACTTTCTCCACTGAAGCAGCTGTGAGTGGGGAGATGTAGCATACTTACTTCACTGAAGCAGCTGTGAGTGGGGAGATATAGCATACTTTCTCCACTGAAGCAGCTGTGAGTGGGGAGATATAGCATACTTACTTCACTGAAGCAGCTGTGTGTGAGGAGATATAGCATGCTTTCATTACTCCACTGAAGCAGCTGTGAGTGGGGAGATATAGCATACTTTCTCCACTGAAGCAGCTGTGAGTGGGGAGATGTAGCATACTTACTTCACTGAAGCAGCTGTGAGTGGGGAGATATAGCATGCTTACTTCACTGAAGCAGCTGTGAGTGGGGAGATATAGCATGCTTTCATTACTCCACTGAAGCAGCTGTGTGTGAGGAGATATAGCATGCTTTCATTACTCCACTGAAGCAGCTGTGTGTGGGGAGATATAGCATACTTACTCCACTGAAGCAGCTGTGAGTGGGGAGATATAGCATACTTACTTCACTGAAGCAGCTGTGAGTGGGGAGATATAGCATGCTTACTTCACTGAAGCAGCTGTGAGTGGGGAGATATAACATACTTTCATTACTCCACTGAAGCAGCTGTGTGTGGGGAGATATAGCATGCTTACTTCACTGAAGCAGCTGTGAGTGGGGAGATATAGCATGCTTTCATTACTCCACTGAAGCAGCTGTGTGTGGGGAGATATAGCATACTTACTCCACTGAAGCAGCTGGGAGTGGGGAGATATAGCATACTTACTCCACTGAAGCAGCTGGGAGTGGGGAGATATAGCATACTTTCTCCACTGAAGCAGCTGTGAGTGGGGAGATATAGCATACTTTCTCCACTGAAGCAGCTGTGAGTGCGGAGATATAGCATACTTTCTCCACTGAAGCAGCTGTGAGTGGGGAGATATAGCATACTTTCTCCACTGAAGCAGCTGTGAGTGGGGAGATATAGCATACTTTCTCCACTGAAGCAGCTGTGAGTGGGGAGATATAGCATACTTTCTCCACTGAAGCAGCTGTGAGTGGGGAGATATAGCATACTTACTTCACTGAAGCAGCTGTGTGTGGGGAGATATAGCATACTTTCTCCACTGAAGCAGCTGTGAGTGGGGAGATATAGCATACTTTCATTACTCCACTGAAGCAGCTGTGTGTGGGGAGATATAGCATACTTACTCCACTGAAGCAGCTGTGAGTGGTTAGATATAGCATACTTTCTCCACTGAAGCAGCTGTGAGTGGGGAGATATAGCATACTTTCTCCACTGAAGCAGCTGTGTGTGGGGAGATATAGCATACTTTCTCCACTGAAGCAGCTGTGTGTGGGGAGATATAGCATACTTTCTCCACTGAAGCAGCTGTGTGTGGGGAGATATAGCATACTTTCTCCACTGAAGCAGCTGTGAGTGGGGAGATATAGCATACTTTCTCCACTGAAGCAGCTGTGAGTGGGGAGATTTAGCATGCTTTCATCTGTTGTCCTCTATTGACATTGTACTCCGCAACGTGGTTGTCCATTTTGATAAAACTTTGTGTGTATCTTCGGGGCAACTAGTAGATAATAAAATGGACCAAAATAGCAACTAGTAACTATAAGAAACAAGCAACTAGCAACTTTAAGAAACAATGTTAATTATATGAAATAATTGACTGTCTTTCAGGGAGCGTCCATTGTACTTGAATGTACAGGGAACATCACCAGATGCAGTAAACTGTAAGTGTACAACAACCAATATCCCATGAACTATGCTCTACACCAATACCCCATGAACTATACTGTACACCAATATCCCATGAACTATATTGTACACCAATATCCCATGAACTATATTGTACACCAATATATTGGAGCAATACTTTACATTGATTTATTGGAGCAATACTTTACATTGATTTATTGGAGCAATACTTTACATTGATTTATTGGAGCAATACTTTACATTGATTTATTGGAGCAATACTTTACATTGATTTATTGGAGCAATACTTTACATTGATTTATTGAAGCAATACTTTACATTGATTTATTGAAGCAATACTTTACATTGATTTATTGGAGCAATACTTTACATTGATTTATTGGAGCAATACTTTACATTGATTTATTGGAGCAATACTTTACATTGATTTATTGGAGCAATACTTTACATTGATTTATTGGAGCAATACTTTACATTGATTTATTGGAGCAATACTTTACATTGATTTATTGGAGCAATACTTTACATTGATTTATTGAAGCAATACTTTACATTGATTCAGGACTATGGAATTTCTTACTGCTTAAAGATTTTGCTAACACAAGTCATTTGTAGAAACATTTTGTGGTACATGTATCATTTTTAGTTCACCGACTTAGTTTATTTAGTTAATTTAAACTATTGTGATCAATTTGCATTCATTATCCATCGTCCATCTTGTGATCAATATGCATTCATTATCCATCGTCAATCTTGTGATCAATATGCATTCATTATCCATCGTCCATCTTGTGATCAATATGCATTCATTATCCATCGTCAATCTTGTGATCAATATGCATTCATTATCCATCGTCCATCTTGTGATCAATATGCATTCATTATCCATCGTCAATCTTGTGATCAATATGCATTCATTATCCATCGTCCATCTTGTGATCAATATGCATTCATTATCCATCGTCCATCTTGTGATCAATATGCATTCATTATCCATCGTCCATCATCCACATGTAGCAGATTTGCTTATAGCATCATTTCTATTAAGTTATGGGTTCATACTGGAGTAAAAACCTGAGCTCACTATTCTAAGTCAATATACATGTTTATGCGACTTCACTCTTGCTCACTAAGTCAATATACATGTTTATGCGACTTCACTCTTGCTCACTAAGTCAATATACATGTTTATGCGACCTCTTCACTCTTGCTCACTAAGTCAATATACATGTTTATGCGACTTCTTCACTCTTGCTCACTAAGTCAATATACATGTTTATGCGACCTCTTCACTCTTGCTCACTAAGTCAATATACATGTTTATGTGACTTCTTCACTCTTGCTCACTAAGTCAATATACATGTTTATGCGACCTCTTCACTCTTGCTCACTAAGTCAATATACATGTTTATGTGACTTCTTCACTCTTGCTCACTAAGTCAATATACATGTTTATGCGACCTCTTCACTCTTGCTCACTAAGTCAATATACATGTTTATGTGACTTCTTCACTCTTGCTCACTAAGTCATTACTCAATATACATGTTTATGCGACTTCTTCACTCTTCTCACTAAGTCAATACTCAATATACATGTTTATGCAACTTCTTCATTCTTGCTCACTAAGTCAATATACATGTGTATGAGATGTGTAGAGCTAGTAGAGGTTAGACAGTGGGCAATCGAGTACCACTAGATTCAGGTCAATTTAGTAATGATGTAGATTGCGGTTAATCATGTATCGATGTAGGCCAAGGTCAATCATGTTACAATATGAATCAAGGTCAAGTGAGTATCTATGTAGGTCGAGATCAACCAAGTTCACAAAGTAGATCCAGGTCATTTGTGTAACAATATTATTCCAGGTTAATCGAGTAACAATGTAGATGAAGTTTATTCGACGTAGATTGAAGTCTATTGGATAGCAATAACTAATCATCAAGGTACAATGTAGATCGGAGTCGACCAAACAGTCAGAAATAACTACAACATTTGACATTAATACCATTTACCTGATAGCAGACGCCAGTTCAAGTGTGCGTCCTGATTGTGTCAAACATGTGGACACCAGGCACTTTATTGTGCGAGAGTTGCATACTTTGTTTTCCTGATTACTTTGTATGTAGTGTCAGTTCAAATAGTGGATCAAAAATCGTTGAAATAATTGTGATCCCAAATGGAGGACGTCCTCAATTTTGCACTTCTCCTGAAACGCTTGGTAAATGTTGATGAAACGTATTAAGCATCAGGGTATCTAGTACCGGTAGATCTATCGTCAAACTGAGCTCAATTCACAATGTCTGCCATCTTATTTCTCCTTAACCGCTTGGTCATTTTGATAAACATTGTCTGGAACTTCGAAAATAACTCGATCAAACATTAGGTGAGTGTCTCTGGACCACTTCATATTACTCTTGTAGTTGTTGTTGTTGATGCCCATAGAATCTATATAGTGATAAATATACTTAAATACATGGAATCTAGCAGTTATTCATCACATAACATTATTGTTCTTTAAAGTGGCAGTAGGCAGAATCAATGAGATTATAACTAATGGTCTGGCTCGGCAGGGACCAAGGATGAGTAGGTTTACCGCTCGTACATCAAACCAGCAGGCCACACCCAGGCATCCACCTCCACCGCTCATGGCAATCAACAGTGCAAATCCGGTAAGCTGTCTTCTTATATCTAATATGTGTAATTTCATTTTGTGGAAGTTCAGTAAATGGCCCATTTTGTGGAAGTTCAGTAGATGGCCCATTTTGTGGAAGTTCAGTAGATGGCCCATTTTGTGGAAGTTCAGTAGATTGCCCATTTTGTGGGAGTTTAGTAGATGGCCCATTTTGTGGAAGTTCAGTAGATGGCCCATTTTGTGGAAGTTCAGTAGATTGCCCATTTTGTGGGAGTTTAGTAGATGGCCCATTTTGTGGAAGTTCAGTAAATGGCCCATTTTGTGGAAGTTCAGTAGATGGCCCATTTTGTGGAAGTTCAGTAGATGGCCCATTTTGTGGAAGTTCAGTAGATTGCCCATTTTGTGGGAGTTTAGTAGATGGCCCATTTTGTGGAAGTTCAGTAAATGGCCCATTTTGTGGAAGTTCAGTAGATGGCCCATTTTGTGGAAGTTCAGTAGATTGCCCATTTTGTGGAAGTTCAGTAGATGGCCCATTTTGTGGAAGTTCAGTAGATGGCCCATTTTGTGGAAGTTCAGTAGATTGCCCATTTTGTGGGAGTTTAGTAGATGGCCCATTTTGTGGAAGTTCAGTAAATGGCCCATTTTGTGGAAGTTCAGTAGATGGCCCATTTTGTGGAAGTTCAGTAGATTGCCCATTTTGTGGGAGTTTAGTAGATGGCCCATTTTGTGGAAGTTCAGTAGATGGCCCATTTTGTGGAAGTTCAGTAGATTGCCCATTTTGTGGAAGTTCAGTAGATGGCCCATTTTGTGGAAGTTCAGTAGATTGCCCATTTTGTGGAAGTTCAGTAGATTGCCCATTTTGTGGAAGTTCAGTAGATTGCCCATTTTGGGATGAGTAAGTCAATGATCAGCATGAGTCAGAAAGTAGCACAGCATTTACAGTGTGCAGGCCATTTACAACTTACCGGGACATTGAGTGACATGAAGGTATTTAGAATCTATACCTACAATTGTCTTGTGGAAATCATAATTTGATCGAATAGTGGAAGTGAATATTGAAAGTGAAGTGATAGAGGCAACAGTTCATGTACATCATAGAGGCAACAGTTCATGTACATCATAGAGGCAACAGTTCATGTACATCGTAGATGCAACAGTTCATGTACATCGTAGATGCAACAGTTCATGTACATCATAGAGGCAACAGTTCATGTACATCATAGAGGAAACAGTTCATGTACATCGTAGATGCAACAGTTCATGTACATCATAGAGGCAACAGTTCATGTACATCGTAGAGACAACTGTTCATGTACATCGTAGAGGCAACAGTTCATGTACATCATAGAGGCAACAGTTCATGTACACCATAGAGGCAACAGTTCATGTACATTGTAGAGGCAACAATTCATGTACATGGTAGAGGCAACAGTTCATGTACATCCTAGAAGCAACAGTTCATGTACATATTGTCCTTTATTGTGCGATATGTATTTAATAACCTGGGTACGCATTTGCTTCAAAGTTGGTTAGTACAATACGAATTAAGGCAAATCATTATCTGGAGCACTGATTTTACATGCCACTTAGCTTATCCCTTGCAATATGCAAGATCGGATTAATCTCATAAAACCATTATAACATTACTAAAGCAATAGTAGAATTTTGCAATATACAGTATCATATAGTTGTATATATGTGTGATAAGAATTCAAAGATCAAATGGATGATTGAGCTTATTTACCCACGCTGATGGCGAACCATATGGTCGAGCAAAGATCAAATGGATGAGCTTATTTACCCACGCTGATGGTGAACCATATGGTCGAGCAAAGATCAAATGGATGATTGAGCTTATTTACCCATGCTGATGGCGAACCATATGGTCGAGCAAAGATCAAATGGATGATTGAGCTTATTTACCCACGCTGATGGTGAACCATATGGTCAAGCAAAGATCAAATGGATGATTGAGCTTATTTACCCACGCTGATGGCGAACCATATGGTCAAGCAAAGATCAAATGGATGATTGAGCTTATTTACCCACGCTGATGGCGAACCATATGGTCAAGCAAAGATCAAAGCGGGATGATAAATTGTCATTTTAACTACCATATTGTTGTCAAGTTAATTTAGGCAACGTCAAGCGAGAAGTGCTACCAGTCACCCTCAGACAGACCCATACCAAAACTGCACTGTATCAAAATATTTTAGACAACACTTTATATAGGTATATCTTGCACCGCCATGCGTCAGTATAAGGATACGCCAGTAGATGTTGTGTACTTTAATGGCAGGTGTCGTGTACCTTAATGGCAGGTGTCGTGTACTTTAATGGCAGGTGTCGTGTACTTTAATGGCAGGTGTCGTGTACTTTAATGGCAGGTGTCGTGTACTTTAATGGCAGGTGTCGTGTACTTTAATGGCAGGTGTCGTGTACTTTAATGGCAGGTGTCGTGTACTTTAATGGCAGAAAACAAAGAATGAAAATGAAGAAGATAAATATGTCATAAACACTAGAACATACTGTCAATTAACACATTTCAATTTTCAACATTACACCATTGATCCATCACATGTACAACATTACACCATTGATCCATCACATGTACAACATTACACCATTGATCCATCACACGTACACCATTGATCCATCACATGTACAACATTACACCATTGATCCATCACACGTACAACATTACAACATTGATCCATCACATGTACACCATTGATCCATCACACGTACAACATTACAACATTGATCCATCACATGTACACCATTGATCCATCACATGTACAACATTACACCATTGATCCATCACATGTACAACATTGATCCATCACATGTACAACATTACACCATTGATCCATCACATGTACAACATTACACCATTGATCCATCACACGTACAACATTACACCATTGATCCATCACATGTACAACATTGATCCATCACACATACAACATTACACCATTGATCCATCACACATACAACATTACACCATTGATCCATCACATGTACAACATTACACCATTGATCCATCACATGTACACCATTGATTCATCACACGTACAACATTACACCATTGATCCATCACATGTACAACATTACACCATTGATCCATCACATGTACACCATTGATCCATCACACATACAACATTACACCATTGATCCATCACATATACAACATTACACCATTGATCCATCACATGTACAACATTACACCATTGATCCATCACATGTACACCATTGATTCATCACACGTACAACATTACACCATTGATCCATCACATGTACAACATTGATCCATCACATGTACAACATTACACCATTGATCCATCACACGTACAACATTGATCCATCACATATACAACATTGATCCATCACATGTACAACATTGATCCATCACATGTACACCATTGATCCATCACACATACAACATTACACCATTGATCCATCACATGTACAACATTACACCATTGATCCATCACACATACAACATTGATCCATCACATGTACAACATTACAACATTGATCCATCACATGTACACCATTGATCCATCACACGTACAACATTACACCATTGATCCATCACACATACAACATTGATCCATCACATGTACAACATTACACCATTGATCCATCACACATACAACATTGATCCATCACATGTACAACATTCCAACATTGATCCATCACATGTACACCATTGATCCATCACACGTACAACATTACACCATTGATCCATCACATGTACAACATTGATCCATCACACGTACAACATTGATCCATCACATGTACAACATTACACCATTGATCCATCACATGTACAACATTGATCCATCACATGTACACCATTGATTCATCACACATACAACATTACACCATTGATCCATCACATGTACAACATTACACCATTGATCCATCACACGTACAATATTACACCATTGATCCATCGCATGTACAACATTGATCCATCACATGTACAACATTACAACATTGATCCATCACATGTACACCATTGATCCATCACATGTACAACATTACACCATTGATCCATCACATGTACAACATTACACCATTGATCCATCACATGTACAACATTACACCATTGATCCATCACACATACAACATTGATCCATCACATGTACAACATTACAACATTGATCCATCACATGTACACCATTGATCCATCACACGTACAACATTACACCATTGATCCATCACATGTACACCATTGATCCATCACACGTACACCATTGATCCATCACATGTACAACATTGATCCATCACACATACAACATTGATCCATTAAACGTACACCATTGATCCATCACACGTACAACATTGATCCATCACATGTACAACATTGATCCATCACACGTACAACATTACACCATTGATCCATCACATGTACACCATTGATCCATCACACGTACACCATTGATCCATCACATGTACAACATTGATCCATCACACATACAACATTGATCCATTAAACGTACACCATTGATCCATCACACGTACAACATTGATCCATCACATGTACAACATTGATCCATCACACGTACAACATTACACCATTGATCCATCACATGTACACCATTGATCCATCACACGTACACCATTGAATCACATGTACAACATTGATCCATCACACATACAACATTGATCCATTAAACGTACACCATTGATCCATCACACGTACAACATTACACCATTGATCCATCACATGTACAACATTACAACATTGATCCATCACATGTACACCATTGATCCATCACATGTACACCATTGATCCATCACACATACAACATTACACCATTGATCCATCACACATACAACATTACACCATTGATCCATCACACATACAACATTACACCATTGATCCATCACATGTACAACATTGATCCATCACATGTACAACATTACACCATTGATCCATCACATGTACACCATTGATCCATCACATGTACACCATTGATCCATCACATGTACAACATTACACCATTGATCCATCACATGTACACCATTGATCCATCACATGTACACCATTGATCCATCACATGTACAACATTACACCATTGATCCATCACATGTACACCATTGATCCATCACATGTACAACATTGATCCATCACATGTACAACATTACACCATTGATCCATCACATGTACACCATTGATCATTCACACGTACAACATTGATCCATCACATGTACAACATTACACCATTGATCCATCACATGTACACCATTGATCCATCACACGTACACCATTGATCCATCACATGTACAACATTGATCCATCACACGTACACCATTGATCCATCACACGTCACCATTGATCCATCACACGTACAACATTGAATCAACACGTACACCATTGATCCATCACACATCACATTGATCCATCACACGTACAACATTGAATCAACACGTACAACATTGATCCATCACATGTACACCATTGATCCATCACATGTACACCATTGATCCATCACACGTACAACATTACACCATTGATCCATCACATGTACAACATTGATCCATCACACACAAAACAACAACCATCACATGTACAACATTGATCCATCACACGTACAACATTACACCATTGATCCATCACATGTACAACATTGATCCATCACACGTACAACATTGATCCATCACATGTACAACATTGATCCATCACACGTACAACATTACACCATTGATCCATCACATGTACACCATTGATCCATCACACGTACACCATTGATCCATCACACGTACAACATTGATCCATCACACGTACAACATTGAATCACACGTACAACATTGATCCATCACACGTACACCATTGATCCATCACACGTACAACATTGATCCATCACATGTACACCATTGATCCATCACACTACAACATTACAACATTGATCCATCACACGTACACCATTGATCCATCACACGTACAACATTACACCATTGATCCATCACATGTACAACATTACACCATTGATCCATCACACGTACAACATTACACCATTGATCCATCACATGTACAACATTACACCATTGATCCATCACATGTACAACATTGATCCATCACATGTACAACATTACACCATTGATCCATCACATGTACACCATTGATTCATCACATGTACAACATTACAACATTGAGCCATCACACGTACAACATTGATCCATCACACATACACCATTGATCCATCACATGTACACCATTGATCCATCACACATACAACATTACAACATTGATCCATCACACGTACAACATTGATCCATCACACGTACACCATTGATCCATCACATGTACACCATTGATCCATCACACGTACAGCATTGATCCATCACACGTACACCATTGATCCATCACATGTACACCATTGATCCATCACACGTACAACATTACAACATTGATCCATCACATATACACCATTGATCCATCACACGTACAACATTACAACATTGATCCATCACACATACAACATTGATCCATCACATGTCACCATTGATCCATCACACGTACACCATTGATCCATCACATGTACAACATTGATCCATCACATGTACACCATTGATCCATCACATGTACAACATTGATCCATCACACGTCGCCATTGATCCATCACACGTACAACATTGATCCATCACACGTACACCATTGATCCATCACATGTACACCATTGATCCATCACACGTACAACATTACAACATTGATCCATCACATATACACCATTGATCCATCACACGTACACCATTGATCCATCACACGTCACCATTGATCCATCACACGTACAACATTGAATCAACACGTACAACATTGATCCATCACACGTACACCATTGATCCATCACATGTACACCATTGATCCATCACATGTACAACATTACACCATTGATCCATCACATGTACACCATTGATCCATCACACGTACAACATTACACCTTTGATCCATCACATGTACACCATTGATCCATCACACGTACACCATTGATCCATCACACGTCACCATTGATCCATCACACGTACAACATTGAATCAACACGTACACCATTGATCCATCACATGTCACCATTGATCCATCACACGTACACCATTGATCCATCAGATGTACACCATTGATCCATCACACGTACACCATT
This sequence comes from Archivesica marissinica, assembly GCA_014843695.1. NCBI lineage: Eukaryota > Metazoa > Mollusca > Bivalvia > Venerida > Vesicomyidae > Archivesica > Archivesica marissinica. Next base: position 51,442,883 of record CM026399.1, read on the forward strand.
GATCCATCACACGTACACCATTGATCCATCACATGTACACCATTGATCCATCACACGTACACCATTGATCCATCACATGTACACCATTGATCCATCACACGTACACCATTGATCCATCACACGTACACCATTGATCCATCACATGTACACCATTGATCCATCACACGTACACCATTGATCCATCACATGTACACCATTGATCCATCACATGTACACCATTGATCCATCACACGTACACCATTGATCCATCACACGTACACCATTGATCCATCACACGTACACCATTGATCCATCACATGTACACCATTGATCCATCACATGTACACCATTGATCCATCACACGTACACCACACGTCACCATTGATCCATCACACGTACACCATTGAATCAACACGTACAACATTGATCCATCACATGTACACCATTGATCCATCACACATACAACATTGCACCATTGATCCATCACATGTACACCATTGATCCATCACACGTACAACATTACACCATTGATCCATCACACGTACAACATTACACCATTGATCCATCACATGTACAACATTGATCCATCACATGTACAACATTGATCCATCACATGTACAACATTGATCCATCACACATACAACATTACAACATTGATCCATCACATGTACAACATTGATCCATCACACGTACAACATTACACCATTGATCCATCACATGTACAACATTACACCATTGATCCATCACACGTACAACATTACAACATTGATCCATCACATGTACACCATTGATCCATCACATGTACACCATTTATCCATCACATGTACACCATTGATCCATCACATGTACAACATTGATCCATCACATGTACACCATTGATCCATCACATGTACATCATTGATCCATCACATGTACAACATTGATCCATCGCACGTACACCATTGATCCATCACACGTACACCATTGATCCATCACATGTACACCATTGATCCATCACACGTACACCATTGATCCATCACACGTACACCATTGATCCATCACATGTACACCATTGATCCATCACATGTACACCATTGATCCATCACATGTACACCATTGATCCATCACATGTACACCATTGATCCATCACATGTACAACATTGATCCATCACATGTACACCATTGATCCATCACATGTACAACATTGATCCATCACATGTACAACATTGATCCATCGCACATACACCATTGATCCATCACATGTACACCATTGATCCATCACATGTACACCATTGATCCATCACACGTACACCATTGATCCATCACACGTACACCATTGATCCATCACATGTACACCATTGATCCATCACATGTACACCATTGATCCATCACATGTACACCATTGATGCATCACACGTCACCATTGATCCATCACACGTACAACATTGAATCAACACGTACAACATTGATCCATCACACGTACACCATTGATCCATCACACATACAACATTACACCATTGATCCATCACATGTACACCATTACACCATTGACCCATCACACGTACAACATTACACCATTGACCCATCACACATACAACATTACACCATTGATCCATCACATGTACAACATTGATCCATCACATGTACAACATTGATCCATCACACGTACAACATTACACCATTGATCCATCACATGTACAACATTGATCCATCACACGTACAACATTACACCATTGATCCATCACATGTACAACATTACACCATTGATCCATCACATGTACACCATTGATCCATCACATGTACAACATTGATCCATCACACGTACAACATTACACCATTGATCCATCACATGTACAACATTACACCATTGATCCATCACATGACAACATACACCATTGATCCATCACACTACAACATTACACCATGACCATCACACGTACAACATTACACCATTGATCCATCACACGTACAACATTACACCATTGATCCATCACACGTACAACATTGATCCATCACACGTACAACATTACACCATTGATCCATCACACGTACAACATTACACCATTGATCCATCACACTACAACATTACAACATTGATCCATCACATGTACACCATTGATCCATCACACGTACACCATTGATCCATCACAGTACACCATTGATCCATCACATGTACACCATTGATCCATCACACGTACACATTACAACATTGATCCATCACATGTACACCATTGATCCATCACATGTACACCATTGATCCATCACACGACAACATACACCATTGATCCATCACACGTACAACATACACCATTGATCCATCACACGTACAACATTACACCATTGATCCATCACATGTACAATACACCATTGATCCATCACATGTACAACATTACACCATTGATCCATCACATGTACACCATTGATTCATCACACGTACAACATTACAACATTGAGCCATCACACGTACAACATTGATCCATCACACATACACCATTGATCCATCACATGTACACCATTGATCCATCACACATACAACATTACAACATTGATCCATCACACGTACAACATTGATCCATCACATGTACACCATTGATCCATCACACATACAACATTACAACATTGATCCATCACACGTACAACATTGATCCATCACACGTACACCATTGATCCATCACATGTACACCATTGATCCATCACACGTACAGCATTGATCCATCACACGTACACCATTGATCCATCACATGTACACCATTGATCCATCACACGTACAACATTACAACATTGATCCATCACATATACACCATTGATCCATCACACATACAACATTACACCATTGATCCATCACACGTACAACATTATCCATCACACGTACACCATTGATCCATCACACGTACAACATTGATCCATCACATGTACACCATTGATCCATCACAGTACAACATTGATCCATCACATGTACAACATCACGTACACCATTGATCCATCACACGTACACCATTGATCCATCACACGTACACCATTGATCCATCACACGTACAACATTGATCCATCACACGTACACCATTGATCCATCACACGTACACCATTGATCCATCACACGTACACCATTGATCCATCACATGTACACCATTGATCCATCACACGTACAACATTGATCCATCACATGTACAACATTGATCCATCACACGTACAACATTGATCCATCACACATACACCATTGATCCATCACACGTACACCATTGATCCATCACACGTACACCATTGATCCATCACACGTACACCATTGATCCATCACACGTACACCATTGATCCATCACACGTACACCATTGATCCATCACACGTACACCATTGATCCATCACATGTACACCATTGATCCATCACACGTACAACATTGATCCATCACATGTACACCATTGATCCATCACACGTACAACATTGATCCATCACACGTACACCATTGATCCATCACACGTACACCATTGATCCATCACACGTACAACATTGATCCATCACACGTACACCATTGATCCATCACACGTACACCATTGATCCATCACACGTACAACATTGATCCATCACACGTACACCATTGATCCATCACACGTACACCATTGATCCATCACACGTACACCATTGATCCATCACACGTACACCATTGATCCATCACACGTACAACATTGATCCATCACACGTACACCATTGATCCATCACACGTACAACATTGATCCATCACACGTACACCATTGATCCATCACACATACACCATTGATCCAGCACACATACAATATTGATCCATCACACGTACACCATTGATCCATCACACGTACACCATTGATCCATCACACGTACACCATTGATCCATCACACGTACACCATTGATCCATCACATGTACACCATTGATCCATCACACGTACACATTGATCCATCACATATACACCATTGATCCATCACACGTACAACATTACAACATTGATCCATCACACGTACAACATTGATCCATCACACGTACACCATTGATCCATCACACGTACAACATTGATCCATCACACATACAACATTGATCCATCACATGTACACATTGATCCATCACACGTACAACATTGATCCATCACACGTACACCATTGATCCATCACACGACACCATTGATCCATCACACGTACAACATTGATCCATCACACGTACACCATTGATCCATCACACGTACACCATTGATCCATCACACGTACAACATTGATCCATCACACGTACACCATTGATCCATCACACGTACAACATTGATCCATCACATGTACACCATTGATCCATCACACGTACAACATTGATCCATCACACGTACACCATTGATCCATCACACGTACACCATTGATCCATCACACATACAACATTGATCCATCACACGTACACCATTGATCCATCACACGTACAACATTGATCCATCACACTTACAACATTGATCCATCACATGTACACCATTGATCCATCACATGTCACCATTGATCCATCACACGTACAACATTGAATCAACACGTACAACATTGATCCATCACACGTACACCATTGATCCATCACACGTCACCATTGATCCATCACATGTACAACATTGAATCAACACGTACACCATTGATCCATCACATGTACACCATTGATCCATCACACGTACAACATTGAATCAACACGTACAACATTGATCCATCACACGTACACCATTGATCCATCACACGTACACCATTGATCCATCACACGTACAACATTGATCCATCACATGTACACCATTGATCCATCACACGTACAACATTGATCCATCACACGTACACCATTGATCCATCACACGTACAACATTGATCCATCACACGTACAACATTGATCCATCACATGTACACCATTGATCCATCACACGTACACCATTGATCCATCACACGTACACCATTGATCCATCACACGTACACCATTGATCCATCACACGTACAACATTGATCCATCACACGTACACCATTGATCCATCACACGTACAACATTGATCCATCACACTTACAACATTGATCCATCACATGTACACCATTGATCCATCACATGTCACCATTGATCCATCACACGTACAACATTAACACACTACAACATTGATCCATCACATGTACAACATTGATCCATCACACGTACACCATTGATTCATCACACGTACACCATTGATCCATCACACGTACACCATTGATCCATCACATGTACACCATTGATCCATCACACGTACAACATTGAATCACACGTACAACATTGATCCATCACACGTATACACCATTGATCCATCACATGTACAACATTGATCCATCACACATACAACATTACACCATTGATCCATCACATGTACACCATTGATCCATCACATGTACACCATTGATCCATCACACGTACACCATTGATCCATCACACGTACAACATTGATCCATCACACGTACACCATTGATCCATCACACGTACACCATTGATCCATCACACGTACACCATTGATCCATCACATGTACACCATTGATCCATCACATGTACACCATTGATCCATCACACGTACACCATTGATCCATCACACGTCACCATTGATCCATTACACGTACAACATTGAATCAACACGTACACAATTGATCCATCACACGTCGCCATTGATCCATCACACGTACAACATTGAATCAACACGTACAACATTGATCCATCACATGTACACCATTGATCCATCACACATACAACATTACACCATTGATCCATCACATGTACACCATTGATCCATCACACGTACAACATTACACCATTGATCCATCACATGTGCAACATTGATCCATCACATGTACAACATTGATCCATCACACGTACAACATTACACCATTGATCCATCACATGTACACCATTGATCCATCACACGTACACCATTGATCCATCACACGTCACCATTGATCCATCACACGTACAACATTGAATCAACACATACACCATTGATCCATCACATGTCACCATTGATCCATCACACGTACACCATTGATCCATCACATGTACACCATTGATCCATCACACGTACACCATTGATCCATCACACGTACACCGTTGATCCATCACATGTACACCATTGATCCATCACACGTACACCATTGATCCATCACACGTACACCATTGATCCATCACACGTACACCATTGATCCATCACACGTACACCATTGATCCATCACATGTACAACATTGATCCATCACACGTACAACATTACAACATTGATCCATCACATGTACAACATTGATCCATCACACGTACAACATTACACCATTGATCCATCACATGTACAACATTACACCATTGATCCATCACACATACAACATTACAACATTGATCCATCACATGTACACCATTGATCCATCACACGTACACCATTGATCCATCACATGTACAACATTGATCCATCACACGTACAACATTGATCCATCACACGTACAACATTGATCCATCATACATACAACATTGATCCATCACATGTACAACATTACACCATTGATCCATCACATGTACAACATTACACCATTGATCCATCACATGTACAACATTACACCATTGATCCATCACATACACACAAGTACAACATTACACCATTGATCCATCACACGTACAACATTACACCATTGATCCATCACACGTACAACATTACACCATTGATCCATCACATGTACAACATTACACCATTGATCCATCACATGTACAACATTACACCATTGATCCATCACACGTACAACATTACACCATTGATCCATCACATGTACAACATTGATCCATCACATGTACACCATTGATCCATCACACGTACAACATTGATCCATCACACGTCACCATTGATCCATCACACGTACACCATTGATCCATCACACGTACACCATTGATCCATCACACGTACACCATTGATCCATCACACGTACACCATTGATCCATCACATGTACACCATTGATCCATCACATGTACACCATTGATCCATCACACGTACACCATTGATCCATCACACGTCACCATTGATCCATCACACGTACAACATTGAATCAACACGTACACCATTGATCCATCACACGTCACCATTGATCCATCACACGTACAACATTGAATCAACACGTACAACATTGATCCATCACATGTACACCATTGATCCATCACACATACAACATTACACCATTGATCCATCACATGTACACCATTGATCCATCACACGTACAACATTACACCATTGATCCATCACATGTGCAACATTGATCCATCACATGTACAACATTGATCCATCACACGTACAACATTACACCATTGATCCATCACATGTACACCATTGATCCATCACACGTACACCATTGATCCATCACACGTCACCATTGATCCATCACACGTACAACATTGAATCAACACGTACACCATTGATCCATCACATGTACACCATTGATCCATCACACGTACAACATTACACCATTGATCCATCACATGTACAACATTACACCATTGATCCATCACACATACAACATTACAACATTGATCCATCACATGTACACCATTGATCCATCACACGTACAACATTACAACATTGATCCATCACATGTACACCATTGATCCATCACATGTACACCATTGATCCATCACACATACAACATTACACCATTGATCCATCACACGTACAACATTACACCAATGATCCATCACACGTATAACATTGATCCATCACACGTACAACATTACACCATTGATCCATCACACGTACAACATTACACCATTGATCCATCACACGTACAACATTACACCATTGATCCATCACATGTACAACATTACACCATTGATCCATCACACGTACAACATTACACCATTGATCCGTCACACGTACAACATTACACCATTGATCCATCACATGTACAACATTACACCATTGATCCATCACATGTACAACATTGATCCATCACATGTACAACATTACACCATTGATCCATCACATGTACACCATTGATTCATCACATGTACAACATTACAACATTGAGCCATCACACGTACAACATTGATCCATCACACATACACCATTGATCCATCACATGTACACCATTGATCCATCACACATACAACATTACAACATTGATCCATCACACGTACAACATTGATCCATCACACGTACACCATTGATCCATCACATGTACACCATTGATCCATCACACGTACAGCATTGATCCATCACACGTACACCATTGATCCATCACATGTACACCATTGATCCATCACACGTACAACATTACAACATTGATCCATCACATATACACCATTGATCCATCACACATACAACATTACAACATTGATCCATCACACGTACAACATTGATCCATCACACGTACACCATTGATCCATCACACGTACAACATTGATCCATCACACGTACACCATTGATCCATCACACGTACACCATTGATCCATCACACGTACACCATTGATCCATCACACGTACACCATTGATCCATCACACGTACACCATTGATCCATCACACGTACACCATTGATCCATCACACGTACAACATTGATCCATCACACGTACACCATTGATCCATCACACGTACACCATTGATCCATCACACGTACAACATTGATCCATCACACGTACACCATTGATCCATCACACGTACACCATTGATCCATCACACATACACCATTGATCCAGCACACATACAATATTGATCCATCACACGTACACCATTGATCCATCACACGTACACCATTGATCCATCACACGTACACCATTGATCCATCACACGTACACCATTGATCCATCAGATGTACACCATTGATCCATCACACGTACAACATTGATCCATCACATATACACCATTGATCCATCACACGTACAACATTACAACATTGATCCATCACACGTACAACATTGATCCATCACACGTACACCATTGATCCATCACACATACAACATTGATCCATCACACATACAACATTGATCCATCACATGTACACCATTGATCCATCACACGTACAACATTGATCCATCACACGTACACCATTGATCCATCACACGTACACCATTGATCCATCACGCGTACAACATTGATCCATCACACGTACACCATTGATCCATCACACGTACACCATTGATCCATCACACGTACAACATTGATCCATCACACGTACACCATTGATCCATCACACGTACAACATTGATCCATCACATGTACACCATTGATCCATCACACGTACAACATTGATCCATCACACGTACACCATTGATCCATCACACGTACACCATTGATCCATCACACATACAACATTGATCCATCACACGTACACCATTGATCCATCACACGTACAACATTGATCCATCACACTTACAACATTGATCCATCACATGTACACCATTGATCCATCACATGTCACCATTGATCCATCACACGTACAACATTGAATCAACACGTACAACATTGATCCATCACATGTACAACATTGATCCATCACACGTACACCATTGATTCATCACACGTACACCATTGATCCATCACACGTACACCATTGATCCATCACATGTACACCATTGATCCATCACACGTACAACATTGAATCAACACGTACAACATTGATCCATCACACGTATACACCATTGATCCATCACATGTACAACATTGATCCATCACACATACAACATTACACCATTGATCCATCACATGTACACCATTGATCCATCACATGTACACCATTGATCCATCACACGTACACCATTGATCCATCACACGTACAACATTGATCCATCACACGACACGTACAACATTGATCCATCACACGTACACCATTGATCCATCACATGTACAACATTGATCCATCACACGTCACCATTGATCCATCACATGTACAACATTGAATCAACACGTACACCATTGATCCATCACACGTCACCATTGATCCATCACACGTACAACATTGAATCAACACGTATAACATTGATCCATCACATGTACACCATTGATCCATCACACATACAACATTACACCATTGATCCATCACATGTACACCATTGATCCATCACATGTACAACATTGATCCATCACATGTACACCATTGATCCATCACATGTACAACATTACACCATTGATCCATCACATGTACACCATTACACCATTGATCCATCACATGTACAACATTGATCCATCACATGTACAACATTACACCATTGATCCATCACATGTACAACATTGATCCATCACATGTACAACATTACACCATTGATCCATCACATGTACAACATTGATCCATCACATGTACAACATTACACCATTGATCCATCACATGTACAACATTGATCCATCACATGTACAACATTACACCATTGATCCATCACATGTACACCATTGATCCATCACATGTACAACATTACACCATTGATCCATCACATGTACAACATGTACACCATTGATCCATCACATGTACAACATTACACCATTGATCCATCACATGTACAACATTGATCCATCACATGTACAACATTACACCATTGATCCATCACATGTACAACATTACACCATTGATCCATCACACATACAACATTACACCATTGATCCATCACATGTACAACATTACACCATTGATCCATCACACGTACAACATTACACCATTGATCCATCACATGTACAACATTACACCATTGATCCATCACACATACAACATTACACCATTGATCCATCACATGTACAACATTGATTCATCACACATACAACATTACACCATTGATCCATCACACGTACAACATTACACCATTGATCCATCACATGTACACCATTGATCCATCACACGTACACCATTGATCCATCACATGTACAACATTGATCCAAAACACGTACACCATTGATCCATCACAAGTCACCATTGATCCATCACATGTACAACATTGAATCAACACGTACACCATTGATCCATCACACGTCACCATTGATCCATCACACGTACAACATTGAATCAACACGTACAACATTGATCCATCACACGTACACCATTGATCCATCACACGTACACCATTGATCCATCACACGTACAACATTGATCCATCACATGTACACCATTGATCCATCACACGTACAACATTGATCCATCACACGTACACCATTGATCCATCACACGTACAACATTGATCCATCACACGTACAACATTGATCCATCACATGTACACCATTGATCCATCACACGTACAACATTGAATCAACACGTACAAACAACACCTGTATGATACATAACACCTGTATGATACATAACACCTGTATTATACATAACACCTGTATTATACATAACACCTGTACACATGTATGATACATAACACCTGTATTATACATAACACCTGTATGATACATGACACGTGTATGATACATAACACCTGTATGATACATAACACCTGTATTATACATAACACCTGTATGATACATAACACCTGTATGATACATAACACCTGTATGATACATACCACCTGTATTATACATAACACCTGTATGATACATACCACCTGTATTATACATAACACCTGTATGATACATGACACCTGTATGATACATGACACCTGTATGATACATAACACCTGTATTATACATAACACCTGTATGATACATAACACCTGTATGATACATGACACCTGTATGATACATGACACCTGTATTATACATAACACCTGTATGATACATAACACCTGTATGATACATGACACCTGTATGATACATGACACCTGTATGATACAAGACACCTGTATGATACATGACACCTGTATGATACATAACACATGTATGATACATAACACCTGTATGATACATGGCACCTGTATGATACATGGCACCTGTATGATACATAACACCTGTATGATACATGACACCTGTATGATACATAACACCTGTACACCTGTATGATACATAACACCTGTACACCTGTATGATACATAACACCTGTATGATACATAACACTTGTATGATACATGACACCTGTATGATACATAACACCTGTTATGCATAACACCTGTATGATACATTACACCTGTATGATACATAACACCTGTATGATACATAACACCTGTATGATACATAACACCTGTATGATACATAACACCTGTATTATACATAACGCCTGTATGATACATAACACCTGTATGATACATAACAACACCTGTATGATACATAACACCTGTATGATACATAACAACACCTGTATGGTACATAACACCTGTATGATACATAACACCTGTATGATACATGACACATGTATGATACATAACACCTGTATGATACATAACAGCTGTATTATACATAACACCTGTATTATACATAACACCTGTACACATGTATGATACATAACACCTGTATTATACATAACACCTGTATGATACATACACGAGTATGATACATAACAACTGTATGATACATAACAACTGTATGATACATAGCACCTGTATTATACATAACACCTGTATGATACATAACACCTGTATGATACATAACACCTGTATTATACATAACACCTGTATTATACATAACACCTGTACACCTGTATGATACATGACACCTGTATGATACACAACACCTGTATTATACATAACACCTGTATGATACATGACACCTGTACACCTGTATGATACATAACACCTGTACACCTGTATGATCCATAACACCTGTATGATACATGACACCTGTATGATACATAACACCTGTATTATACATATCACCTGTATGATACATAACACCTGTATGATACATGACACCTGTATGATACATGACACCTGTATAATACATAACACCTGTACACCTGTATGATACATAACACCTGTATTATACATAACACCTGTATTATACATAACATAACATAAATGATACATAACACCTGTATTATACATAACACCTGTATTATACATAACTCCTGTATTATACATAACACCTGTATGATACATAACACCTGTATGATACATGACACCTGTATGATACATGACACCTGTATGATACATAACACCTGTATGATACATGACACCTGTATGATACATAACACCTGTACACCTGTATGATACATACCACCTGTATTATACATAACACCTGTATTATACATGACACCTGTATGATACATAACACCTGTATGATACATGACACCTGTATTATACATAACACCTGTATTATACATAACACCTGTACACATGTATGATACATAACACCTGTATTATACATAACACCTGTATGATACATAACACCTGTATGATACATAACACCTGTATGATACATAACACCTGTATTATACATAACACCTGTATGATACATGACACCTGTATGATACATAACACCTGTATGATACATAACACCTGTATGATACATAACACCTGTATGATACATAACACCTGTAGTATACATAACACCTGTATGATACATAACACCTGTATGATACATAACACCTGTATTATACATACAACACCTGTATGATACATAACACCTGTATGATACATAACACCTGTATGATACATAACACCTGTATGATACATAACAACACCTGTATGATACATAACACCTGTATGATACATGACACCTGTATGATACATAACACCTGTATGATACATAACACATGTATGATACATAACACCTGTATGATACATAACACCTGTATTATACATAACACCTGTACACATGTATGATACATAACACCTGTATGATACATAACACCTGTATTATACATAACACCTGTACACATGTATGATACATAACACCTGTATGATACATAACACCTGTATTATACATAACACCTGTACACCTGTATGATACATGACACCTGTATGATACATAACACCTGTATTATACATAACACCTGTATGATACATGACACCTGTACATTGTATGATACATAACACCTGTACACCTGTATGATACATAACACCTGTATGATACATAACACCTGTATGATACATAACACCTGTATGATACATAACACCTGTATTATACATGACACCTGTATGATACATGACACCTGTATGATACATAACACCTGTATGATACATGACACCTGTATGATACATAACACCTGTATGATACATAACACCTGTATGATACATGACACCTGTATGATACATGACACCTGTATGATACATTGCACCTGTATGATACATAACATCTGTACACCTGTATGATACATAACACCTGTATGATACATAACACCTGTATGATACATGACACATATATGATACATAACACCTGTACACCTGTATGATACATAACACCTGTATGATACATAACACCTGTATGATACATAACACATGTATGATACATGACACCTGTATGATACATAACACCTGTATGATACATAACACCTGTATTATACATAACACCTGTATTATACATAACACCTGTATAACATCTGTATGATACATAACACATGTATGATACATAACACCTGTATTATACATAACACCTGTATGATACATAACACCTGTATGATACATAACACCTGTACACCTGTATGATACATAACACCTGTATTATACATAACACCTGTACACCTGTATGATACATAACACCTGTATTATACATAACACCTGTACACCTGTATGATACATAACACCTGTATGATACATAACACCTGTACACCTGTATGATACATGACACCTGTATGATACATAAGTAACATAACACCTGTATGATACATAACACCTGTATAACACCTGAATGATACATGACACCTGTATGATACATAACACCTGTATAACACCTGTTATGCATAACACCTGTATGATACATACACCTGTATGATACATTACACCTGTATGATACATAACACCTGTATGATACATAACACCTGTATAACACCTGTATTATACATAACACCTGTATGATACATAACACCTGTATTATACATAACAACACCTGTATGATACATAACACCTGTATGATACATACCACCTGTATGATACATAACAACACCTGTATGATACATAACACCTGTATGATACATGACACCTGTATGATACATAACACCTGTATGATACATAACACCTGTATTATACATAACACCTGTATTATACATAACACCTGTATTATACATAACACCTGTATTATACATAACACCTGTACACCTGTATGATACATGACACCTGTATGATACATAAGTAACATAACACCTGTATGATACATAACACCTGTATTATACATAACACCTGTATGATACATAACACCTGTATTATACATAACACCTGTATGATACATGACACCTGTATGATACATAACACCTGTATAACACCTGTTATGCATAACACCTGTATGATACATTACACCTGTATGATACATAACACCTGTATGATACATACCACCTGTATGATACATACCACCTGTATGATACATAACACCTGTATGATACATAACACCTGTATAACACCTGTATTATACATAACACCTGTATGATACATAACACCTGTATTATACATAACAACACCTGTATTATACATAACAACACCTGTATGATACATAACACCTGTATGATACATAACACCTGTATGATACATAACAACACCTGTATGATACATACCACCTGTATGATACATGACACCTGTATGATACATGACACCTGTATGATACATAACACCTGTATGATTCATAACACATGTATGATACATAACACCTGTATGATACATAACACCTGTATTATACATAACACCTGTACACATGTATGATACATAACACCTGTATGATACATAACACCTGTATTATACATAACACCTGTACACATGTATGATACATAACACCCGTATGATACATAACACCTGTATTATACATAACACCTGTACACCTGTATGATACATGACACCTGTATGATACATAACACCTGTATGATACATGACACCTGTATGATACATAACACCTGTACACCTGTATGATACATAACACCTGTAGTATACATAACACCTGTATTATACATAACACCTGTATTATACATAACACCTGTATGATACATAACACCTGTATGATACATGACACCTGTATGATACATGACACCTGTATGATACATAACACCTGTATGATACATAACACTTGTATGATACATGACACCTGTATGATACATGACACCTGTATGATACATGACACCTGTATGATACATAACACCTGTATGATACATGACACCTGTATGATACATAACACCTGTACACCTGTATGATACATAACACCTGTATTATACATAACACCTGTATTATACATAACACCTGTATGATACATGACACATGTATGATACATAACACCTGTATTATACATAACACCTGTACACCTGTATGATACATAGCACCTGTATGATACATAACACCTGTATAACACCTGTATGATACATAACACCTGTATAATACATAACACATGTATGATACATAACACCTGTATGATACATAACACCTGTATGATACATAACACCTGTATGATACATGACACCTGTATGATACATACATAACACCTGTATGATACATACCACCTGTATGATACATAACACCTGTACACCTGTATGATACATAACACCTGTATGATACATAACACCTGTATGATACATAACACCTGTATGATACATAACATCTGTACACCTGTATGATACATAACACCTGTATGATACATAACACCTGTATGATACATGACACATATATGATACATAACACCTGTATAACATCTGTATGATACATAACACATGTATGATACATAACACCTGTATTATACATAACACCTGTATGATACATAACACCTGTATGATACATAACACCTGTACACCTGTATGATACATAACACCTGTATTATACATAACACCTGTACACCTGTATGATACATAACACCTGTATTATACATAACACTGTACACCTGTATGATACATAACACCTGTATGATACATAACCTGTACACCTGTATGATACATGACACCTGTATGATACATAAGTAACATAACACCTGTATGATACATAACACCTGTATAACACCTGTATTATACATAACACCTGTATGATACATAACACCTGTATTATACATAACAACACCTGTATGATACATAACACCTGTATGATACATACCACCTGTATGATACATAACAACACCTGTATGATACATAACACCTGTATGATACATGACACCTGTATGATACATAACACCTGTATGATACATAACACCTGTATGATACATAACACCTGTATTATACATAACACCTGTATTATACATAACACCTGTATTATACATAACACCTGTACACCTGTATGATACATGACACCTGTATGATACATAAGTAACATAACACCTGTATGATACATAACACCTGTATGATACATAACACCTGTATTATACATAACACCTGTATGATACATGACACCTGTATGATACATAACACCTGTATAACACCTGTTATGCATAACACCTGTATGATACATTACACCTGTATGATACATAACACCTGTATGATACATACCACCTGTATGATACATACCACCTGTATGATACATAACACCTGTATGATACATAACACCTGTATAACACCTGTATTATACATAACACCTGTATTATACATAACAACACCTGTATTATACATAACAACACCTGTATGATACATAACACCTGTATGATACATAACACCTGTATGATACATAACAACACCTGTATGATACATAACACCTGTATGATACATGACACCTGTATGATACATAACACCTGTATGATTCATAACACATGTATGATACATAACACCTGTATGATACATAACACCTGTATTATACATAACACCTGTACACCTGTATGATACATGACACCTGTATGATACATAACACCTGTATTATACATAACACCTGTATGATACATGACACCTGTACATGTGTATGATACATAACACCTGTACACCTGTATGATACATAACACCTGTATGATACATGACACCTGTATGATACATAACACCTGTATTATACATAACACCTGTATGATACATAACACCTGTATGATACATAACACCTGTATGATACATGACACCTGTATGATACATAACACCTGTATTATACATAACACCTGTATGATACATAACACCTGTATGATACATGACACCTGTATGATACATGACACCTGTATGATACATAACACCTGTATGATACATGACACCTGTATGATACATAACACCTGTATGATACATAACACCTGTATGATACATGACACCTGTATGATACATGACACCTGTATGATACATTGCACCTGTATGATACATAACATCTGTACACCTGTATGATACATAACACCTGTATGATACATAACACCTGTATGATACATGACACATATATGATACATAACACCTGTACACCTGTATGATACATAACACCTGTATGATACATAACACCTGTATGATACATAACACCTGTATGATACATAACACCTGTATGATACATAACACCTGTATGATACATGACACCTGTATGATACATAACACCTGTATGATACATAACACCTGTATTATACATAACACCTGTATTATACATAACACCTGTATAACATCTGTATGATACATAACACATGTATGATACATAACACCTGTATTATACATAACACCTGTATGATACATAACACCTGTATGATACATAACACCTGTACACCTGTATGATACATAACACCTGTATTATACATAACACCTGTACACCTGTATGATACATAACACCTGTATTATACATAACACCTGTACACCTGTATGATACATAACACCTGTATGATACATAACACCTGTACACCTGTATGATACATGACACCTGTATGATACATAAGTAACATAACACCTGTATGATACATAACACCTGTATAACACCTGAATGATACATGACACCTGTATGATACATAACACCTGTATAACACCTGTTATGCATAACACCTGTACACCTGTATGATACATTACACCTGTATGATACATAACACCTGTATGATACATAACACCTGTATAACACCTGTATTATACATAACACCTGTATGATACATAACACCTGTATTATACATAACAACACCTGTATGATACATAACACCTGTATGATACATACCACCTGTATGATACATAACAACACCTGTATGATACATAACACCTGTATGATACATGACACCTGTATGATACATAACACCTGTATGATACATAACACCTGTATTATACATAACACCTGTATTATACATAACACCTGTATTATACATAACACCTGTACACCTGTATGATACATGACACCTGTATGATACATAAGTAACATAACACCTGTATGATACATAACACCTGTATTATACATAACACCTGTATGATACATAACACCTGTATTATACATAACACCTGTATGATACATGACACCTGTATGATACATAACACCTGTATAACACCTGTTATGCATAACACCTGTATGATACATTACACCTGTATGATACATAACACCTGTATGATACATACCACCTGTATGATACATACCACCTGTATGATACATAACACCTGTATGATACATAACACCTGTATAACACCTGTATTATACATAACACCTGTATGATACATAACACCTGTATTATACATAACAACACCTGTATTATACATAACAACACCTGTATGATACATAACACCTGTATGATACATAACAACACCTGTATGATACATAACACCTGTATGATACATGACACCTGTATGATACATAACACCTGTATGATTCATAACACATGTATGATACATAACACCTGTATGATACATAACACCTGTATTATACATAACACCTGTACACATGTATGATACATAACACCTGTATGATACATAACACCTGTATTATACATAACACCTGTACACATGTATGATACATAACACCTGTATGATACATAACACCTGTATTATACATAACACCTGTACACCTGTATGATACATGACACCTGTATGATACATAACACCTGTATTATACATAACACCTGTATGATACATGACACCTGTACATGTGTATGATACATAACACCTGTACACCTGTATGATACATAACACCTGTATGATACATGACACCTGTATGATACATAACACCTGTATTATACATAACACCTGTATGATACATAACACCTGTATGATACATAACACCTGTATGATACATACACCTGTATATACATAACACCTGTATGATACATAACACCTGTATTATACATAACACCTGTATGATACATAACACCTGTATGATACATGACACCTGTATGATACATGACACCTGTATGATACATAACACCTGTATGATACATGACACCTGTATGATACATAACACCTGTATGATACATAACACCTGTATGATACATGACACCTGTATGATACATGACACCTGTATGATACATTGCACCTGTATGATACATGACACCTGTATGATACATAACACCTGTATGATACATGACACCTGTATGATACATAACACCTGTACACCTGTATGATACATAACACCTGTATTATACATAACACCTGTATTATACATAACACCTGTATGATACATAACACCTGCATGATACATAACACCTGTATGATACATAACACCTGTATGATACATAACACCTGTATGATACATAACACCTGTATTATACATAACACCTGTATGATACATGACACCTGTATGATACATAACACCTGTATGATACATAACACCTGTATGATACATAACACCTGTATGATACATAACACCTGTATTATACATAACACCTGTATGATACATAACACCTGTATGATACATAACACCTGTATGATACATGACACCTGTATGATACATGACACCTGTATGATACATAACACCTGTATGATACATAACACCTGTATGATACATGACACCTGTATGATACATAACACCTGTACACCTGTATGATACATAACACCTGTATTATACATAACACCTGTATTATACATAACACCTGTATTATACATAACACCTGTATGATACATAACACCTGTATGATACATGACACCTGTATGATACATGACACCTGTATGATACATAACACCTGTATGATACATAACACCTGTATGATACATGACACCTGTATGATACATGACACCTGTATGATACATGACACCTGTATGATACATAACACCTGTATGATACATGACACCTGTATGATACATAACACCTGTACACCTGTATGATACATAACACCTGTATTATACATAACACCTGTATTATACATAACACCTGTATGATACATGACACATGTATGATACATAACACCTGTATTATACATAACACCTGTACACCTGTATGATACATAACACCTGTATGATACATAACACCTGTATAACACCTGTATGATACATAACACCTGTATAATACATAACACCTGTATGATACATAACACCTGTATGATACATAACACCTGTATGATACATAACACCTGTATGATACATGACACCTGTATGATACATAACACCTGTATGATACATAACACCTGTATGATACATAACACCTGTACACCTGTATGATACATAACACCTGTATGATACATAACACCTGTATGATACATAACACCTGTATGATACATAACATCTGTACACCTGTATGATACATAACACCTGTATGATACATAACACCTGTATGATACATGACACATATATGATACATAACACCTGTACACCTGTATGATACATAACACCTGTATGATACATAACACCTGTATGATACATAACACCTGTATGATACATAACACCTGTATGATACATGACACCTGTATGATACATGACACCTGTATGATACATAACACCTGTATTATACATAACACCTGTATTATACATAACACCTGTATTATACATAACACCTGTATAACATCTGTATGATACATAACACCTGTATGATACATAACACCTGTATTATACATAACACCTGTATGATACATAACACCTGTACACCTGTATGATACATAACACCTGTATGATACATAACACCTGTACACCTGTATGATACATAACACCTGTATTATACATAACACCTGTACACCTGTATGATACATAACACCTGTATGATACATAACACCTGTACACCTGTATGATACATGACACCTGTATGATACATAAGTAACATAACACCTGTATGATACATAACACCTGTATAACACCTGAATGATACATGACACCTGTATGATACATAACACCTGTATAACACCTGTTATGCATAACACCTGTATGATACATTACACCTGTATGATACATAACACCTGTATGATACATAACACCTGTATAACACCTGTATTATACATAACACCTGTATGATACATAACACCTGTATTATACATAACAACACCTGTATGATACATAACACCTGTATGATACATACCACCTGTATGATACATAACAACACCTGTATGATACATAACACCTGTATGATACATAACACCTGTATGATACATAACACCTGTATGATACATGACACCTGTATGATACATAACACCTGTATGATACATAACACCTGTATTATACATAACACCTGTATTATACATAACACCTGTATTATACATAACACCTGTATTATACATAACACCTGTACACCTGTATGATACATGACACCTGTATGATACATAAGTAACATAACACCTGTATGATACATAACACCTGTATTATACATAACACCTGTATGATACATAACACCTGTATTATACATGACACCTGTATGATACATAACACCTGTATAACACCTGTTATGCATAACACCTGTATGATACATTACACCTGTATGATACATAACACCTGTATGATACATACCACCTGTATGATACATACCACCTGTATGATACATAACACCTGTATGATACATAACACCTGTATAACACCTGTATTATACATAACACCTGTATGATACATAACACCTGTATTATACATAACAACACCTGTATTATACATAACAACACCTGTATGATACATACCACCTGTATGATACATAACACCTGTATGATACATAACAACACCTGTATGATACATAACACCTGTATGATACATGACACCTGTATGATACATAACACCTGTATGATTCATAACACATGTATGATACATAACACCTGTATGATACATAACACCTGTATTATACATAACACCTGTACACATGTATGATACATAACACCTGTATGATACATAACACCTGTATTATACATAACACCTGTACACATGTATGATACATAACACCTGTATGATACATAACACCTGTATTATACATAACACCTGTACACCTGTATGATACATGACACCTGTATGATACATAACACCTGTATTATACATAACACCTGTATGATACATGACACCTGTACATGTGTATGATACATAACACCTGTACACCTGTATGATACATAACACCTGTATGATACATGACACCTGTATGATACATAACACCTGTATTATACATGACACCTGTATGATACATAACACCTGTATGATACATAACACCTGTATGATACATGACACCTGTATGATACATAACACCTGTATGATACATAACACCTGTATGATACATGACACCTGTATGATACATGACACCTGTATGATACATTGCACCTGTATGATACATAACATCTGTACACCTGTATGATACATAACACCTGTATGATACATAACACCTGTATGATACATGACACATGTATGATACATAACACCTGTACACCTGTATGATACATAACACCTGTATGATACATAACACCTGTATGATACATAACACATGTATGATACATGACACCTGTATGATACATAACACCTGTATGATACATAACACCTGTATTATACATAACACCTGTATTATACATAACACAGTGAAGCATATAGTATACAGTGAACCATATAGTACACAATGAACCATATAGTACACAGTGAACCATATAGTACATAGTACACAGTGAACCATATAGTACACATTGAAGCATATAGTGCACATTGAAGCATATAGTACACAGTGCACAGTGAAGCATATAGTGCACATTGATGCTTATAGTACACAGTGAACCATATAGTGCACAGTGAACCATATAGTACATAGTGAACCATATAGTACACAGTGCACCATATAGTACACAGTGAACCATATAGTACATAGTGAACCATATAGTACATAGTGAACCATATAGTGCACAGTTAACCATATATTACATAGTGAACCATATAGTACACAGTGAACCATATAGTACACATGGAACCATATAGTACACAGTGAACCATATAGTACACAGTGAACCAAATAGTGCATAGTCAACCATATAGTACACCGTGAACCATATAGTACACAGGGAACCATATAGTACACAGTGAACCATATAGTGCACAGTGAACCATATAGTACACAGTGAACCATATAGTGCATAGTGAACCATATATACACAGTGAACCATATAGTGCATAGTGAACCATATAGTACACAGTGAACCATATAGTACACATGGAATCATATAGTACATAGTGAACCATATAGTACACAGGGAACCATATAGTACACAGTGAACCATATAGTGCACAGTGAACCATATAGTACATAGTGAACCATATAGTACACAGGGAACCATATAGTACACAGTGAACCATATAGTACACAGTGAACCATATAGTGCACAGTGAACCATATAGTACACAGTGAACCATATAGTACATAGTGAACCATATAGTACATAGGGAACCATATAGTACACAGTGAACCATATAGTACATAGTGAACCATATAGTACATAGTGAACCATATAGTACACAGTGAACCATATAGTGCACAGTGAACCATATAGTACACAGTGAAACATATAGTACATAGTGAACCATATACTACACAGTGAACCATATAGTACATAGTGAAACATATAGTACACAGTGAAACATATGGTACACAGTGAACCATATAGTACATAGGGAATCATATAGTACACAGTGAACCATATAGTACACATTGAACCACATAGTACACAGTGAACCATATAGTACACCGTGAACCATATAGAATACAGTGAACCATATAGTACACAGTGAACCATATAGTATACAATGAACCATATAGTACACAGTGAAGCATATAGTACACAGTACACCATATAGTACACAGTGAACCATATAGTACATAGTGAACCATATAGTACACATGGAACCATATAGTACACAGTGAACCATATAGTACATACTGAATCATATAGTACACAGTGAACCATATAGTACACAGTGAACCATATAGTACACAGGGAACCATATAGTACACAGTGAACCATATAGTACACAGTGAACCATATAGTGCATAGTGAACCATATATACACAGTGAACCATATAGTGCATAGTGAACCATATAGTACACAGTGACCCATATAGTACACATGGAATCATATAGTACATAGTGAACCATATAGTACTCAGGGAACCATATAGTACACAGTGAACCATATAGTGCACAGTGAACCATATAGTACATAGTGAACCATATAGTACACAGTGAACCATATAGTACATAGTGAACCATATAGTACATAGTGAACCATATAGTACACAGTGAACCATATAGTGCTAATTGAACCATATAGTACATAGTGAACCATATGGTACACAGTGAACCATATAGTACATAGGGAATCATATAGTACATAGGGAGCCATATAGTACACAGTGAACCATATAGTACACATTGAACCACATAGTACACAGTGAACCATATAGTACACCGTGAACCATATAGTACACAGTGAACCATATAGTACACAGTGAACCATATAGTGCATAGTGAACCATATATACACAGTGAACCATATAGTGCATAGTGAACCATATAGTACACAGTGAACCATATAGTACACATGGAACCATATAGTACACAGTGAACCATATAGTACATAGGGAACCATATAGAATACAGTGAACCATATAGTACACAGTGAAGCATATAGTATACAGTGAACCATATAGTACACAATGAACCATATAGTACACAGTGAACCATATAGTACATAGTGAACCACATAGTACACAGTGAACCATATAGTACACATTGATGCATATAGTGCACATTGAAGCATATAGTACACAGTGCACAGTGAAGCATATAGTGCACATTGAAGCATATAGTACACAGTGAACCATATAGTGCACAGTGACCCATATAGTACATAGTGAACCATATAGTACACAGTGCACCATATATTACACAGTGAACCATATAGTACATAGTGAACCATATAGTACATAGTGAACCATATAGTACACAGTGAACCATATAGTGCACAGTGAACCATATAGTACATAGTGAACCATATAGTACACAGGGAACCATATAGTACACAGTGAACCATATAGTACACAGTGAACCATATAGTGCACAGTGAACCATATAGTACACAGTGAACCATATAGTACACAGTGAACCATATAGTACATAGTGAACCATATAGTACACATGGAACCATATAGTACACAGTGAACCATATAGTACATAGTGAATCATATAGTACACAGTGAACCATATAGTACACAGTGAACCATATAGTACATAGTGAACCATATAATACATAGGGAATCATATAGTACACAGGGACCCATATAGTACACAGGGAACCATATAGAATACAATGAACCATATGGTACACAGTGAACCATATAGTACACAATGAACCATATAGTACATAGTGAACCATATAGTACATAGTGAACCACATAGTAAACAGTGAACCATATAGTACACATTGAAGCATATATTGCACATTGAAGCATATATTACACAGTGCACAGTGAAGCATATAGTGCACATTGAAGCATATAGTACACAGTGAACCATATAGTGCACAGTGAACCATATAGTACATAGTGAACCATATAGTACACCGTGTACCATATAGTACACAGTGAACCATATAGTACATAGTGAACAATATAGTACATAGTGAACCATATAGTGCACAGTGAACCATATATTACATAGTGAACCATATAGTTCACAGTGAACCATATAGTACACAGTGAACCATATAGTGCACAGTGAACCATATAGTACATAGTGAACCATATAGTACACAGTGAACCAAATAGTGCATAGTCAACCATATAGTACACAGTGAACCATATAGTACACAAGGAACCATATAGTACACAGTGAACCATATAGTGCACAGTGAACCATATAGTACACAGTGAACCATATAGTGCACAGTGAACCATATAGTACATAGTGAACCATATAGTACACAGGGAACCATATAGTACACAGTGAACCATATAGTACACAGTGAACCATATAGTGCACAGTGAACCATATAGTACATAGGAACCATATAGAATACAGTGAACCATATAGTACACAGTGAAGCATATAGTATACAGTGAACCATATAGTACACATGAACCATATAGTACACAGTGAACCATATAGTACATAGTACACAGTGAACCATATAGTACACATTGAAGCATATAGTGCACATTGAAGCATATAGTACACAGTGCACAGTGAAGCATATAGTGCACATTGATGCTTATAGTACACAGTGAACCATATAGTGCACAGTGAACCATATAGTACATAGTGAACCATATAGTACACAGTGCACCATATAGTACACAGTGAACCATATAGTACATAGTGAACCATATAGTACATAGTGAACCATATAGTACACAGTGAACCATATATTACATAGTGAACCATATAGTACACAGTGAACCATATAGTACACATGGAACCATATAGTACACAGTGAACCATATAGTACACAGTGAACCAAATAGTGCATAGTCAACCATATAGTACACCGTGAACCATATAGTACACAGGGAACCATATAGTACACAGTGAACCATATAGTGCACAGTGAACCATATAGTACACAGTGAACCATATAGTGCATAGTGAACCATATATACACAGTGAACCATATAGTGCATAGTGAACCATATAGTACACAGTGAACCATATAGTACACATGGAATCATATAGTACATAGTGAACCATATAGTACACAGGGAACCATATAGTACACAGTGAACCATATAGTGCACAGTGAACCATATAGTACATAGTGAACCATATAGTACACAGGGAACCATATAGTACACAGTGAACCATATAGTACACAGTGAACCATATAGTGCACAGTGAACCATATAGTACACAGTGAACCATATAGTACATAGTGAACCATATAGTACATAGGGAACCATATAGTACACAGTGAACCATATAGTGCATAGTGAACCATATATACACAGTGAACCATATAGTGCATAGTGAACCATATAGTACACAGTGAACCATATAGTACACATGGAACCATATAGTACACAGTGAACCATATAGTACACAGTGAACCATATAGTACATAGGGAACCATATAGAATACAGTGAACCATATAGTACACAGTGAAGCATATAGTATACAGTGAACCATATAGTACACAATGAACCATATAGTACACAGTGAACCATATAGTACATAGTACATAGTGAACCATATAGTACACATTGAAGCATATAGTGCACATTGAAGCATATAGTACACAGTGCACAGTGAAGCATATAGTACATAGTGAACCATATGGTACACAGTGAACCATATAGTACATAGGGAATCATATAGTACATAGGGAACCATATAGTACACAGTGAACCATATAGTACACATTGAACCACATAGTACACAGTGAACCATATAGTACACAGTGAACCATATAGTGCATAGTGAACCATATATACACAGTGAACCATATAGTGCATAGTGAACCATATAGTACACAGTGAACCATATAGTACACATGGAACCATATAGTACACAGTGAACCATATAGTACACAGTGAACCATATAGTACATAGGGAACCATATAGAATACAGTGAACCATATAGTACACAGTGAAGCATATAGTATACAGTGAACCATATAGTACACAATGAACCATATAGTACACAGTGAACCATATAGTACATAGTACACAGTGAACCATATAGTACACATTGAAGCATATAGTGCACATTGAAGCATATAGTACACAGTGCACAGTGAAGCATATAGTGCACATTGATGCTTATAGTACACAGTGAACCATATAGTGCACAGTGAACCATATAGTACATAGTGAACCATATAGTACACAGTGCACCATATAGTACACAGTGAACCATATAGTACATAGTGAACCATATAGTACATAGTGAACCATATAGTGCACAGTTAACCATATATTACATAGTGAACCATATAGTACACAGTGAACCATATAGTACACATGGAACCATATAGTACACAGTGAACCATATAGTACACAGTGAACCAAATAGTGCATAGTCAACCATATAGTACACCGTGAACCATATAGTACACAGGGAACCATATAGTACACAGTGAACCATATAGTGCACAGTGAACCATATAGTACACAGTGAACCATATAGTGCATAGTGAACCATATATACACAGTGAACCATATAGTGCATAGTGAACCATATAGTACACAGTGAACCATATAGTACACATGGAATCATATAGTACATAGTGAACCATATAGTACACAGGGAACCATATAGTACACAGTGAACCATATAGTG
Organism: Archivesica marissinica; assembly: GCA_014843695.1. Lineage (NCBI taxonomy): Eukaryota > Metazoa > Mollusca > Bivalvia > Venerida > Vesicomyidae > Archivesica > Archivesica marissinica. The sequence continues at coordinate 51,472,354 of CM026399.1, forward strand.
CACAGTGAACCATATAGTACATAGTGAACCATATAGTACACAGGGAACCATATAGTACACAGTGAACCATATAGTACACAGTGAACCATATAGTGCACAGTGAACCATATAGTACACAGTGAACCATATAGTACATAGTGAACCATATAGTACATAGGGAACCATATAGTACACAGTGAACCATATAGTACATAGTGAACCATATAGTACATAGTGAACCATATAGTACACAGTGAACCATATAGTACACAGTGAACCATATAGTACACAGTGAACCATATAGTACATAGTGAACCATATAGTACACAGTGAACCATATAGTACACAGTGAACCATATAGTACACAGTGAACCATATAGTACACAGTGAACCATATAGTACATAGTGAACCATATAGTACACAGTGAACCATATAGTACACAGTGAACCATATAGTACACAGTGAACCATATAGTACACAGTGAACCATATA